>JAJJMC010010016.1:4122456-4303653 GCA_023531435.1 Papaver californicum | reverse complement strand
TAAGTTTATTTACTGGGATGATGGATAAGGTATTTTTCTCAATTTTATGTGATTTAATTATTTTCTAATAATTATTTATAATTCTTTTGTTATTAGAATTGCATAGTTTTAAATAGTAAAAACGGTTTTCTTTCAACAGTTGTGCTTTTGCTTGATGGATTATGCTTAGTTAATTAATTTTGATAGTCCATGCTTGTGATTTACCTCTGTTTGTTAGCATAACAAAACCAGTTTTGGCAATTATTTGTGCTTCAATTAATTTAAAAAGAATTATCCGATTAATCACATAGGTTGTTAGAATTACCTGATTCCTGATTCCTGGTGTTTTTAAAATTATTCAAAAATCATATTTAGGTTATTTAGTCTTTTTATTATTCCTGGAGTTTTCTAGAGTTAAGTAGAATCATTATTTTCTAAAATCATTACCTTCACAAGTTCGAGTAACGAACCTCTTTTTACCACTATATAAAATCACATCACGCGACCCTTCCCATAAGCCACCATTAATGGCTCTTGGAGGTGTCTGTTGGATATGAAGAGGCATCTCCAATGTATACGAAGAACCCTATAAGTAGTGAAGATGTTCTCCCATTTGAATCAATCAAAAAAATATATTTGTTTTCTCTCTACTATAACATCATCAGAAACCTTAAAAATAGTGTGTTCTTGGTCGGGTCAAGGAAGTACAATCCTTGAATTTGATTACGGCGTTCAGGCTCCATTGAATCCTGAAGGCATAATTAGTTGACCTGGTATATTAGCCAATTATATTGGGAAAATTCAAATTATCGTCTAAAAGAATCGAAAAATCAATGAAGTTAGAGGTATTTCATTCCTTGTTTATTTTTCATCCTCTAGTTTTAACCCAACTTTTCCAATAATTATTATAGAGCTTATGGTTGGAATAATATGCAAGGGGTTTTGGATTGAATAAAAAGACAACCACTCAATTGGTTTATATTATCAAGTACATATTCTTCACATGGGCATTGATTTTCTTAGATTTCAAAGGCATCAACTACCACCAAGTCACTGGGCATTATAAGGAGTTTTGCTTTTAACAACCTTAGTTAGTTTGTTGTTTTGGTTTTATAACATTACGGCGTCGATAATAGTTTTTGGTTGTGTTCTTTTTGTTTTTCTTTTTTTTTTCTTCTCTGTGGTTCAAATCTTTTGTATTCTTTCTTTTGTTCAAGATAATTCTTTCTTGTTACATAAAAGGATTGGGAATTTTAGGCTCAGGCCCAAATGATATTTTTTTTCTTATTTACAAGCCCAAAATATTTTCTAGTTATTGTCGGACCCATAATTATTTGAAATTATGAAAATAGAGGAAGAAGACACAAGTACCCTTAATATGTTCTACTTGTATAACAAAGAAATCTTAGATTTTCTCTCTCTTTTATAAAGTGTCTGCATAAATCGTTATGCATCCTATTTCTCAGGGGTATAATTGGAAAGCAAACTAAAATATAACATATATATGAAAAACTGTTCCTTGGAGTTTTACAAATTTTATCTCGTTGGAAAGCTTTTAAAGTGATCTACACTACCAGTATAAACAACAATATCAAATTTAGATTTTTTACGAAAAAGCTGGAGGTGATTGTTCTTTCAGGCACAAATTTTGAACAATGGATACATAACCATTATGCAACCACTACAAATGATGCATAACACATTATACAGAGAACACAAAAGATGTATAACGAATTATGTAGCCACCACAAAGGATGCATAACACATTGTGCATCCATATTTTGGTTTATGCATCCACTAATTTGATTATGCAACCACTAAAACGATGTATATACATAAAAAGTATCATTCCAACGAAAAAAAATGCATGACGAATTATACAGCCACCGCAAATGATGCGTAATACATTATGCAGCCATATCTTGTTTCATGCATCCAATAATTTGGTTATGCAACCACTAAAACGATGTATATACCTAAAAAATAATATTCCAAAAAACAAGAAGATGCATAACGAATTATGCAGCTACCACAATGGATGCATATACATTATGCAATCATATTTTGAATAAAACTATGTATATGCTTGAAAAATAACATTCCAACAGATAAAAGATGCACAATGCGTTATGTAGTCATTTTCTCGACTGCATAACATGTTATGCGGTCATTTTCTCGACTGCATAACAGCTTATGCAGACAATTTTGTAGCTATATAACAAGTTATGCAACCATTTTTTGGTTGATTTCAGTGCTAACAAAAAAGTTGATGCATAATTTGTTATGCATACCATTTTTTTAGTTGCATAATAGTTTATACATCCATTATTTTTATTGATTTTAGTGCTACCAAAAAAGTGGTTGCATAATGCACTATGCAACCATTTTCTCGACTACATAGCAGGTTATGCAGCCATTTTTGTAGCTGCGTAATAGGTTATGCGACCTTTTTTGTAGCTGTATAACAATTTATGCAACCATTTTTTTGTTGATTTCAGTGCTAACAAAAAATTGGCTACATAACGCATTATGCGTCCATTTTTTCAACTGCATAACAGGTTATGCACCCATTTTTGTAGATGCATAAAAAATTATGCATACATTATTTGGTTGATTTCTGTGCTAACATAAAAAAGGATGCATAATGCGTTCTGCATTCATTTTCTCGGCTT
Source organism: Papaver californicum (assembly GCA_023531435.1). Lineage (NCBI taxonomy): Eukaryota > Viridiplantae > Streptophyta > Magnoliopsida > Ranunculales > Papaveraceae > Papaver > Papaver californicum. Next base: position 4,301,002 of record JAJJMC010010016.1, on the reverse strand, counting down.
CATAATAAGTTATGCAGCCATTTTTGTAGTTGCATAACATGTTATGCAGTCATTGTTTGGTTGATTTCAGTGCTAACAAAAAAAAAGTTGTATAATGTGTTATGCATCTATTTTATCGACTGTATAACAGGTTATGCAACCATTTTTGTAGCTCCATAACTGGTTATGCCTCAACTATAAATAAAATACACATCAATAATATAAAGTCCATAGACACAAAAAACAAGAAAATAAACTTACAAAAATTTAATAATTACAATAAATAACAAGTCTTACAATTATAATATAAAAATACAATCCACCTAAAATGTAAGCAAATGTTATCGTAAACGCACTCTCTAATACTCTTTTTGGATCAGGCTTCTTATAAAGAAGGCAATGGAAGTAGGGGGGGTCATCACTAGTCCAAAAAAAAAAAATTTAGGACAGACTGAATCAGTCAAATTAAGGGTTTATAAGACAGATATCATCCGTCCTAAAGTCCGTCATATTTTTGGTGTACTATTTCCAATAGGAAAATTTATTTTTGTCAAAAAATAACAACTAATATCTCCAAGTCACCTGATCCTGTCCACCAGCAGTATGGGAGAAAAATTATTATCAATAAAAGAAAATATAAAAACAGATGTAGAAATCTAGGACACTAGTCTAGATAGGATTAGTAGAGTCAATACTACAATTGGCAGAATAGGGATACAAAGACATACCATTATACTATCAGGTTATATGTATGGAATAAAAAGAAATCAAAAGATAATCTTCCAAGCAAGCCAAGTTTAATGCTACCGATTTCTCAAACCTAATTAGCACTTTTGTTCGATTAAAATTTGATCAACTATAAATTCAGATATCATAAATGATATAACAACAAAGGATAGTCATTCATATGTCATATAAACGCCAAAGAGCAGCATATCAGTAAACTTTGTTCAAAAGTTCATGTTATACCTGTTGTGGAGCACTAGTGGAGGGTCGAGCAGTATTGTTATCCTGCCTACCTGACTCAAAATCATTGAATCTTGCTTCTATGGTATTTAGCTGAGTTTAAAGACCTTGGTTTTTTAATTTATCAATACGTAACTGTTCCCTATAAGCTGCAGAAGCAAGTATTTTTATCTTTGCTATCTCGCTACCCATCTTACGTACAAATCCCTTTCCATCACGTCCAAAGACCAATCATAATAATAATATCGGCAAAACTAGATGGTAGAAAAGGCATCAGAATATAAATGCTAATGAAGATACAATATAATGGTAAGTTTAACTTCAACTGACCAATGTAATGGCATCAGAATCCAAATACTTTTGTGTTGATGAGTTAGGATCGCGTTCATATATTTCCCTAACCTTTTCCTTTAGAAGTTTACAATATCACTGATAAGGTTAAATTATGACCAACTAATTATACGAGAATCTCAAGAAATAAACAAAACTTACTACTTCCTTTGCTGCAATATGTTTAGGATGTAATAGATCATCTGGGATATTCTTGTAGACATGTGTAGTCATATATAATACAAGTTTTTCCATCGTACCATATGGGCTCTCCTTTTTCTAGTTGTGACACCATAAACAAGTAATTACATATTACTATTTAGTTGACTACTAGCACAAGGATCATTATAATTAGAAAACAAGTAATTATAATAAAATAAAGTAGTACCATCTTGTGTTCTACTCTTGGAATGCCTTTTTTTCCAGTACTATGTGGTTTCTTTATACAGGACCTTGCAACCTTCCCTCTTTCCTTGTTTTCTATAAATATCTCGGGTAAGTATATATTAAGAAAGTCAGGACAGTCTTCTTTCTTTACGCCTTTAGGCACATTATTTCTTAATTCAGCAACAGTTCCATTTGTTAGAGCTTCATCACGGATAACATAAAGGGTGGTCTTTTTGTATTTCCATGATTTGTTTTCTTTCGTCAAAACCCTATTTTTATTGGATTCAGGTACGTTGTAAGTAGATTGTACAAATACTTGTCAAATATTGTTAGTCACATACATAAAATATATAGAATTAGTAAATAAAAAACAAATCCACTCACTCTAATACGATTCCAGATTTCTTCCTTCATATTCTTGGAAACTTGTTTCTAATCCTTAATCCCATGTGGGACTACTGACCTAGCAATAATTCCAAGTATGGTTACAAACTGCTCTGACCCAATGTCCATAAGTATTCCATACTCATTATATTCTATTGGCATTAGATCATTTGAATTTCAGTTGTTGCTTGTTTGGTTTGTTACAAGGTCATTTTGTGATGATGTATGAACATTATTATTCGCTTCAGGTTGTGAACTATCAAATTCATGATTAGGTAGTGATCCCAAGCTGTGAGAGCCGTTACATGGAGATCAAGAGTTATCATCCATGATTCACTACAAAGCAGAGCAAAGAAACAATTAAAAACATAAACTGATGAATCACCATACATAAGAGATTATATAAGGCCTATAGGTTCTGAAACCATTTAATCACAAATAATGGATGAATAAATTATGCCAGAGTTCAGTTTACCTTGCCGAAGTCTTTGTTCCTTAGTATCTTATTTAGCCTTCTTCCTAAAATAACAAACATGATTATTATTAGAATGATAATCAAACCAAGACTAGTTGATAAGGATGGTGTGGAATATATCCTGTAGCAGATATATGTGCCCTGCGTTTACCTAAAAAAAGCTTAAGAATTCAAGAGGTCGTAATTTATAAAAGATGCATATATTAATAAACACAATGCATAACCCTTCATAGGTGCTTTTCTTAGAGCAATAAAAAACTCTGACACAGGTTTTAGTTCCTGTCAGTTTTACAAAAAATGCTTATCAAACATAAGTCTCAACCGTTCTTCACATATCAATCTGTTCTTCCAGCTAACCTCAATGCGTTAATACTATGTTTGATAAACGATGTATAATTACTAGTAGTAAAACAACTTGATACATTTTGCTGAAGAATCTTACTGACCTAAGAAACAAGATCACAAGAGGTCTTTGGCTGTCTCTCTATCCTCAGGGGTCAAGGATATATCAAACATTTCGAAAACCACCACCTTCCTTAGAAAAAAAAATTCAACCAAATAAAACCTAACAGCATGTTTGATGCAATTGAAATAATCCGACCATAGTGAATTCAATTACCTTGAACAAGACATACTACAAATGATTTAGGGTCAAATCTGTATGTGAAGGTTGTGGATTTAGGGGTCTTATCTAAATCCTAGCTTCCAAAATTCAAATCACCAGAGAGGAATGTCTTCTAAAAAGTATCTTAGCAAAACGGCTTCCTCTTCTACTTTATCTAACGCAATAAACTCTGATTCCATAGTGGATCGAGCTATACATGTCTGTTTGGAACTCTTCTAAGATACATACCCACCTGCTAGAGTGAAAACATATCCACTCGTAGACTTAGACTCCTCTGAGTCTGATATCCAGTTTGCATCACAAAATCCTCAAGGACTGCAGGGTATCTCTCATAATTTAAACAAAAGTTCAAAGTGTACTTCAAGTACCTCAGCACTCTAATAAGTGCATCCCAATGTTCCTGCCCCGGATTACAAGTATACCTACTCAACCTACTCACAACACAAGCAATGTTCGGTCTCGTACAATTCATCAAATACATCAGACTTCCTATAACACGTGAGTATTCAAGTTGTGAAACTCCATGACCCTTATTCTTTTTGAGTCAACAACAAGGATCATACGGAGTACAGGCAGGTTTACAATCAAACTGATTATATATTTTAAGCACAGATTCAACATAATGAGATTGACTAAGACTATATCCATTAGAATTTCTTCTAATCTTCATCCCTAAGATCACATCAGCGGGGCCTAAGTATTTCATGTCAAAGTTCTCATTTAGTATGTTCTTTGTAGAATTAATTACATCCGTGTGTGTACCAAGTATAAACATATCATCAACATACAAGCATACAATCACACATGCATCATTCACAAGTTTAGTATAAACACACTTGTCAGATTCATTGATTTTAAAACCACTAGAAATCATTACATGTTCAATTTTTTCATGCCACTGTTTAGGTGCTTGTTTCAAACCATACATAGATTTTTTCAGTTTACAAACTTTGTTTTCACAACCTTTCACTACAAATCCCTCAGGTTGGTCCATGTAAATTTCTTCATCTAATTCACCATTTAGAAAAGCTTTCTTTATATCCATTTGATATATCTCTAAGTTATGAATGACAACAATATCAATTAACATCATAATGGAAGTAATTCTCGTAACAGGTGAATAGGTATCAACGAAATTTACACCTTCTTTCTGTTTATAGCCTTTAGATACTAATCTAGCTTTGTATTTTTCCACAGTTCCATCTACCTTACGTTCCCTTTTGAAGATCCATTTACAACCTATGGGTTTACACCCTAGAGGTAAATCTACAATCTCCCACGTACCATTCTGTATAATTGAATCCATTTCACTAATGTCAGATATTTTCCACCATGGAGCTTCAGAAGAAGTCATGGCTTCTCTATAAGTCTGTGGATCAGTCTCAGCTAAGAATGTTATGAAGTCTGGCCCAAAATATTTTTCAGTTTTAAGTCTTTTACCTCTTCTAGGCTCAAATTCACTTCATCTTCCTCTAAAGGTAATGTCTGACTGGTCTAAGGGACATCTAGGGGATCAACACATATCATGCGAGAATCATATTTCAATTGAAAAATATTTTTAAAAAATAAAACATCCTTAGATTCCATAATAGTATTCACACAAATTTCAGAAATTTCAGAACTTACAACCATAAATCTATATGCAGCAGTATGCTCATGATAACCTATGAAGACACAGTAACCTTAGCCAAACACCCCCACACTTTAAAGTATGCATAAGAAGGTTGTGTACCTTTCCATAACTCATATGGAGTTTTGTCTGATCCTTTAAAGGGTACTCTGTTCAAGAGATATCAAGCTGAGAGGACGGTCTCCCCCCACAAGTTTGCAGGTAATCCTGAACTTATTAACATGCCATTCATCATCTCCTTAAGGTTCAGTTCTTCTGTTCAGCTACACCATTAGATTGTGGTGAATAAGGAGGGGTTACTTCGTGTATAATGCCGTGTTCTATGCAAAAATCTCTTATAGGAATTACATACTCACCACCACGGTCAGACCTAACAGTTTTAATGGTATCACTCATTTGGTTTTCAACTTATAGTTTATACATCTTAAAGGATTCTAAGGCATCATCCTTACCTTTAAGCAAATATATGTGACAGTACCTCGTACAATCATCTATAAAAGGGTCAAACCATTTTTTACCACCTCTAGTTTGAACTGATTTCATGTCAACTAGGTCCGAATGAATTAATTCTAAGGGTTTAGAATTTCTTTGAATATTTTTTCTAAAAGGTTTTTTAGCATATTTTGATTCTACACATACTTCACATTTATGTTCATTATCCAAACTAAATTTGGGTATGCAGCCTATGCTAGCCAGTTTATGAATTGACTTATAATTTGCATGTCCAAGTCTACCATTTCAAACATTTAATGACACACAAACATAAGCAAAAGAATCAATTTTATTCATTTCATCAGAGGTTACATTAATTTTATAGAGACCCTCAGTCTTATAACCCTTACCTACATAATCCTTACCCTTAGTGACAACAACTTTTCCAGATTCAAAAAAAAGTTTAAAACCGTTATCATCTAAAACACCACAAGAAACAAGATTTTTGCAGAGGTCCGGAACATGAAGAACTTCATTCAGTGTGAGAGTCTTGCCAGAAGTGAGCTTTAGCCCAACTTTGCCTTTTCCTGCAACCTGTGCTGCAGATGAGTTACCCATGTAGAGTTCCTCCCCTTCCCCTACCTTCTGGGAGGTGAACATATCTCTGTTTCCACAGACATGCTTGGTAGCACCAGAGTCTACCCACCAGTCTCTCACATTGGTTACCAAATTAACTTCAGACACCTACCAGAAAACTCGTTCTTGTTGTTTTCAACCAAATTAGCATTGTTTTTCTTATTATTACAGTCTTTACGTTTTCTACAGTGAATTGCAGTATGTCCAGGAGTTCCACAAACATAACAAACACCTTTAATTTTACCAATGCCAGATTTGGGTTTCTGAAATATACCTTTCTTGTGACTAGGCTTAGGTTTGCGTTTGTTGCTCTCACCCTTTTTAGTATTGGAAGACTTGTGTTCAATTACATGAGCCTTGTTGGACATGTCCCTTGCAGAAGATACGTTCTTGTCTTTGGAGCACAGTAACTCTTCCACTTGAATCTTCTTACCCAAATCAACCATACTGACTTCACCAGTTTCATGTCTCAATCTACGTTTGTATTCGGACCAGGAAGACGGTAATTTCTCAATCACAACAGACACTTGAAAAGTTTCATCTATCACATGCCTTCAGCAAGAATTTTATTGATAATACGCTAAAGTTCAAGGAATTGTTCAACCACAGATTTGTCATTCGACATTTTATATTCCAAGAACCTAGCTACCAAGAACTTCTTACTTCCAGCAGTTTCAGTTTGGTATTTTACCTCTAAAGCAGCCCATAAATCAAAAGCATAAAAGTTTTCTTTTGCATTATAAAAATCATACAATGCATCCTCTAAGCAATTCATAATATGATTTTTAGCCATATAATTCTGCCTAACCCAACTTTCCAAATCCCTTTCATTTCCAGCATCATTCAAAACCTCATCAAAAGATTTTAGAACAAGTTCATCTAACATATAAAAAATCAGGAAAACAACATCTTTGATTGCCATCTTTTGAAATCATTCTCACTGAATTTTCTGGTATGTCAACATCATTTTTACCCATTGTTACAGAAGAAGTGATATTGTGTTAAGATTGTTGAATCTGCAACACTAAAAATACTAAAACAGAAGATGTTAACGTTAATAAAATCTCTGAATTGATTTGCACACAAAGGACAGAGCCACCTGCTCAGCAAGTTGTCCTTAACACAATAGTCCGCGCATACTCCTCAAGAATGAGAGATGTTATACCCCCACAACGGAGATGTTCTAGGATAGAACTGCCCGTAATGATATGAAGGAATGAAATAAAAAAGCAATGCGCACAACAAAGCAAGAAGAGGGGAAAATAGCTAGGGATAGTAGCTTGCTCTGGGATGATTTGAAAAGGAGAATTCAACTTCAATTTATAGGCAAAGATGGGGAGTGAAATCAGTGCATCAATTAAGGAAAATAAATTTTCTAATTAATCAAAAATTTATGTGCGAATTGAATGTTGACTGGTAAGAAAACGGGCAAAAATTATGTCACCATTTAACACACATAATGTTGCAGAAGAGAAAATAAGGTAAGAAAATTATCTCCACGGGTCAAACACCCCCCTCATTAAGACAAGATTTATTTTTGAAATTTAAATTTATTTAAAAAATATTTTAAAAGAATTTTGTCCAAAAAGATAAGTCTTGCCCACACCCACATCCGAACCAGCCCGCCTGCCCGCTTGACCGGACGACGGCGGCATGCGTGCTTCGGTGCGAAGCACCGCGCGTGTGTGAAATGTGTGGTTGCACCAACTAGCCCATAGCCTAAGTCCTCTCCCTCACACAAAAGTGTGTTAACCCTAAGAAACCTCCCTTAGATGCGAATTTGTAAGTAATATGAAGAGGCAACATTTTTAGTTTCTCCTATGTAGAACTAAAGATTTCATTCATTCAATAGTGAAAATGAACTGGTTTTCTTAATGACCCCTTAGTCCTAAATTCTAATTAATCTAAAACTAAAAACAAAACAAATAAAATCTTTTTCTCCAACATTTTTATACTTAGATTCTAAGATATCTGTAAACATTAGTATTTTCTTTAAATAATTGTTGTTTTGATCTTGTCTATAAGACTAGATAAAACAAATACAACTTACCAATAACTATAATATATCCCTGTAGACTAATTAAGTTGTCAGGCGTTTTCTTAATTAAAATGCATCTATTCTACGTAGCTTTTACTCTTTAATTTGTCGGCAAGAGTTATAGGTGAGCACTGAGCAGCTAGCTAGTAAATGTATAATTTCTTGATGTAAAAGTAGAACGGAACACGGTTTATAATTTTAAAATAAAACAACGATAGTATTCTTTTTTGGATAGGAAAAAATATAATTTTAAACTTAATAAGAAAGGGAATGCCTTTTTTTTTCGTGCTGCAAGGGCTCGTCTTGCTGAAGCGCTCACAATGCATCTTGTTCGTGGGCAAAAAAAAGAACCTTTATATAGAAATCCGAGGCCTTTATTGAGGAGGCTCAAATATTCTTTTGGTGGAAATAGGGTCCCAACCAGAAGATTTTCAAACGGGCTGACTTATAAAGGGAGGTATGTTCATGCTACTGGGATCTTATTGAGTTTGTCGGTTATTACTGCTGTTGAGGATAGTCTTGTTGATCTTGATCACCTGCTTGCATTTGTATATTCCGTGTTGTTGGTGAAGTTTTTTTTTTCTCCTATATGATATATTTTAGAGAAAATGAATCTATTGTCCAAGATTTCTTAAAATCTGGTTGAAATAGACGGGTAAAACTACTCTGGGTGAAATGGACGAATATAATTTTTCAAAAAAACTGACTACAATATCCTTTTAAGATTTATATCCCAAAAAATTAGTTTCACCCCACCCTACAAAATCAGTTATACCCCCACCCCACAAAATCAGCTTCACCCCACATAATCAGTTTCCATCTTTTCTGACCCACCTTCTTTCTCTCATTTCTTCACCTCCACCATTAGAAACAGAAACAATAGATTCCTCTGATCTTCTCCACCTCCTCCGACAGAAACAAAAAAATCTCATAATCTTTGTTCCCATTACATTCACCAGAAATTTTCCATCCTAGTTTCTTCACAACCACCACCACCACCACCACCACCAACACCACCACCACCACCACCACCACCAGATGCTATCAAATCACTGTCGATCAACATTCACCACCAGCAGCACCACAACAACACCAAAAACCCTAGTCAATTCCATCTCCAACAAAAACCCTACTCTTAATCACCACTACGAAGAGTCAGTTTCATCTCCAACAAAAACCCTAATCTTAATCACCACTACAAAGAAGGTAATTACTATTTCTATCTACTAATTTTAGGTTTTCTTTGATTTTTTTTTAATGATTGAAATTGGTTTCATCTGCTTCTTTGATTTTAGGTTTTATTTGATGCTCCCTAATCTAATCATATGCTCAATTTTAGGGCAATTTTATACATTACCCATTTAAACTTGGACGAAACTAGAATCATCCATCTAGGTTTAATCAAAATCTGGGCAAAGTTTTGTAAATGTGAAAGTGGTGTGTATGCTGTGTAGAGTAGATATTGGTGAAACCAGGTTCATACATTTATTTCTGCTGAGATGTATTTGTTGTTGTTGTTGTGATATTGGTGTGTATGAAACTGGTGTTGTAAATTGGATGAAATCTGCTGTGAAGTTGGTGTTTATGCTGTGATTGTTGAGTAGACATTGGAGAATGTTAGTATAAATTGTCTTATATGCAGATTTAACAGGTTTAAAGTAGGATGAAACTACTTTCAATAAGCGTATTGTGCAGTTCAGAGAGAATGTAACCACCCATGAATCTGCAGATGTGATTGTAATGAATTCAAGATGTTGTAGTAGATATGTAACTGGTTTACTATATTTCTTCTTGTTTGTGTTCTAGATATGTAACCCAGTTGTATCCTCTTAATTGATTATAACTTGAACTAAAAATAAGTTTTTTTTTTGGTTTTAACAGTTTGACTAAATTGGTAGGACACAATGGCCCCCTCAACTAAAGGTGCCATTTTCTGATTTTTTTTTTTTAAATTGTTATTGATCATCTGTGTTGAGTTAATGGTGGTGAATAATTGTTAGGATAAACTAGGATGAAACTGGTTTCATCCAGGTTTAATCTGCAGTTTCAGCAGGTTTAACCTAGGATGAAACTAGTTTCATCCAGGTTTAATATTAAATATAAATTTATTTTTGATAGGATGTAACTGGTTTCATCTTCTTGTAGGAAGCAAAAGCAAGAGTAAAGGTGAATTAAGAACAAAAAAAAACATGATGTAAATGTGGTTGGCGAAAGTAATGAAGAAGATCATTTGGAGAGAAAGGAAGGGAAGAAAACATTTCGGTCAAGTATGAAACCAATGGTGGATTTAATGGGTTCATTGGAAATCACAGAGAAACAAGAGGATGAATTAAGAAAGATTGAGTTTTGGAGTTTTCTGAATGTGATCAAAGAAGGAAAAATTGGCAAGGTTGAATGTAGCAAAAGTCCAAAGGCATTAAAATACATCATAATGGGTTATGAATCAAATAACTCATTCAAGATTGGTGATCGAATTTTGAAGATAGATCCTAATTCACTTGTTGTTACCTTTGCAATGAAGAGGATACGTATCAGTGAAGAAGATAAGAAACTTTATGGGCCAAAGGAGGACCTTAGTTTGAAAACTTATGAATTTTACATAAAGTACTTCAAGAAGGAGGATGCAAAGAAAAGTGGATATAAATTGGATAAAAAGGACATTGTTAAAGGAATCAAGGCTGTTATCAAATAATAAGGCAAATAAGAAGAGTTGGTGATCCTTTTGTTGTTGCACATGTTTTGTACAATTTTCTTCACAAACACTGGTGCTATGTATATCAATTACAAGTACTTAAACTGTGTGAAGTCAATTGATACCATCAATAGAATCTCATGACCGGATCTCATCCATGAGCATCTAATGGAAGCGTTACGGAAGTACATAAGACACCTTACTCTGTAAATAGTTGTATCTTCTATCTGTTGGTGAGTTTCTATGATTTTTTATTTTATTTTTGAACATTCGTTATCTTCAATACACAAGCATAAAACTAAACAAATTCATCTTGTTCTTTTTTTTTGCAGTACTGGATGTTTGAACATATTAAAGGTATTGAAAACAAAGACAAGAGTGATAACTTACCCAGGTTTTTAAGACGGAACATGTATCAAGTGTCTTCTGATGTCGAGTCGATGCTGAAAAATCTTTCAAAAGATCAGGTAAATCTATAATATAAAGCCATAATATTTCTGTAATCACTAGATGAAACTAGTTACATCTTGTGTAATATTTCTGTAATCACTAGATGAAACTAGTTACATCATGTGTAAACACTGGATGAAACAAGATGCATGTTGAATCTGAAAAATGAAAACATGTTGTTTATATGGTTGCAGATGATTGACTTTGTTGGTATTTGGACTGAAGAGGAAAAATAATTATATTTGATTAATGAGGCAGAAAACAACCATGAAGAAAACATCTCCAACTTGAAGAATGAATTCGAAGAGAAAAAAAAGATTATCTCTAACTTGAAGGTTGAATTAGATACTAAGGATAAGATAATCTTAGACTTGCGAAATGAAGTGGAAGTATTGAAAGGACAACACAAGCCGCAATCGGAAACTCCACAAACTTCACCTTCTCTTCAGATTATTGTTCATACACCACCTCCAGATTTATTCAATCTTAAAATCACTCAAGAGATGAACAGAGATGTAGAAGGTGATGTTCCTCAAAACGTTGATGGAACCAATAAAATTCTCGAATAACCAATTATTGAACCAGTTATTGAAGCACAACCTCTAGCATTTATGACCGAACTTGGGTCGATTGAGAGAAACGTGAAGAATGTGTATCAATATACAAGGAAGAGGAAAAACCTTGGTTCGGATTATGTTAGGAATGATGAAAATAAGATTAATGAGTGATAAGTTGAAAAACTTAGATAAGAATAACAAGTTGTGGAAAAATTACTTGAGTGAAAACAAAACAACCGAAGAAAAGTTAATCAAAGAGTTCTACAAATCTGGAAATTTAAGGTACACACAACTGTTTTTTGTTTTGATAATTTGTTTTTGCATTATTGTTTAGGATGAAACTGGATTCATTTTAGTATGGTTTTTGTTTATGCCTGGATGAAAATGGTTTCATCCTGTTTATACCAAAACTGTTAACTTAGATAAAACCAGTTTGATCCTGTTTTCTACCTGTTTGTTTCATCCTGTTTTTTAACTGTTGTAACTATATGAATGATCTATACTGCAGAGACTGCATTTGGAATTACAATAGAGGTGGTGAGTTTGCAATCTCTATTATGGGTGAATACATCCAAGAAATGATTAAATCATTCTGTGTCGAACAATATTATCGAGTTCAAGATTATGAAATGGAGGGAACTGTTTCAACCTCACAACAAGTGCGATGGATTAATTAAGACCGTATTTCTGAGCACACTGGCATGGGTAACACACAAAAACATTTGATTCCTTTTCTTTACTATTTTTTCATTAAATATTTTGGTAAAAATGATTGAATTAGATAAAGCACTTAATTTGTTTTCAGTTTTATGTCACCATGGAAGATGAAAAAATGGCTACAAAGTTGATAGATGATGAATTGCAGAAATTGAAGAATGCTAATATCAATGATCCATTACTTGTTGATCCCGATGAACCACCACTGTGAAGTTGCATCGAAGCCTGAATATAAAGACCATTTTACCTTGCTTCAATTTGACTTCCATGGCGTTTCTTGGACACACTACAATTCTCTTCTCGATACTACAAAAAATGGTTGTCTAGAAGATATAAAAGTAATGATAAGAAGAGTGAGCCAAGTTTTTAGCAAACTCTATGATAAAAACATAGATGATACCGAATTCACTACCGTAGAGAACTTTCCACAACAGGGAAAAATGTAGGTCATTCACACTATGGAATTTTTTATTGTACATTTTTTTCATTTATTAAACGCAATACTAAATGAAAGACTTGTTTTTGTAGTCCTGACTCTGGAATGTATATTATCTACTTCATGGAGTGGGCGATGAAAGATGGTTTTGCTTTTGAAGATGAAGAAACTCTTAGGGAAAAGATGAGCACAAGGCGAGTAGACCTCGTATATGAAATACTCAGTGATGAAAGAAGTTGTTGGAAGTTGGAAGAGAACTAAGATGGTTTTGTAAAGAATCTTGTTTCGTCTAAAGACCGTAAAGAAGTTTAAGTTTAAGTTTAAGTTTTTTATTTAAAGTGGTATTAATGTAGTTTAGTTGCAGATGAATTAATATGAACCTTGGATTTCATATATGAATGTATATATCCTAATTGCAGTTCAATTAGTATGAAACTTTCACTTGAATTGTTATTTATTGATAATTTTAAGTAATTTTGTCAGACTATGTAGGATGAAACTGGTTTCGTCCCAGCAAAATAACATTTTTGTAAAGCGCAGGGTTTTCTGTCAGAATATGCATGATGAAACCAGTTTCATCCAAGCAAAAAATCTATTTTTTTTAAGATTATGCAGGATGAAACCTGTTTCATCCAGGTTTAATCTGTGTTGTTCATGAATTCATTCAAGGTTTAATCTGTGTTGTACCTGAATTAAAGAGCATCTACAATTGAACAACGCAAAAAAGATATTAAGATAAACTAGACACTGTAATTGTTCAAACAAAATATAAAAATCCCAAAACAATGATAAAAATAGATTTGTCCAAACAAATACTAATTGTAAAAAGAATGAAATTAATATGGAACAAGAAGTTGTAGAGAATAAATAAGACCAAAACTCATAAATTGTTCAGAAGAATCAGTGAAAGAAGATACTATTAAGGAGAGAGAATAAGGCGCTGCTTTTTGGCGGGAGGATGAGGACAGGTCGTCTTGTTATGCCTTGCTTTTGTATGACAATTACCACACGTAATAAATCCCGTGAAACCCGAACCTGTGTTGGGAATCCTCTTTTTTTTTGGTCTTCCTACTTTGCCAGCAACATCTGGTGGGTGGATAAGTTTTTCTTCAGCAACAGTTGAAGGCTTTTCATGATTTGGAATTGGTTTGATTGAATGATCATATGCAGCATGGAAGAACCCAATACTGAAAAAAGGATTAACGAAATCATAGACGCAAAGATTTGCTGAATCCATACATACGATAGCGTGAGCACAAGGGAACTGATCAGTAAACCAACGCTTACAGCTGCAGTACCACTTGCTAAGATTAACAACATGAGTATGATCGCAGTAGTGTACTTCAAACTCAAGTTCACCAGACTTGCTTATTCTCCAAATACTGCCGGCACGAATTGACTTTTCAACTTCTTTCTTAAGATTGGGACATAAATATCCAGAATACTTTGACCCTTCAACCTTCCTTGAACTCATATGCACCATTATCTTGACTCGAATGTGGTCGACTAATGTTGCAATAGGCATACTTTTCGTCTCCCTAATCCAAGCATTAAAGGATTTTACGACATTTGAACACATGGCTTCGTATCGACATCCTGTAAAATGTGTTGTGGACCAATTCTCCATGGGAAGAGTACTCAAGTAGCGGTGAAGACCTTCACATCCCATTTCCTTCAACTTATTCATACCGTCATGAAAACCTTCAAGAGTTGACGAATAAAAACATTGAGTGAACAAGTCCATTGCAATACCATATTCTTCTTTCTTCTTCTTCTTGATCTGAGTACGGATATTGTTTTTCAAGTGATAATAACAGTAACCATGATGAGAAGTAGAAAATACAGCGGGAATACCGAAGACCAAACCATCATGACGATCCAAAATGAAAGTTAATGGGCGGGGACCCAAAATAGACTGTAGCTTCTCCAAGAACCAACGCCAGTTGTCGACATCCTCGCTTGAAACAATACCGTATGCTAAAGGGAAGATTCCTACAAAAACAAAACAAAACACACACACAAAAAATATTATTAAGCGAAAAAAGTCAAGGTGATAAACACAAGATGTAACTGGCTGCATACTGTAAAAATTTAATAAAACAGAGTTATATACACAGGATGTAACTGGTTGCTTCCTGTGAAAAAATACTGACAGAAAAAATACAATCTGTGAGGATGCAATCTGACTTCAGTAATAAAGTGATTTTTTATCAAATATATCTATAAGAAAAGATATACCATTATTTGCATTTTTCTCAGTAGCCGCCATAAGGCATCCCCTAAACTTTCCCGTAAAAAAAGTTCCATCTAAGAACAACACCGGACGACAAAATACGAAGCCAAATATGCAAGCCTCAAAAGCTAAGAACAAACTCTTGAATTGGTTTCCTTCCAAAACTAAATCAGCTCAACTTCCTTCATTTGTTCTTTTTACAACATCACACCACCATGCCAAATCAATATATCCCTTGGTATCATCACTATATAACTACTTCAAACATACTTCTTTTCCGGCATGCGCTTGATCGTAGCTCAATGTTAACCCATAATCACTCTTGAAATCAGCCATAATATCACGGGGTTTCTTGTTTGGATTTTGTTTGAGTTGGTCAATTACAAAATTCTTAACTAACTCGCGTGTAATGGAAAAACTATTGGTTTCATCTTTATAACCGGCACAACACGTATGGTCTCCATTATAGTCCCGAAGGATAAAGTGCTTCTTCAAACTTGAAGTCTTCGTCGATGCATGAACCTCAATTTACATTGAAATTCCTCCTTATAAAAGCACTCAACCGTATATCGTGTATCATCACTCTTAAGAACCTTAATTTTGCGACCAAAATAATGATTATACTTTTGAAAAACAACCCGAGCTTCTTCTCGTCCTCCAAAAACTCTTGGCCGATACCATTTATAATGAATTCCCATTCATCCCCTTTACAAGTTTTCCTAACCGCAAGTTTTCCATTAAATGCACGCTCGTTGTTGGGACGACAACCATGATGAGAAGTAGGAATAATTGACAGTTGTTGGCTTGCTTCTTCAGGTAACAACAACTCCATCATCAAAGGTTTTTCACGGACAAACCCAAGTTCAAACTCCAACAAACTCAAACTCTTAACGTAACAAAATGAAATCACCGATTCAAGCTTAAAATCACTATCAACAACCATTTTCTGTCCCTCACCACCATCAAATATAAATTGAATTGATGCTGGTGACATCTTTTTCCAATAGGAACACACATACAACTTCAATTCATCGACCGTTGACGTCATACTAACCTTGTATGAACACGAGTCCGTAGAGTACATAACAACACAAATAATTTGGTAATTGGGATCCATCTACAACAAACATATTAACAATAATATTTTCTCAATGACAACAATATTCAACAGATTTTCTAAAAAGCAAAACAGGATGACAAACACAGGATGATTAAAGCAAGATGAAACTGGATTAATCCTGCTTTAAATAATGAAACAAAAATCTGTTCAATCGAAATCAGTTGAAATCAGTTAACGAAAAACACTACAATTTGAATGCTCATCAAATTGAATACAAAACAAATCAAAAACATAAAAAAATAATGAGTTATACAGGGAAAATTAAAATCAATTCACATAGAAATAAGTTAATCATGAAGTTTATTTTATATTAACAATCAACTGGTTACCATTTCCTAATTGATGAATTGAGACAATTTTTTTGAAGTTTTTAATCATAAAAAACATATTATTACTAACCCTAGAAAAATCACAGACAGAAACCCTGTGTGTTCATCTTAGTATCAAACACAACAGATTGAATATATGAATCAAAATAAGATGAATCAAAATCATACTGAATAAACGATGTGTGTTCATCTTAATATCAAACATAAAACAGATTGAATCAAAATTAGATGAACTGAATATGAAAAATTACTGATTTGAAGTGTTAATCATATTTGGGAAGTGCTTATACAATAATCTTCGACTTCATAGCTTGTTTTGAAACGATTTCAAGTGTTGATCGACTCAGATAATCCCTTTTTTCGTTTCAAAACCAGGAAAAGAAGTTGGGAAAGAAGACGTTGGGTGAACATAAAGTTTAATGGGTTGATTTAAAATTTTTATTTATAAACCCAAAGTTGTATGCGTATTTTAGACACTTTGATTTATTGTGGGGTATAAAATCTGGATAGAACGCCCAAAAAAATATTTCAAAAGTATAATTAAAAAATATGGGTATTATAAAAATATTTTATTTCTAAAGTCTTATATACCCATAAAAACTAAACTATGGGTTGTTGAACAATTTAACTATATTTTAACAATTTTTCTTCTTATTATATATATTCGTGGAAGTTAATCATATCTTCGTTACCTTCTTTTGTCTTGGCTAGATATCTTTTGGCCGAGAACATGGTTATTGTGCCTTGACGTTCAGGTTCGGAATTTCATTTATCTTTACCGCTCCAATTTTTTTATCATGTAGCATCCATTTCCGAGCAAGCACTGTTGTTAGATGACATTCACAGTAGTCGCCCTAACGACCATTGTCTCCATATAGTACTGGTTGGTATTTATACTGCCCCATTAAGTATGGAAGGGGAATCCCAGCCTTCTCGCATAACCTTTAGAAGACAATCTGAATTATTTATTCAATTTGTCGTGCGGTGAGTTACCTTTTATTCACTTGGTGGTTATTCTTTATACTTTCTCATCTCTCATATTTCCATAGGAAACCATCAAGGGACAGTCTGGTCTGACTAACCGGGTATTTACGATTTGTTCTCCATTGATTTTTTTGCACCTTAAGGATTAAGATATAGAAAAAGATAGTTTTATTAAGCACACGAAGGAAAGAAAATGTTGTACACCTGGTTTCGGCTTAGCATAGACTATTGTTAGAATTTTTGAGGTGGATGGCATCTTATGGGTGCGTCAGCAGTTTTTTCGTCATTCTCTTGAGATGATATGCTCATGTTCCGACTATTGCACTGGTGATGAGTGTTCCATCCTATATGATGTTTAATTTCCAGTGAGGCGTCATTCCTGTATGGCGGTATAGTCACAGTACCAAGGCGCCCACTTAGAAGTGTCATGGCCATACTCGTTTGTTGCGTTCCTACTTTAGTCGATGTTGTTAGAGCATTGCTCGGTTGAACCTACTAAATATTGGCATATCAAGTTTGGTTGTCAAGTTTAGTTTTAAAACTCAAAGTCGCTTGAGTATATTATTCAAGTCAACTTCGTTAGGCTAGACTAGGAACATAGAATTGTTGATACTTTCTCTAGTTAATTACTTTTGAAGACCTGAAGACGTATTGAAGACCAAACGGAGATATCATCCTTCAGTTCAAGGTTAGTAACTACAAGACTTGACATATTCCATTTTTATCTATTTTGTTTGTAAGTTTTTATTTATTGAAAACATAACATACGAAGTACTGGTGACTTGTTCACTATACATATGATCAAATTATCAAAAGGTTAATATATACATAGTTGCTTCGGCAACTTAAAGTATTTATAGCTACGAAGAATATCACTAATTAGTAACTTGTTATTATTTAGTGTGTTGAACTTCCGGGTGAATCTAGACCTTAATAATGTTTGAAAACAATTTTTAGAAACATAGTTTAAGGAAGTAAACTTACGAAACTTATTTCAAAGGCGAAAATAAGACCAATCCTAAGAGAATCTGACTTATGTTTTACTTTTTCGATTGGTCTGGTAATCTTCATGGGTTTGTGCAGATATCGATAAGTAAATAAGTTAGATTGGAAAGTTCATTAGAATGTCGAAATTATGATTTGAACATGTGATAAACTCTAATATCTTAATGTTCAATTATACACCTTTGATACACAAGTCAAGATCCCAAGTATCGATTTTTCAATACCATATTTGGTATCGAATTATATGATTTCCATTCCCATAGGATTGTAAATCTCTAGTAAACTATATTAGTAAAGTACATGTTATGTACTAGCTAATCTTAGTTGTCAGACTAAAAGTGAAATCGATTATGAGTTGGATATCACTTGGTGTTTGGTAATTTCAGAAATATATTATTATTTCATATCTTGAGAAATTTTGAAATTGGTAAATAAAGTATTTCAAATCAATGTTTTGGTCATAACACTATAAATAAAGAGTCTCGCTGTATTCTTACAAACTCATCCCAGAACACACCTTCTGTGAGTATGGAAAATCCAACTTGTTAAAGAGATATGAAAGATCTAATTATGTAAAACATCTTGCGTTGCTTTTCGTTGAATTCTTCTTTGGGATCAAAAAGCCTCTAGTTTTACCGTTGGTGGAAGGAAAGATTGTTATTTAGTTTTTGTCGATTACCTGTGTTTGAACTAACAGTGTAGTCATTTTTCAATTGGCCAAACTTGTTTATTCCAAGGTCTTTCTCTTCTTCTATAAGGTCACTCAAGTTTGTTTAAAGATTTGACTAATACAGATCTAGGTGATTATGGATCTGTAGGATAAAAACATTGATCAGTCAATGTTAACAAACTCCGTTCTATGTTGTTGATCAATAGTGGAATCAAGTTATTTTGCAGAGGTTACTTTTGAAGATTATAATTAAAGATTGATGACGTGGATACTTTTCTTTTTGGTTCTTATCTTTGTGTGACTTTATGCAAACTTGATTTTTTGGGATTACACAAACAGTTTATCTTGATAAACATCAAACTTGTAGAAGATCGAACAAACTGTCTAGTTGCATTAAGTTGCTTGGACAAAGCTTGTACCTCAAGACTGGTTATTTCAATATTCATTATCTTGGTTTGATAATTTGACCAAAGGATTTATTGATTAAACGAAATATTAGACGAATGGGTGATTATGTATCTAAATGAGTGGAAGTCATACCTACTAAGACGAATGATCGCCATGTTGTGATCAAGTTCGTTAGAGAATACATATTTTCTCGATTTGGTACCCTAGAGCCATTATTAGTGATGGAGGATCACATTTTTGCAATAATCTTTTAAGACAATTTTAAGTAAGTACTTCATTACACATAAAGTTTCTACACCATATCATCCCCATACTTTTGGTCAAGTCAAAGTTTCTAACCGATAAATTAAGCAGACTAAGTAAAAGAGCGAAAAAAATATATCAAAAGAAGTAGATTTTTATGAAGTTTATGATACTGAGACAATACAAGTTGTGAATAATCAAGTGGTAAAGTCCTTATCCCACGGCCACATTAGTTTCTTTGTTATCTTTTCATTTTTTTTTTCATATTTCTTGTATTAAAAAAATCGGAAAATAAAAAAAAATAATAAAAAAAATAGAAAAAGAAAGAAATAATAATAATATATTCGTTTTTATTCCTTTAGATTATATTTGTTTTTGTATTTATTCGTTAAGGCCATGGGAAAGAAGAAATCTATAAAGAAGTTTTAAACAACAAGAATTTGAAAAGAAAAGAGTTAGAAATTGTCAGAGGGTTACGAAGTTCAAGAGTTTATCATCTACAGTTGAAGCCGAAGACGAAGACGTTTCTATGGGACGCTGTGAGAGTGGTGCTGATTGTAGATTGGATGAGAAGGTGAGTGAGCATTCCCATCCTTGCATAGTAGTTGATTTACTTTCGCAGACATCAACAGAAACATGTATTTTTCTTCCCACATTTCTATGGGATATTCATTTTTCCTTCCCACCGTTCAATGTGTGCAGGATTTCTACATTCATTCCTGCCTACACACATGAGAACCATAAAGTGCGTCTTTTGAGTGTCAATTTCATAAAACCCTATTGGTGAGGTATAAATCGAAACATTCGATCTCTCTCGAACCTGAATTCTTTCATATGGTGGTTTTCTCCTAATTCAAGGGCTAAGCATGAGAATAATGTTCTTTGATACATATAACTTCTTATTATTAGTGTGCAGAAACTTTATGTCCTCATAGCACTTTGGATGCTTACGATTTTGGAATATTTGACAGTTGGAGTAGTTTTGTGGGTATATCTCTAGTAAACCCTCACGAGACTATAACTCGTCCACTAGGGACACCTAGGGGTTTAAAGGTTTGTTATACATGCTAGTGAAACTGTATCCTCAATGAAAGGGAGTTGTAGCAATTTTAGTTTAGGATTATTTGATTTTGTTTTGCTCAAGGATTAGCAAAATGTAAGTGTGGAGGTATTTGATAATCATGTAAGTGCGATATATTGGTACCCACATTTATACTAGTTAAGACTCTTTATTTTGTTAATATATTTGCTTTAGATTTTTATAGGAATTACAAACGAAATCCGATTATCGGTCGAGAAAACGGTTAAATTACGTGTTAAACTAGCATTTGCAACAAAAAGCACATCCTTAGCATTTCACAACAGAAACTATTCCCTTGAAATAAATTTATTTGCTTATTCTCAAGCATGTGAAGTCCATGTAGGGACATAACAAAAGAGTTGGACGTGGCCAGCTCTCCACCACATCTCGCTAGGGCACATTCTGAGAATCATATATCGATTCATTTATTCAAAACAGAAGAGACTCTCATTTCTAGCTGATGGAACTGTTGGGGCTGGGGGCGAGATGTAAAAGAGAAAGAGATGAAGAATTGAGAGTGGTTTTAAGGTTTTGATGGTGATGATGTGAAGAATAAGAAATAATGATGGTGACGCTGATGGTGTCGGTGACAGTGAAAAAATGGTGTCGAATGGGTTTTAGTCAGATCTGTTTGTGGATGTGAAGAAGCTGCTTGCCGATCCTGTTGAGTTGCCGATGAACTGAAATAAGAAGAAAAAGTGGGTTTGATGAATTGTGGGTTTTTGTTGAAGAAATTGAATCTTAGAAGGAAAATAAGAGTTGTGTATGAGTTGTTTTTGTCTAGGGTTCTAAAGAAAAGCAAGAACAAATGGTCTGAAGATTCAAGACCAAATTGCATTCTAAGGAAGAACAAATGGTCTGAAAAAATGGAACCTGTTGTTGCTATTGAAATGGGTTTGAACTGAATGATGTGATTGAATGGCTTGTGAAATGTGTAGTTGTGTATGAATGCATTGCAGGGAATGAGTGTGGATTATTGAATCAACCAACTCTACCATGTCTGAATCAATAAAGTTGCACGAGAAGTGTTCGCTGGAATGCTTAAGTGAATGAAGGAGAAGAAGATGGACCAGAGTCGCTGTTGAGATGGGTTGATTTATCGAGTTGACTCGATTGACTCAGTGATTGGGTCGAAGATTTGAATATGGAATGGGCCTTGGGTAATTGTCTGCTGGGCTAATGCTTGACCTAACACAACACATATATATATCTCTTATTGATAGACACATTTTAGTGTCTAAATTACACCTTAATTTCTAGTGAGTTAGTATTCGATTTTGTGTCTATTACGTGTTTTTATGCTTTTGTAGGTACATTAGAAGAATAAAGATTTGTGGAAAAATTGGCTCAAAAAGTGTTCAAAGCACCCGGAAATATGGATCAAGGCACCCACACTTTGGATTGGGGCACCCTTGGATCGGGATGAGCTGGATCGGACCAACTCAGCGGGTCAACTCGGCCCAGTCAACTCGGTCAAAGTCAGTTGACCGAGTCAAAGCTTCATCGAGTCAAAGCTTCATCGGCAGCAAAATTTTGATCCAGATTTTTTAGCGATTTCATCGTAAATTGATAGGTACCCAATCTAATTAAAGGTTCGTATAATCGATTAGAAGCTCTAGAAGCCGAAGATAAGGGCTAGAGAAGCACGAATTTGGACGGGAACAAGAACACATCCCTGTTTTGGATTACTACTGATTTCTCATCAAATCACCGAGTTATAATGGGATTAGAACATCCTAGAAGATTCACAGGGCCTATATAAAGAGTTTACAAGCCTCAGAAATAGAGACAGAAGCCTAGAGAGCGATTCAGAGAAAATCCGGTGAAGTTCCGGCGCCGCCGGTGACCTGCTGGTGCTCCGGCCGGCGTGTTCTTCATCCACCATCACCGAAGAAGACGACTCAGTAACATTTATAAGTGTTGCTGTTCCACTGTTGCAACTCTGTTCCTGTTGTCTATTGCTTCAAACCATTTGTTGCTTAAACTCTTCTGTAACAGCTGAACCCTGTTCTGTGACACTTATATATGTATCTGTTCAGCTGTTGCACTATTCTTTAACCTTGTAATTAATATTTTGAGCAATGAAATCAACTTTTGAGCAAGTTTTCTTCACCATGGGGTAAGTTTATTTACTGGGATGATGGATAAGGTATTTTTCTCAATTTTATGTGATTTAATTATTTTCTAATAATTATTTATAATTCTTTTATTATTATTTGCATGGATTTAAATTAGAAAAAAATGGTTTTTATTAAATAGTTGTGTTCTCTTTTGATGGGTCATGCTTAGTTAATTACTCTTGATGTCTCATGCTTAGGATTTACAATTATTCTTTTAGGAAACATATTTTTGGCAAACTTGAATTAAATTGTTAAAAAGAATTACATGATTAATCACATAGATTGTTAGAAATAACTGAATCTTGATTCCTAGTTTTCTCCATATTTTCTAAAAATCATCTCTAGTGTATTTTCCTGATTTTTATTAGTTTAGGTTAAGTTGAATATTTTCTAAAATCATTACCTTCACAAGTTCGAGAATCGAACCTCTTTTTACCACTATATAAAATCACATCACTTATACACGCTGATATTATAATACTTTTGGGACGCTGGTCAGAGAATACTCTTTTGACGCTGAGAAATTGGAGAAGTCGTGGGTCTACATGAGAACAAGGGTTTAGTCATTATTGTTTTAAATTTCAATTAGCTCATTAATTCTTAATTAATTCCATGGTTTTTAAAAAACTCATGTCTAGCTAAATCTCTTTGTTAGGGTGAAAGGATGAACTTGAAGAGATAGATCCATTTGTGTTTCAAAACTAGGGTTTTCAACTACTCAAACTTAATGTCAATGTTTTGTCTCTTTTTCAATGTCTTATGATTTTTCATGTTTTGTGCCACGTATAGTTTATTATTTGATTAGTAGAAGAACTCGTTGAATCCTTGTTTTGAATTGATTTATGAATGTTCTTTGACTGTTTATGCCATATATACTTAGTGCTTCGAAATTCTTTCTTAAGTTGAAAACGAACAAACCTTTTTGATAATTCTTTTCTATAATTATTAAACGGAATATCTTCCGTGTACTAGTAGCTAGATTTGCCATTTTGCATGAGTAAAATTGATACCCTTTGTTATGAACGTAAGTAAACCCTAATCTACAACGGATTCCTGAAATCTTAACACTTTTATATCTTTGATTACAACCTTTATTAAATTGCTTTTATTTATTTGTTATCTTAATAAAATCGAAAAAATATCTTTTGACTCGAAAGTTAATTGAATTAATTAGTCTAAGTGATACACATTCCTCGTGGAAACGAACCGTATCTGTTATTTTTTACATCTTTCGACATTGTGCGCTTGCGGTAAAACAAAGTCGGTTTTTCGATGCATTAGCAAGTTAGTCATTTACTCTTTCGGTTTACGATCCAAAGGATTCAGGTGCATAAGTCTCCATAATAGTGAAGCGACTCTAGATAGTGGACTATATATTTTGATTCACATGTGTTATCCAGATTGGTTGTGGGTGCAGGGATATCTAGGAAATTGGGTAACTTAGGGTAGTTTACTTGGTATCAACTATACGAAGTTGCAGTAATCAATTTGTATAACGGCTTAATTCTGATAGTATTCAAAACTAGAATAGGTCCCGCAGCTTTTCTGCCAAGCAGTTCTCCTTCTTAACAAAATATTGTGTGTATGTGTGATTGATTTACTTTATGCATTGTAATTGTTATTATAATTAAGTAATATTACATGTACGTTCATCCATTCTTAGTAATGATCCCAAAGTTAGTTCGAATAGAATTTTGACTATTACTAAGAATCACCTTGTTGAAATAATTATTTTGTCATTATTATTTTGATAAGATTGTACAAGGTGAGTCTGCATAAGTTGATATCGAAAAGATTTTGGTGTAGTGTGTACCCTCGTCATTTCAATTTGTATCAGAGCAGGCATACACGGTAAAAACCTAACCGTCTATGTTTGGTGCGATCCAACCTATCAGGACAATGAATTCGGGTTATCATGAATCGAGTTCAGTTAATGTACTGCCAAGATTTGATGGTACCAACTATCTTTGGTGGAAGTCTGCAGTGAGATCTTTCCTTCAATCTTTTGACTTTAATACTTGGGTATTAGTGGTCAATGGATATGTTCGTCTGAAAGTGGCAAATTCGGAAACTGAGTATAAAAGCTTAGATACATATGGCGATAATTTTTTTCTTCAAGCAGAACTCAGTTGCTTTGAATTTTATAATACATGCAGTAAGTCGAGATCTTCAACATCATGTAATTCAAAGAGGCTTGGGATATTCTTGAGATCGTATTTGAAGATAATACATCAAAAATATAAGCTAGACTTCAAATCATCACTTCCGATTGGGGAAACCTTCATATGGATAACAATAACATATTTGAAGAGTTTCATCTTAAACTTTATGAGAGTATTAATGAATCTTTCTCTGTTGGAGAATATTTAAGAAAAAAATAGTATGCAAAATTCTCAAATCGTTACCATCTAGATACGAGTCTAAAAAATATGCCATCATGGAAGCAAATGGTTTATCCAAACTATCGAGAAGCTCTCAGATCGGTAAACTAAATATATTTGACCATGAGTCCAAGTCAAACCAAAAGACAAGGGAATTGCTTCCAAAGTAAAAAAGAACTCAAAGGTTCCTCGTAGAGGAGACAAGGTTCGATGTCAGAAGAAACTGATGAACATGTTTAGAAGAATCATATGATGTTTAAAAGCATTCTAGCAAAAGTTAATCTGGTATAAACTTGATGTCAAGGATATAAGTTAGAAAAGATTAACCAGTTATTGATGAATTTCAATATTTGTATAAAATCTATTCAAAACTATTAAAAAATTAATGTTAAGCGTTCATTCCTTGTGTCATTATTTGATGGTCTGTGATTGCAATTTTTTAGTTTATACTGAAAATCTTTTTGTGTTGTTTTCGGTTATGAGATAAACTTTTGTATTTTCATATTATAAGTTTCAGTCTCATAAGTGGCTTATATTTTCTTATGGTTTGTGACTTTTGATTGATAACTTAATTTTCGAATCTGATCTTATAAATTGCCATATCAACATCATCAGAATATTGTGATAACTTAACTTATTATATTTTATTATATTATATAACTTGATTGTTCAGTATTTATATGAATTTGTGGTCGGTTTTAATCTATTTTGTGGAAGGTGATGACTAATATCATGTTTTAATATTTTTATAATAAAGGTTATCTTTTTTGTTGTTCTCTTATTGTAGTAAGTAATAACAAATACAGGGAAAAATTTGGTGGGGTTCATTTTCGCCCAATATCATCTATTTGTCGAGTCGTACAGTCGAGTAATCAATTTTTTTGTATATTTTCTGGTGGGATTGCACGCTAATACATCTGTCATTCAGTGTTTGTATCTTGTTCTCGATAAATTAAAAAAAATTCCTGGTATGCACCTGGTGGATCTACCTAGCAAGGTTCTAATTTTCTTTGAGTTCCACCACCCCATCATGAGAAAAACTACAAGATTAGGTGGACGGTATTGATGAAACGGTTGCATGCGATATATCTATTTGCTTTAAAGATCGGTTTTCTATTTGGAAGATGGAGTCAGTACTTTGAAATTGGCTTTCAGTGTCATCGGCTGGATTGAGCGTCCAGTAATGCGAGGTCTACAACTATCGTTTTCTTATCATCGAGGTTGTAGAATGTTGTCTTATGATTGTCGTAGAGCATCGTTATCTAGGTTCATTTTGATGAATGTGTTATAAAATGAATATCAACAACGCTCCTAACGTCTATTAACATATACTCCCTCCGTTTCAGGAAAAGAGTTACTTTTCCTATTTGCACAATTATTAAGACAAGAAGGAAAGAGAGTAACTTTTTAATTTTTTTCCAAATTTAACCTCAAAATAAAGTTTAATACCACGTATCTTCTTCATTTTTCAATTCACGTGAAATAAACAACCAATTCAAACTTTTAAAACTTAAACCAATTCAAACTTTCAAAGCTTTTCCCTCCAATCATATTCAAAACCCTCCAATAACTTAAATAGATTCGAAACTTTGAATCTGACGAGAAAACAAAATTCAGGTGGTTTATACACCTGCATGCAAATAGACAAAAGAATACTCTGAATCTGATATGTAACTTTTCCCTCTTTACTCCTCAATTTCTGATGTTGCTGGTTCATCACAGGTTATCTTCAACCTAAGAATCACAGAAGTTGCTGGTTAATCACAGGTGATCTGCCAAACAGGATCACAGGAGTAGAAACAACAACTAGAAACTTACCAGGAAAGGTATGTGCTGGTCTTTGGGATATATGCTCATTTTCTTTGACATATTTTCTGGGTTCTCTGACTGCAATAGATGAATTCCAATGCCATAATTGAATAACCTAAATACTCAAAATAATAAATAGACAAGTTGTTGGACACCTTCCTGTCAATACCCACAAAAGTTCCATTAGAAAAATTGACATGCACTCATGCGCAAAATTAAGAATCCAAAACCAAAATAAAGTTTTCTTTCACTGTGACAGTAAATATACAGAACTAATTGATAATGCTGAAAGAATAAAAAACTAGGCTATCCTACAAATGAGCAGACTGCTTTTTTGTGTATGCTTTAATTTATAATAATAAAATTGACATCTCTATTAAGGAAGTCTGAAAATCAGATGGAAGACTAATCTTACGCACGCATCAGCTACTTATACTCTAGCAATTTATGGACCTCTCTGTGAGCAGTGTGATATGATATTATGAAATCCTATTCATCACCCCTTTATAATTGGCATCCAACCATCTTTGGAAAAACATTCTTTTAAATGTGAAAAGAGATGCATTTAAACAGATTCATTAGTTTCACAATAACCAAATAAACACATCGTTCTTCACATGACCCGGAAATCTACGCTAAGTATTTCACGAAACACAATTACAATATGAAACTACACAAAATCCAAACTGACTGGTAGACTTACCTTTGTAGAGTAAACCCTTTCATGAGATTCATCCAGAATGATATTGGTATCCTGGTAGTCATTTTGTCATAAATTTCAATACAAATTGCAATCAAGACACAATTCCCGGCTAGGAAATGAATAATATCTATGGCAAAAAATTCAAGATAATAGAATATGCATGTACTATTACCAGAAGTCCAGACTGACCAAGCTAAACTAGTAGTTAACCATCAGGCTACAATACGCAATTTTCTCCCTCAAACTCAAAGTGTTTTTCATTTTCCCCCAACTTACGCCATTGTCAGCATGCTAACACTACACAAATTAAAGCACAAAAGTTTCGAACTGTTTATCTAGAGTGCTTATGAATTTCTAATATGTTTATGTTGATTTATGAGATTCTGTTTATGGGATCTTAGGTTTAGTTAGCACTTTTGAATGTATTGTTATTACATTCAAAATATACACAGAGAAGATATTCCTAAGCAATCAAAATATGGTCTAGAGTTCTTCTTAGCCCATACCGGTTCACTGTTGCATTACATACGGTTCACTGTTGCATTACCAGCTCTGAAACCTTCACCATAGGATGTGGATGTGTCATGAGCAATAAAATGCATGAAGAATTCGCCTAGCTTCTTTGCAAGGTCAGATTTCCCCCCTTTTTTGACGAAGGCGCAGTAGATGTAGATACCAACAAGATTTACGTCACCAGGAAATTTGTAATTACTTAACTAAATACAGGATTATCTTAAATAAGTTTCTGTATTGTTGTTTGGACTAAGAATCTAAACACGTTTTGATAATGCAGTGCCTTCATTCATGGACGTCGGAACAAGTTTCTCCACTAGAAACAAAAAGAATCTCACCGACGAACAACGCTTGACAATTTACCACTTTTTGTTGAAAGATAGCAGCAAAGGGAGAGTGAAAAAAGGTTCGATGCTAATGGCTTCTCAACTGTTTTCCATATCAGTAATGACGGCGAAAAGGATATGGAAACGTGGAAAAGATTGTTGGTCAAGAAATGTACATATTGACGTGTCTTCAAGGAAACCAACCAGAGTTGGTGGTAAACCAATGAAAATTGATTTGAAAAAACTTCCAGAGATTCCTCTCCGTCAACGTACCAATATCCGGTCGCTGGCTAAAGCTTTGAATATATCCACGTCAACTGCATATAGACAGATAAAGAAAGGACAAATCAAAAGACATACAAATGCGATAAAACCAGCTTTCACATATGAAAACAAGAAAGCACGGTTAGAATTTTTCTTACAATGCTCGAGCCAAGCCCGTACAACGATAACCCAATGATTAAGGATATGCATAATGTGATACATATTGACGAAAAATGGTTTTATATGACTAAAACCACGGAAAACTACTATCTTCTCCCGGAAGAACAAGAACCTCATCGTACTTGTCAAAGCAAGAGATACATCAAAAAGGTGATGTTTTTAGCAGCGGTTAGTCGTCCAAGATTTGATTTATATGGAAACGAAGTTTTCGATGGAAAAATAGGCATATTCCCTTTTGTAATAAAGGAGGCAGCAAAACGTTCCAGCAAAAATCGTCCAGCTGGAACACTTGAAGACAAACCCATTGAATCGGTGGATAAAAATATAACAAAAGCGTGTTTAATTAAACACTTGTTACCAGCAATTCGCAAAAAGTGGCCAACATATAACAGGGAAACTATATATATTCAACAAGATAACACAAAACCACATGTTAAATTGGATGATAATGAATTTTTAATGGAGGCGGCAAAAGAAGGGTTCGACATTCGACTTCGATTTCAACCTTCACAAAGCCCAGATATGAACGTTTTGGATCTTGGGTTCTTTAGGGCGATCCAATCTTTACAACACCAAGAGGCTCCTACTACTGTTACTGAGTTACTTTTGGCAGTGAACAAAGCATTTGAAGAATTATCCTCACAATCTTTAAATGCTGTATTCCTCACATTACAACTGTGCATGGTTGAGGTGCTAAAGGTTCGCGGTGGGATCAACTACAAGTTGCAGCACATAGGGAAAAAAAGGTTGGCACGAATTGGGGAGCTTCCTACTCAAATTGAAGTTAATAAGGATCTAGTGAGGGAAGCTATTCATTACCACTCATGTTTAAGATTTTTCTGCAATGATGAGAAGAATACTATTGGAGGAACTCAAGGAACTGATGTCGTCATGTCAACTGGATGCATTCATAGAGTTACTGGTTAAGAGGGGAACTGATTTTTCTTTTATAGTACTAGTTTTCTGTGTTTTTGTTTGATACAATATTGTACAAGTATGGTACATTGATTCTCTTGAAATAAGGGCAGTGACAGACTGTCTTAGTTTCAACTACAGGATCATGACAACCAGGATATTGATGTGTGCAAAGACAGGATCGACAAAATTGACAGATTTGATGTATAAAGTACCTTGATGGAGATATGCCTTCAAGTGTTTTATCAGATCCCTTTATAAACAAACTTTGTTGGTTGGATCGATAAATTGCAACTATGACCATCAATAGTAGTGAGATACATCCAATATTATTAACAAAACCGCATCTCCGGATACAAGTCCTGTAAATGAAAAGACATAACTAACTTCAGCAAATGGGTAGACGAATAACGAAAAATAAGCATTTGATACATACTCAAAACTATCACAGTATACCTTTGGATCCTTCAACATATGCTCCAAAACATGATCTCGACCAATTGCCACATAGCAAGGGATTCCCCGAAAAGCTAACAGACAAAGCAAACTATCACAGTATACTTAAATTCTAATACACGTCAGTGAATGCATCATGAGGAAGCAAACCCACAACAGTACAACTATCCCTCTCTCTCTTATTATCAAACATATGTAAAATCTTATGTAACTGTATTAATAAATAAAAAATGAGTTCTTGTAGCCCTAAAACTGACAAAATATTGAGTTAATGACACGTGGATGTTCTGTATCTCCTGAATAGCTAAGTTTCTCCTACCAAGGAATGAAATGATATGCATAGTCAACTTTTCAGTAACAGTTAAGGAATACTGAGATGCCATATTCAGCTTTCAAAATTGGTGTGTGTGAAGGTTGATACCAACATCCGTGGCAAGGCTTCTTTGAAGGAAATACTTTAAATGGTGTATAAAAGACGGAGGACAAAATAGACAACTCATAACTAAGTTTATGATCCCCAAAAGTAACACCTCTGAATGATAAATCCAACAGAGTCAAAAACATAAAAGAAAATTCAGTAACATGATTACAAGGATTGACCTTTTTGCTTATTTTTATTGCTAGCGAATTTGTTTCCCGCAGGACAGAAAGCCTTAATTGTAAAGGATAAACATCTGTCATATCTTCTTCTGCACCTGAAGAACTCTCTGCATTCTTTGCAGCCACATTGCAGTCACTGTACCTACAGGAAGAAGAATACAATTCATAATAAAAACTGCAAAGTAAGCATCTCTGGAATGGCACATACTATGCCATGAACTGAAAAGAAAGGAAAATAAGATAGTCCCCCTTATAGGCTTATACTTAACAAAATGAGATTTCCGTTGTTGCACAAAACTGAAAGAAAATTCCCATTGTTCGTTTCCCAACTTAGTCGTTGAATTTGTCAAAACTAAAGTATGCTTTATTAATCCTTTCGATACTTACACAAACAAGAATGCCAACAAGCACTTCAATTTCAGCACTAAAATAGTACACAAACAAGAGTACTAATCTGACTTACCAAACACAGGCATAAGTGAGTGGACGACTAAACTTATACTAAAAAAAAATGTATATCGATGTACATTTCAAGCTAACACACTTAAATTATACTAATAACTTGTTAAAATCTTAACAAGATAACACACTTAAATTTCAAGATGTACAAATGTATGAAACAAGTAACAATACATAATCATATCTCTGAGAAAGTAATGTTCCTCGTTATGTTTCAGTCTATGAAATCAAGGCAATCCTCTGAGTAAGTGAACAACACATTAGAATGACTGGAATCAAACAAGTACAAATATAAAAAGTTTTCTCACCATTTAACAATCAGCCTTCTCAAAATCAAATCTTTAGTACTTAAAACATTTAAATACCTAATTCAACATAATTATTAGCTAGGGTTTATGATTAGACTAATCCTAAAAAATTTTCTATCTTTCAACTGAATCAAATAAGAAAATAAAAAGAACCCAGTATGTAATGAGTATAGATACACAAAACCCATACCCAAATTTGATGAGAGAGTGATAATAAACAACCTTTAAATCAATGTTGGAACGAGCAGCAAGACAATGACCAAATTCAGGATCTTTTTGTATGTTTTTCCATTTTCCTGTTCCTGTTCCCTAGTGAGGTCTGAGGTATCGGTTGCTATCATGGTTCATGAGCGTCTCCCTGACTGTGAAGCTTTGCACAAGGCTGACTGATTTATACTTTTATCATTTTGGCAGATGCTAAGAGAGGGTTTTGATAATACCTCGCCGCAAGCAACAAATCAAATCGGTGAACAATTCAGAAAGGAAACTTTTAAGCTACTTTTATCACAGAATGAATTTTATCATAAATCCCAAAATTATATCAAAACTTTGGTACTTAAGTTTTCGAAATTCATTAAATGGGTTTGTAAAACAAGGTTTGGTTGTTGTGGATCTATAAACAAAACTCATTTTGGTTCAAGATTTCAGAAGGAAAATCAGGTTTTTGTGAAGAACAAATCATGTTCTCCAGCGGGTTTCCTCAAAACTTTGTTTTAAAATTTCAGATATGAGTATTAAGAACGAAATAAAAGAGATGAGGAGAGAGCTTTGATCTTCTTGATCTAGTTGCTGATGAAGACTCCATTTGATTCCATTTTTTCTTTGGAGCTACCATTCTCTCTCTGTCTTCTCTGCACGAAGAAAAAACATACATCAGATGGAATACTCGTAAAATAAAGGAAACTTTATAAAGAAGGGTAGTTTTGGAAATTTATTCTATTATAAATGAAAGTAACTCTTTTGCTGAAACAAAATTTTTAAGCAAAAGTAACTCTTTTCCCGAAACGGAGGGAGTATTTTACTTCTTACCACGTGTTATTCAGAAAGCACCCGAGAATCAAAGAGCGGGTACGTTCTGCTGTAGTATTCTATTGGGAATACCAAAGAAAACACTTGTGGTACGGCTACTTGCACCTATGCGTTGCTGGTTTCATATGCCGCGTCATACGTTTGCACATACATTAGAGGATTGGCTCTGAATAGTCCACCAACCCTTTATTCATGTATTTGATCAAGTGTATATATATTCCCTTTTGCAGTTGTTCAGTAAGTCGTAGTTTGTCGTCATCAATTAGGTTCTTCAACTAGTTTTTCTAATGACGAAAGTCTTCGGTGGAGTGACCCATATAGTTGTGAAAAGAGTTTTATGGAAAGTTGGCTACTAACTGACGTTGTACGGGATACCTTGGTTATGGTGGTGTGTTCAATGTTGTGTCTCGCTATCGTCTAAAAAAATACATGGCGGGACGGTGAACGGGTCATATTTCTGTGGCTTCTCGGTAAACATGATTCATGGGGAACATAATTCCCTTCCCAACATCCTAACATATTCTGAACGCATTCAAAAAAAGTCCTTGAGAGATGAAATGCTTCCATCTATTTAATTTCAAAAGTGGTGTATATCATGGTTCGTCATGTTGGGCATCAATATCGTATTGGTCCTCGTTGACATAATACAATACAATGATATCAATAATATGACTGCTACTAGAAGAAACTGACCATTACTGGTCGAAATTAAGAGTTTTTATACAATTGAAATATGTACTCATGTATTATATACAAGTAAAATAAAACTGATTGACTATTGAAAATGAAAAATATTACTTTTTTAATAAATTATTACATTATAATTAACTGAACATATTTTATCACCATAATGTCAAAAGATAATAAAGTTCATATTAACTTCTCCTTTTGACATTTAAATAACTTGTAAATGGTTGAATTGTTTTTTTTATCGGATATTATTTTTTAGTCATAACGATCTTACGCATTGGATATTGAGAATGTTAATCGAAATATTTTTAATTTTCCAATTTATGTTTTCAACATGCAAAGTTATATGTTGTAGATTTTTATACTTCAAATCATATGTTGTGGAAAGCCAGATGTCTAGTGATGTTTGAACAGGTCCAACCTAATGTGCAACATGTTAGAAAACTCATCAAGGATGAGGTTTATAACTAGAAGATCTCTTCTAAGAATACAGTTAAATATGCAAGTTTTGTAATAAAAACTGAACAATGGTCCTATAAGTCATGTTGTCAAGTTAAATTTTGATGCTTCTTTTATTAAAACCAGTGTCTTGGGTCTGATTATTCGAACTCATGCAAATGAAAATAATGGAATTAGAAGTTGTCCAACAACAACACTAGATTTTTAGAAAGATGAGACTAAAGCACTTCTAGAATCAGTGGTATGTGCTGAAAGAAAAGGGATCCAAAATTTACACTTCAAAGGAAGCCGAAAAATGTTATTTCTGTTTTAAATGAAAATTTTAATATAATAAAATGGATTACTAGGAACATAATAGCTTTCAGTGTGAACGTGCTTTCTCAGTTTAGTAATTGGATATGTATTTTTGCACCAAAAAAATGCTACTATCATGTAGCAGAAGCTATAGCTAAACACGTTGTTACCAGGCAGTATATAGATAAATGGGAAGCATAATTTCCTTCTTGGATTGCCTATAATGTCCAACAAGAGATATAGATAAACTAAGAATCTTACATGGGTGTCAACAAATATGGTAAACTAATTAAGAGTGTATATATGGATTCATAATCGGGTCTTGATTGAGGTTAAATGCTCGGCTTTTCATCTGCATCCAAACAAATGCATGTGAATCATTTGTACGGATACAAATTCTATTAATACCAAATGTCAGGTGCGTATATGGTGACAATTAATGTTTATTCATTAATTTTAGAATCCATTAGAATTTGATTACTCAACTTGACACTTTTGGTTAAAGTTTATACTCTGGGAAATACCATCAACAAATTCTGTTTAATTACACCAACTTAATTAACATAAATGCTGATTATAATTTTATTTTGTAGAATTAAATAACCCTTAAGTAGACAGATTCATCAATGTTGGGCTAACAGTTTCCCAAAGAAGAACAGTATACTGGGCGCCTCTAGAGCACATATTGAGTTAATTTAAGTATGTTCCGTAAGTTCAATCATATATAAAATAAAACAATTTTTATTATCGGATCTGCTTGATTGGTAACTTTTATAGTATTTGATAACTTTGTAGGACAGTCTTATCCAGAAAAATCAATCTTCAAAAGTTTATTATTGTAGCAAATTAATGGTCGCTACTAATCACCAAAAAAAAAAATGACTTCAGTGTAGGGCTGTCAATCTTTATCCGAAACGACATTCGAATCCGATAATCCGGGATCATATAGGATATTATCCGCTATAATGGATATCGGATATCGGATACGGATATTCCTATCGGATATTAAGGGTTAACGAACGGAACTGGATAAATCATTATCCTATAGGATATTATCCGTATCCGATAAGAATGTAAGTAAGGTGTAAAAAAAACTAAAAAGTTAATGTTCTTCCAGCTTCCTCCCTCTCGTGTTCTATCTAAAATTAGGTTTTCTTTGAGAAAAACATTTTCCGCCTCTCCCTCTCTCTTCCGCCTCTTCATCCGCAGCCACAGGACCACAGCTACTCGTGCTTCATCATACTCACCACCACGACTACGAGGTTCAGGTTACTGGTAAGTGCTGTTCTTCATCAACTTGAAACATAATCAGTAGTTTCTAAATGATTGCACAGTTTTCAATTACAGTATACTTGGAACCCTCAGGCATCGAATGATCTGAATTTACCTTAGATGAATCACTGGAATAACTGGAACCTAATGAAAAACTTTTTCCATTGGGAACAATTGTGGTCATTAAGTCAGAGTTATGAAGAGAGTTTGAATCTTTTAGCTGAAACTACTGCTGCTATTGAAATGCTCAAGTATCGTCTTGGTGGTCTGGATTTTATAGGCATCAACGTTGCTAGGGTAGGTTTTACAATGTTAATGATGTTTGAATCAGTTATCTATTTCTTAACTCTTAAGAGTGGCGACTGGAACCTCAAGTATGAGAATCACTGAATCAGGCCCTGGCCAACTGCCTTATCCTTAGTTGGTTGTTAATCATAAATGTTGGTTAACACTGAGTATAAATATGTGTACTTCAAAATAGGGTTTTAGGTAAGTTAGGAAGCTTGTGGGTAGTGTGCCTGTGTCCGGTGTCTCAACTTATCTGGTAGTTTGATTCTTTTTTCTTGCATGTTGACTAATTGTAGGAATAGATGCATGCTCACTTTTTCATTTTGGGAGTAATTATTAATTTTATAATTCCTATAGGTGAAATCTGCTCTTCGGCATGCTACGGGGAATATGCCAATGCATGGCAAGGAAGCACTTGATGTTAAGGCAGAGGAAGAAGTCCTTATGAAGTTAACGGAGAAGGTTTGAGAAACTTCATCTAGTTCTAGTCCTTCTAATTACCGAGTAAATACTTTCTTCTGGTAATTGGGTTCAATATATATTTGCTTTGCAGATTGAGAAAGACCTGAATGATATTCATAATTCCCTGAATACCGTAATTCAACTTGATATGGTGAGGCACTTCCATCTTGGTTATGTTATTATCATAGGGTTAGTATTTGAGAACTTGTATTACACGTAGGGGGGTTATAGTATGGTGTCCATTACACATCTGTTACATATTGATTCGATTCTTGTTGAGATGTATCATGAATTATTGTACAACTGGAATAAATACACACAAACAATTTAGGTAAAGGGAATTTGTATAAGCTACATGACTGCCACTAGTTTAATCTCAAAATGAAACCAGGTGTATGATGACATGTGGGACACGGTCGTATGTTTATTCACTTCTTTCCGGTCTATTTTTGTTTTGCTTTATAATAACTTATATAGTTGTTCTCTGGAGATATGGTCATTAAGTGGTGTACAAATAAACAGAGTTT
Organism: Papaver californicum; assembly: GCA_023531435.1. Lineage (NCBI taxonomy): Eukaryota > Viridiplantae > Streptophyta > Magnoliopsida > Ranunculales > Papaveraceae > Papaver > Papaver californicum. Next base: position 4,264,140 of record JAJJMC010010016.1, on the reverse strand, counting down.
CCATAAATGCAAATGATAGCCACTGTAAGCATTACATCTCTGTGGTGCATATATGTACATGGACAATTTTAACAAAGATTATACAATTTATTGTTGGACTTTTTTTCTTTTTTCTTTTTTATGTTGAAGTTAATAATTTCCTTAATATGAACTTAATTTGTCTCCACCATACACTGCTTGATTGCTGCTTATCCCATCACTAGTCATGAATGCCATTTTTAATTGATTACCACGAAATGCAGGTAGTTGCTCGTGCAAAATATAGTCTTTCTTTTGGAGGAGCATTACCTGATTTATTTTTCATGGAAGAAAAGAGTGGGTGTTCCACTGTTTATTTTTCACTATGTCGACGAACATTTTGATACTGGTCGTATCCTTGCTCAAAGAGTTGTACCTGTTTTAGCAAATGATACAACATAGGAATTGGCTGCACGAGTTCTCTGTGAGGTATTCTCATTCTAAATAAATCCATACTTTCTTTACCATCTAATATTCTTGTGTCTATTTTGCATTCTAAAGAATCTAAACGGATTTCCCTCATGATAATTGACAATTTGAAACTAATTCGAATGTAAGATAAATGATTAGATAATGTCCGCTGCTGTAATTTTCTTGTCTTTCCCATACAATAAGGAGAGAAAAAAAAGATTGGATATTATTTATTAAATGATTATGATATTTACAAAATCTTAATTGTTGGCTGTTGAATACACTTGCTACAGGAACATCAATTGTACGTGGAGGTTACAGAAGCACTATGTGAAGATAGGATAATTTGGAGTGAGGACGGTGTTCCACTGATTCGAAACAGAGAAAATCCAAAAGAATACAGCTACACACCCTCGTACCAGCAAATTCTTAAGCAATGTTGACCAAGAAACAGGCACAGGCTAAGCCAATGATACAACAATCTTTAGTTTCTGTTTGTTGTTTCGGTATCGAGTGCATGTAATCGTCTCAATAGGTGGGATAAAATCGGTTGATTTTAGAGGGACTTGTTTGATTAAACAACTATAAGTTTATCGGATATTTATCGGATATTATCGGATATCCGATAATCTTAACGAAACGGAATCGGATATGAAGGTTGAATGTCCGTAGGATATTATCGGATATCGGATATCCGATAAGCTTATCGGATATTGCATACGGCTGAGCCAATATCCGTTCCGTTAACATCCGTTGATAACACTGGAGTCCAGTGTCACTCAATGGCATGACCATCATGTAATTACCATATGTGAACCAATTTAAAATGAATAAATAAAAATATAAATATAAAAATAATACTTGTTCATAATTGTAACATGAACTTCATTCTAATTGTAGTTAATGAGATTATTAAAGTTAACAATTTTGAAAAGAATAATGGATAATCTCTGCTCAACTTGTTGCTGATTTGCCTGAATGATATATGATTCTCGTAATTAACGATTCCATTAGTCTTATCAACGTTTTCTTTTTTAGCCCTAATAATAAAACTAACCATACCCTTAAAGGACACCCCGCAAATAGACTATTACAAAATTTTAAGTCTTGCTTTAGCCACTTCTTGTTTTTTCTTATGGACCACCATTTTTTCTATTTTTTTTACAAGATGTGATCCATTTTATATTTAAATTGTATTGGTTTAAATCATTTATTAAAACCAGTACATAGTCTAATACTCTTTCTGTTTCAGTAAAAATGTTACTATTACTTTTTATTTTAACCTAAAAATAAATTAAAATAAAAAAATAATAGTAATATTTTTATTGAAACGAAAGGAGTATATATTACTGTTAAAAACACGTTACTGTGGAGTAAAGAATGTATGAAAAGAAAATTGTGTAGACAACAGAGAATAAAGGAGAAGTTCTTATTACTTTTTCTCTTAATTGTTGATACAAAATGACGTACCACACATCCATATTTATAGGAGTACATGGATGGAATGGGTAACATAAATATGCCACGTGCATGTATATATGTCACCACAATGTATTGCATGAGAAGAACTCTTATCCTCTGCGAGATAGATGAGATAGGATTAGTGTTATCTCAAGTCGGTTGTAAAATATAATTATCCCAAATGTGGGTCAGCTATATCCACGGTATACATAACACTTCTTTTTGGATGATCCTATTTTAAAATCGTTGCCTTGTTAAAATATTTCTGGTAAAGTTTAACGGGATAAAAATCGGATGAAAGATAAGAGTACAACAAAAGCAACTTTAAAAATTACGCTGATCGCCATAAATTTTCTTTTTTCGTCAAAGTTGTGCTAAGAAAATCGCTGAATCCTGGAAGTCGATACTGACGATGGTGTTAATTTTGCTTCATTAAAATCTTATCAGGAAAAACCGCGTATGATAAAAACCTAAACCAAATAGTATCAGTGATTATCCGATAACCGCATATCAAAAAACTCTATGGATAAACATCTATTTGCATGATCATCATTGTTCTAAGTTGTTATCTTATTAAAAACCTCGCCAGAAAAACCATGAGGGACAAAACCTGAACGTAGGAAAAACATGAGTTCTGAGAACAAGGATAGACCCGCAGATGTTGCCTCGTTAAAACCTCTCCCAGAAAAACCCAGTGAGACAAAAACCACGACGAAGGAAAAAGAGTACAACATTTCAATATGCGGATAACACTGGACTCGCATGGCTCATTAATACCTTGACAAAGAAAATCCAGGGGAAAAAAACCTTGACTAAGGAAAAAGAGTACACGACGTAAAAGTCCAACATGCCCAATATCCATAGTTTTTTACGGTTTTACCCCCTCTGATGAGTAGCATTCTCAATTGGTCATTGTGTTTGATAATGCATAGATCCCGAACCATCTTTTAGTGTCTTCAATAGCTTATGAGAAATTTTTTCTATTTTTCTTCTGTACAAATTCTTAATGATCACCTGTTTGTGCCAGCCTTTTATTCTCTACTAGCTTTTTCTATAATCGATAGGAGGAAGTACAAGTATCATTTACTACTAGACTATTATCTAGAAAAATATTTAGCTTCTTTAGTAAACCTGCTAAAAATCAAAACTTATACAACCTGATTAATTTTCTGTGGGAGATATTTTACGATATTTTATGCCAAAGATCAAGCTTAACGGTACCACGAAGATGAAGAACTTTTCTTCGGACCAATATTGTCTCAATATTGGTGTTAGGTAGAACCAGGCTTACATGTTTATGAAAAACCCAATATTAGGTATTATAGTATATTTCACCTACTGTATCATTTACACATCTTTGGTGTAACACATACCACAGAGTGATACATCTCCTTTGTTGAGATGTAAACCGACTAATCTTAAAAGTAAGAGACTGCACAACTGCAATGTGCCAGTTTTTCCATTTAAACATGTTTAAACCTTTAAGGTTGACGAAATTAATGGAATCCCGACTATAAAGCTCAACCGACATATTGAGACCTTGTTTTACCGAGATTTTATATCTCGAACTCATGCTTTAAGCATTTTTGTGCTTTGGAGAATTCTTCAAGGGTTCCAATAAAGTAGATGTTGCATACATCAAGTCTAGTAAATGCATAGTTTATGAGCATATAAGATGGTTCACATATCTCTGGATAATATAAGATTCGCTTAGACGACTAACCATATTCGTCCAAATCATTTCAAATTATACAAGGCTCAATAATTTTTAGCAAATGCATATGACATATAATTCTACTGACAGTTGAAAAACTTCAGGAATTCGCATACAGTGAGCAATAACCATATCCATTAGATGCATGTCGAGTCCTTGAAAGAATTCCAGACTAATACCAAAGAGGTAATTGTATCCATAATAGGGAATATGTTTCTTTGTAATCCGTCTCGGGTTTCTATGAAAGACTTTGTGCCATTAGTTAACCTTATTTTTCTCACTATGCGCAAACACCCACATGTAGCCAATATGGCTTACATTTTAGATGTCGGGACTGCAAATATCCACCCGTGGCCAAGAGTAGCACATATTACTGAGTGTTTGTTTTGTAGTTCTAAAGATATGCATTTTCGTGAGAATTTGTTATTCTTCTTGGATCTCTCCTTTTAGTTTAACCAATCATTATTTGATGATATTCCTATATAAAGAGTGGTTTAATACCAACATCATCTATGGCAGTATCAGAGGATACTTTGACTATGTCACCAACAATCATTGTATTATGATCGTAAATTTCTCTATTGCACGCATGGCTTGTGGAAATCCCCTCATTTTGAGGTTCCATAGCTTTTGCGGAGATGTTCTCTTATCAGGAGAACTATACATAGAGAAATCAGATCTTTCGTTGATCTATTAAAGAGTTCTATCTTTCAATGATTATGTTTGGTTATTTCTTATTAGGAGGTGCAGAATACTTTGAATCAACTAGTTACCCACGCTCAAGGTAAATGACACACTACATTCACAGATTCTCAAGGAAGCAACTTGATTTGTAATTTCTGAAGATATCAAATCTTCTGCGTGCCTTTCACTGCTGAAAACATCAAGATGAGATACATCAAGGTCTATCTTTGTGGAAGTCAGGATACTTCATGCCATTTTTCAGGCAGTAGCCTTTCTCCCCCTGAACGATGGAAGGACTTTCTCATCAAATTTTCAAATCTTCTTGCAGTAGCAATCGCAGTGGAATACATCACGTCCCCGAAATAAAAACATGACAATGTTTAAAACCATTCAATAAATGCAAATGCATAATAAAATTACTTACCATCAATGCCCAGAGCATTACCAAAATGATACAACATCAATATTTGACAAACAAAAGTTTCATTTGAAATCTATATGAGTATATATACACAGTTACCACCCAGGTGATATGTCAAGTCATGTATGACTACCAGACTATATTTCCATCGACCTAATTAAGTGTCTGCGGAAACTCGTTGTCAAGGGTGGCGATATACAACAAGCGACCCTAATTTTCTCATCACGCTTACTGATAAGCATCAAATTTGTAACCCAAATTTGTGGATGCTAGGACTATGGTCCCAAAAGCGTACACAAGAGAAAAAATAACTCAATATGGGTCGAGGTCCATATTTTTCAATCATATAAACTTTGTCGATAATTCTTTTGCAAAGGGAGATATCAATCCACAATAATTTTTCAGTAGCTACTTTGAACATTATCGACAACCAGTTAACAATCATTTAATAACGATCTTACATCATTCTCTAGAGTACGAGGATATTCTAATCCATTGGTACAAAATTTCAATATAAGGATATTCTTCTCCATGAGATATCAACACAAATTTTATGAATTTACTCCTCATCAGGAAATATCAACTCATCACTCAAAGAGAATATGGACGTTATCTAATTAGATTAACATATACCTCATATTAGAGGTTTTTGTCTATGCTTGTAAGCATATTTTAAGACGAAATAATCTATGTGATTCCATGACATGCATTGCAAGGACTTTAATTATGCTGAATCTAGATAGCGTACTCCTGTTAAATCTAGCAACCGAGAAATCTCCAACACCTTAGACACTTATTGGTGTGAGAATTTAGATGACATATAATTGGAGCTAACCAATATCGTCGACGATTCCCCCCTGATCCTTAGGCGGGAATGTCTCATCAACAGAACTTTCAGTTCCACATTACTCTACTTTATCAAGTAGCAACTGGGTACTGACACGATAACACGTGACCCAGGAGAGATAACTGATCAGGTTTTTCTCTCTCGTTTACTGTCCATCTAGAATAAATTTAAGAATTTACATTGCCATGTAAAAACCACAGTAAACTGTAAATAACTTATGTGAACAAAGACACTATCTCAATGTCAGTCCCAGTCTTTCCAAGACGACCAATAGAGATTAAAAATTATGAACGACACTTCAGGTGCGCATATCGTGTCTTTTATGCCACAACGATAGCAAAGCTCAACTATGATCAAAGATGGCTTATTCAACCAATTATTATGCTACCGTTCCGTATTTCTCCACTTCTAGTGGTATGGTGCTTATCATGTCCCTAAACCCGAAAAACTCATTGTGGTTCTCATATTTAAAAATGCCTACCATATTTTGCATTTTCCTCATTTGTGACGTCTATCAATTTTTCAAAAATAAACTTATTTGCATAGGCACTGATGCAAATTTAATTCATCAAATTTGTGATTTTTGGTAATAGTTTAGGCGACGAGAAGACTAGATATTAACTCTTAATATCATTTAAAGAAATGCAACTCTCACTATCGTTCGACGTTGCACAGTTAAAATATGCAACTCTCGTTGTTGCTGTCACAACATATACAAAGTGCATATCATGCACTAGATTTTTAAAGCTCGTCGATATAAGAGATGCATATATTAAGCATATCGTAAAACTAGCGTAAACACATAAGGGCATAAAATTTTATCGCTCTCCTTATAGTCCGTCATAGTATTTATACGACGCATATATTTCTTCTCTAAATTCAAGCCATACTATTAACCACAAAACTTAGTGGTGAAACAACGAATGAAATTTTATTTTCTACGCATCTAAAAACACTACAAGAAAAACGGGTTTAAGCGTCTAAAATCTTAGCAAGGACTCAAAAATTTAGTCGCTTAAATAGTTTAAGCGTCTAAAATTGCAACTGCCAAAATTTTTGGCGGCAATAAACATGTGTCCACTATTATTTAACAACGAAAAAAATACACTTAATCGCTAGATCCTTTGTTCAAGTAATTTATAGAAACTAAATAATGAACATGTAGTTATTCACTTTGAGGCACCGACTCGTAGCAATAACAAAATAATTTGGTTGCTCAAACCTCTCTCAGCAACTAAGTTTGAGCTACAACCAAATATGTTTAATTGCTAGATCTGTTTTTCAAGTAACTTATAGCAGCTAAAAGTTGATCATGTAGCTATTCAATTTGAGGTACCGACTCGTAGCAACAAAAAAATAAATTGGTTGCTCAAACCTCTCTCAGCAACTAAATTTGAGCCACAACCAAATATGTTTAATTGCTAGATTTGTTTTTCAAGTAACTTATAGCAGCTAAAAGTTGATCATATAACTATTCACTTTGAGGCACCGACTCGTAGCAACCACAAAACAAATTGGTTGCTCAAACCTCTCTCAGCAACTAAGTTTGAGCCACAACCAAATATGTTTAATTGCTAGATCCGTTTTACAAGTAACTTGTAGCATCTAAAAAAGTGATCATGTAGTTATTCACTTTGAGGTACAGACTCGTAGCAAGAGAAAATGAATTGGTTGCTCAAACCTCTCTCAGCAACTAAGTTTAAGCCACCACCACATGTTAAAAAATGAATTACTTGAGGGAGAAAGATAAACCGTATGATCAAAATTCATCAACGCTTTATACCTAGTTCTATCTGTCATACGGACTGTGATCCGTGTGACTCATTGGAAAAAAATCGTATTTGTCTATTTTAGTACGATTATACTTGGTTATAACACCATTTTTTTTTATTATCTTTGTCTAAATATTATATATATTTTAATTGGTAAAATATTTGTATATTTTAATATCGAGGAATATGTATTTATGGAAGAAAAAAATTAATAACCTAAAAAATTATTTTTTGCTTCTTACTTCTAAGATTGATTTATGTTTAAGCTATTTTTTAATTTTGAGAAATTATTTTTGATTATTAAAATTTAAAAATCAACAAATAAATTTTGCATACATTTTAAAATGACTTGTATAAACAAAAAAATACTCCTGAAATCTCAATAAAAATAAAAAACAGGCGCGACAAAGGGGATCGAAACCCTTGACCACGGGATTAAAAGTCACGCACTCTACCACTAAGCTAAGTCGGTTTTTTAGGTAATTAACTGAATGCACTTAAAACAATTGGTGACTATTAACATATGCACTTAAACCAATTGGTGACTATTAACATATGCATATACAAGCACAGTACTTTATATGGACTACTAATACAATAAGAGGAACTGGTAAATTCTTACGTTCCGTGAATAGATGAATACATATAATAGGATCAACAAGCTTTCGGACAAGATCATGTCGTTCCTTCCCATGAAACAAATACTGTAATTCTACTACTCTTATTACCTATGCAGAACATGGTTAAGAAATCGCACCAAGATCATGTCGTTCCTTCCCGTGGTCAAGGGTTTCGATCCCAATCACCGATTCTAATTTTTAAAATAAAATTAATACTGAATAAATTATGAACCAAATTAAAAACTGAATTAAATTTCACTATATCACAAAATTCAAATTACATCTCGTTATAAATAATTAATATCTCCACAATTCTAAAACAAATTAAAACAGAAGTTGAACAACACTAATTCAACTTATAAATTAAAACAAAAGTTGAACAACACTAATTCAACTTTGAAGCACCCATCAGCTGAAAAATACTTAGAAATTCGTATTGATGCGGTTTTCTATCACTTTTTAGCTCTGATTTTGAGATCAGTAGAGTACTCATTACCATAGCAGCTGAAAGAAATCCTTCTCAGGCAGATACTTATCTAGTTTCTTACCTGCAAAAGATTCAAACATGTCAAATTTTTCATGTCTGTAGTCTGTACTAAAAATACCTATCTATTTGTATCTAAGTGTAGCAGTTTTATATTCATTGCAGAATAAAAGTATACCTTTTGCAAACAACTCAAGAACTCGATCTTTAAAGCGAAAGAACTGAGTAACTTGAATTGCAAATGAAAATGGACTAACAGATGTTGCAGTTGCAGGAAGTATAGTAGACCTTGCTGCCGCAAAATTACACCCTCTTTTGAAACTTGGGAAACCAACAGATTCCAAATAGGAATTCAAAAACGGCAAATCAAATTCATCCGAGCAACAGAATTAACATTCTCATAAGCAAGAAAAAAACAGTGCATGTATAACTGCATATATACTACAAACGGTTAAGAAATTGTTACTTATAAAGTCGACAATGAGACGTTCATCGCAGAACCTGCCTTTTGGACTCTTGAATTATTTTACTCAGGTGGTTCAAGACTTTCCCCAAGACCTGCGATGAGCCTACTTGTATCAGAATTCGAATCCCCGAAATCGAGCACTGCTGGATAATTTAAATCAATGTACTGTACTACCTGGAAACCACTAAGCTAAGTCGGTTGACCTGCATTACCAAGTTACAAGAAAAAACTAGAAAAACTGCAATAACGTTGTGAAATATAAATAAAGAAAATGAATCAGTTTTTCAATGAATTACACTACATACTAATATGCAGTTTGCTATAGGTATAGTGGGCTAGGAGTGGACTTTGTTCCATAGCTTACACCAAGTCATAAGAGTGGATTGTTCCATAGCTTATCTGAAGTATTAAGGAGTCAACATCGAGAGCACAATTAACCTTCAAGCTTAATCTCTTTGTATCTTTTAAATATACCGCAATTGAATCCTCGATATCGCACTTTCCGAGAACAATACAAGATCCCCATAGTAGTGTCAAAAGCATGACTGTTGATCCAGCTAGCAAACCCATTCCACCTAGGACCTGCTCTTGAGCAACTTCTTTAGTTCCTGAAATTCCAGATATTGTACGAAACATGTAATGCAAATGCAACATTTAAACCAACTATGTGGTGAGAACAAATCATGAGCAGGATATATACTACAGAGAAGCACCATCCTTAGTTAAGAAAATATGCTTTACATCATACAACAAATCATGAGCAGGATATATACTACTGTGACTTTAAAGACTACATCAGCTTTAGTTTCACTTTCTGTAAGTCTTTGCTTTACATCCTTCGAGCCCAACGGTCCTAATCTTGAAGTCAATACTACAGAGTAGCACCATCCTTAGTTAAGAAAATCTGCATAATAAATCCAACCAAATACTCCTAAATTGAAAAGTGATAACACCCACCCTATTGTAGTAATAAAGCTTGTGGTAAACGAATCATCAGAGAACCGCAAAAGAAGACAACTCTTTCCAACTCCTGTAAACATACAAGTCCATCATAGAAAATTTAGTAATAGCATTGTCTTCTCACTTCCGTTCTATAGCAAATGAAATGAAATAATTGACAGAAGAGAAGCGTAATTTCGAGCCCAAGAAAACTACACAAATAGAACATTCACTGCATTCAAACCAATGCTTACAGAAAAACTCAATACTATGTGATGATATACTAAGTACTAAGTAAAGGAAACTAGAAACTATTTGAGCTACGATGATGAACTCAAAAATGAATTCATGTAATTGCTAATAGGACAAAAAATGCCCAAAACTACTATTGCTAGAACTGAAGCCAGTACTTAGTGAGTAGGCTACTAAAGCAGTCAATTGAATTGAACATAGAAGTTGAATCATAATATATGTATTCATAAGATTGGCATAATCCTTCATTCGAACAATTACAAATATTAAGATTGGTATGCTTCACTTACAAATGGAGTATCCAATAGCAGCAGACATACTCTCATCATCATCATCAACAAAGGACCCTCCATTTTGTTATCCACATTTACATTTTCACACACCGTTTCATCATATTTAATCAGATCTTCTTTCTCTTCCTCCCCAATAGCAGTAGTAATTTCTTCTGTTTCCATTTTAGAAACCCTAATTTCCTTGTGATTTTCTTCTTCAATAACAACTCCATCTCGTTTCTCCTCCTCAACTTCTTCATTTACAGAAACAGAACCAACATTTTCTACACCAAGAACTTGTTTCTCTTCTTCCTCCCTAACAACAGAAGCAGTCTCTTCAACAGTTTCCATTTCAGAAATCCTAATTTCTACTTCTTCAAGACAACAACTCATTCATCTTCTCCAGCTTCTTTATTTATAGAATCAGAACCAACAACACTTTCCCCTTCAAATTTTCCCTCAAGAACCTTCTCAGAACACTTTACTAAAGGTTGTAACATTTTCCCTCAATAACCTTCTCACCATCACCAACACTTTACTAGTTTTCTCAGATTGGTGATGGTGGTGATGCGGCTCAAATTGGGAGAGAGAAAACAAAATGTCATAAATGAAAGAGAAAATTTTGGTTAGGATTTTGATAAAAAAGAATTAACGGTGGTGATGGTGCCTCATACGGATCATGGAAATATTTTGATGATCCAGATTCGTTGTTGGATGGTCATACGGATTGTGTGTTAGTTACCATTTTGTGTTAGTTACCATTGTGTATGTTAGTTATCATTGTGTGTGTTAGTTACCATCTTACTAAAACAAAAATTTGAAAGGTGGATATCATATTTCGAATGTCGGCAACGGATATTTCTATCGTAACCTAACCAAATTTGAAATTAGTATTCATCAAAATATTTGTTTTTTTTTTGTAATTAGGGTTTTTAGTTTATCATTTGTTTATAAGTTATAATTTGATGAATTGGGTTGAACCCCAATAGATTTTCAATTAAAAATTCAAGTGAAATTGATGAAATTGATGAAAAATTGATATAGTTTGAGTAAGATCGATCAAAATTGAATGTATTGAAGTCGATTCGATTACAATTTGAGTGAATTTTAGTGAGATTGATGAAATCATAGTTTCATATCGTTAGATTTGTTAGATCGATAACAAAATGAATAAGTTTGATTGAGATTAAATAAAATTCAATAAATCAAAGTGAAATTGATGAAAAATTGATATAATTTGAGTAAGATCGATCAAAATTGAGTGTATTCAAGTCGATTCGATAACTAATTGAGTGAATTTTAGTGAGATTGATGAAATCATAGTTCGATATTGTTAGATTTGTTAGATTGATAAAAAAAAATGAATAAGTTTGATCGAGATTGGATAAAATTCAATAAATCAAAGTAAAATCGAGTGAAATTGATGAAAATTGATATAATTTGAGTAAGATCGATCAAAATTGTGTGTACTCAAGTCGGTTCGATATAAAATTGAGTGAATATTAGTCAGATTGATGAAATCGTAGTTTGATATTATTAGATTTGTTAGATTGATAAAAAAAAATGAATAAGTGAGTTTGAATGAAAATATTTGGACGATTGTTCAATCTCAAATGTCATAATCTCATTCATCATGAGTTTGGACTCCAAAATCAAACACAACTATGTAAATCTGTAAGCTTCATGTGAGATGGGGTAGTCAGGTATATGATAAACGAGTGACTTCGAGTGAGGTCCAGTGAAACCGATGAATATTGAGTGGATCCTTATTGAGTAAATAGGAATGAATCGGTAAAAAATGAGTAAATTCGAGTGAGATAAATGAAAAAAATGATTGTATTCGATTAAGATTGAATAACATTTAATGAATTCGAGTGAAATTGATGTATATTGATATATTTTGAGTGAGGTCGAACGATATTGAGTAAAATCGATATATAAATAGTGAAATTGACTAAGGTCGATGAATATTAGGTTAAAGTGGTGGATAAAATGGAGAAACCGATGTAATCCGTTCCAAATTGAGTGAGGTCGACCGACATTGGGTATAATTGATGAGGTCGACCGACATTGGATAAAATGGAGAAACCGATAAAATGGAGAAACCGATGGAATCCAGGAGAAATTGGTGAGGTCGAGCGATATCGGGTATAATTGATGAATAAAGAGTTAAATGTGATGATTTAACTATAAAATATCAATAATGATTTGGTTTTCAATTTTTTTTTTTCAATTTGACAAAATTCTATCGTTTTTGATCATTTAAAGCTATAATTCAACAATTTACAATACATAATTTATGCAAAAATTCATCAATTTTATCTAATTTTAACAAATCAGATCAATTTGAAAAAACAATTTTTGATTAATTTTGACAATTTCATCAAATTAAGCATATTATTTACCATTTATACCCAATTTATAAGCAATAAAGAAAACCACATGCTTCTCACACTTTCCTTGATCCGTATGAAGATCCGAAGCCAAATCTCTACCGTCTGAAGATTTCCAAGATCTGTATGACCATCCTTTATCACCATCTATTACTTTTACATAAAAGCTCACCAAAAATCTCTTACTTCATTTTCCTCTCTTCTCATCTCATCTCAGTTTCTCTCTAATAACTTGGTCAATTGAGTATATCATTTGAGATTGACCAAAGTATATGTGAGATTGACCTAAGTCTACGTTCGCTCCTATATGATGGTTATTCAAGAGAGTCTCTCTTGCCCAAACGGCATAACTAATTATAACTGTAGAAAAGCTTGCAGTTACACCCGATTGTATCTTATGTTATAAATCACTCTTACCTTAACTACGTTGAAGAGGCAAGAAGTAAAATCAACTAAAATAAAAATACAAACGATTAAAAAATCAAAATTTATAGAATATATGAAATTATACGTGCGTTGTTAGTTAAAGAGAACAAGTTTATTTATATGGAATTAATAACCGTTTATTGTTCTTTTGGTCGTTGGACCTGTATATACTTAGAGACGTATGTGTTTATTGGGCATTCTGGTTGTGACCCGTATAAAAAATATTAATTTTGATCCGTCAGATTGGTGATCCGTATGAGCATAAGATATTAATTTTGAACTGTTAGATTGATGATCCTTATGAGCATAAGATATTAAATTTGAACCGTCAGATTAACAATCCGTATGAGTAGAAGATGCAATACCTAGAACCGTCCGATCATCTTAAGATATTAAATTTGAACCGTCAGATAAACGATCCGTATGAGTAGAAGATGCAAAACCTAGAACCGTCCGATCATCTTACGATATTGAATTTGAACCGTCAGATTAAGGATCCGTATGAGTAGAAGATGCAAAAACTAGAACCGTCCGATCAGCTTAAAATGTTAATCTTGAACCATCGGTTAAAAACCTATTTGTTTTACTTATTGACCACAAAAGTTCTATTATTTACGATTAATACCCTTCTATATAAACATCCTAATCCTAAGTTTCATCACTTCTCACTTCTCCACCTCCCTCCCTAAATTTCTCCGCCTCCCTCCCTGTATCTCTCAAAATCTCTCAGAAATCTATTTCTTTCTTCCTATCATCACCAACACCATTACACAAACTACTTTACAGTTTCATTCTTCATGCTTTTCAATTTTTGTCTAGTATTTTTTTGTTGGTTATAAAATCTTGTTATGATTTGTGGGTTTTTATGCCTTTGCAAATTCTTTATTGATGCATTTTACTTCTTTCAGTGATTATAAAGGTGCGATGACACACTATTGTAGACTAGAGTTTCTAAATTGGGCTCTTCTCCTTCTCAATATTTGATGTCTGAGCACTATTAATCAAGATTTTTTTATTTATAGATTTCAATTGCATAGCAATGATTTGTATTACTTTTGATTTAATCAATTATTTTTCATATTCAGAGATTTTCATCTCAAGAGCTTGCTTATCGATTTTCTCCCGCTGCAATTGTTGTTGTAGATCTGATACTTGTGCGGTCAACCTCTTTTTATTGTTGTTGATACTTTCTGAGTCTGAAGCTAACTTCGGAAGATCTTGCTTATCACTTTTCTCCTGACGTTTTCTTGTTTCAGTATTTCTTTTTGTTGTTTGTTTTTTTTTTTTTGAATCCTTAACTTAGTTGACTGTGTGTTTAGTGATCAACTTAGCTTGGTATGTATGGCCATCACTTTGATTTAGTTAAGGTAAATCTCTTTACATTTATGGAAATGCAGTGTGAGCTCTTTGCTAGTCTGTTCCAGTTAAGTTTCAAGGGAATCAAATGGTACACCATAGTGTTTGACAAAATGCTCGAAACAACAAAAAAAAGGTTAAAGGTTCTTATTTCTTTACTTACATATATGAATTGACAGGATATCATTTGGAAGTAAATTAACTAGCTGGATCAAGGTTTTCTCTCTACAACTAAACTCCACGTACTTGTAATTTTTGTAGAGTTGCAATCGCATTTTTTGTGAAAATATTTGGATGGTTATTCTTACTACTTCGTGTTAATCGGATTTAGTCCACCACACATTGAATCCAATTTTGGTTGCTTAATTATTATTCCAGTGTGATGAAAGATCAAGTGTGAATATTTAAAGTCCTTATAATTGTTATGTGAGTCCCGTTTTTGTTAGTTTTATCTAATATGCTATCTCTTCCGGTTTATCCTGTGTGACTGTTATATGCTATCTCAAACTTAAGAATTTTGGTTTTGCATGAATCTTCCTCAAAAATTAGGAATTCTCAGTTAAACTGCTTGAATATATGTACAGAGAATAGAACAAACAATTGTTGAATGTGTGATTTAGGTATCCATTTTAAAACTTAAGTATCCAACTGATTTTTTTTGTTGGAATGGATAAATCAGGTGAAGTTTTACTCCACTGAGCTTGAAGGGTATGTTTGAAGAAAAAGGTATCAAAATGTCCAGTTTTATTATTTTGTTTTTTGATTCAGTTCTTGATGTTAGTTTGTGTCCAATTCAGGGTTAATGCTCCTTATTCTTATTAGTTCTGATGTTCTTTGTATTTGTTTGTTTCTTATATGCAGGACCCAAGTTTATCACCTTTTTTTTTGAGAGATCAACATGAACTCGATGTGGAATGAGTACTCACTCTATTGATCTCAAAATCAAAACTAGAAAACAGATTGAGTGGAATAAGGTTGCAGGTGTGAAAGCCAACATAACGGAGGTGATGCATCTTCAATAATATGTTGTTGGGTTTTTAGACGTTAGCTGTTACTATATGTTATGTAGATACTATACTTACAGCTTACTCTCACATTTTGATTATTACAATTTTCAGAACTTCACTAGCTAAAGCAAATTCACTTATGGTCTGGTGTTGGAGAAAATCACTACACGTGATGAAAGTTATGATGGCTAGATGATAAACTACCACCACCTGTGCTACTCCTCCATGGTCACTATGGTGTCTGTCTTGGAGACCTCCCAAGTTATGATGCCTTTACACTTGGCGGGCCTTACTCTGTTATGGGTTACAACATGGGTGAACTTGGAGCTTGCAGGAACATTCTTGAGGTAAGTCATGCTGCAAAAACTAATATTCTCTCACGGTCACTAATAGCTTGCTTGATAGTAGCATTATATTTTCATGAAAACAGCTTCTCAAACCTTACTCATACAATTCATTCAGGTGGCGGTTGAGATGTGGGTACCTGTGAGAAATACTCATATTTATGCATTTGTTGAGCATGGAAATGATTTGGGTAGCTCAAAGGACTTAAAGGGAAACCCAACAGAATTTTACAGGCGTGCAAGTAATGGCTCATCATATGGTATTGGTGTGAAGCTAGGTCTTGTACAAGCTGAATACGCTGTGGATCACAATTCAGGTACAGGAGCCATTTTCTTATGGTTTGGTGAAAGGTTCTGAGGAAGGATTTCCATAATCCTCAGACATGTATTGCAAAGTTTTCCTTGATATTTGTTCTATTAGTGCGGTTAATTGGAGGTTCAGGTTCAGTTCTAGAGCCTTGAAGTTGGATAAGAGTCGTCAGGATATTAGTGTAGTATTTTGTCCTTCTGTTGAATGTAAATGAAATTTAGGCACTGGCTTTTGTTTGTTAGCCGAAACTGACTGGTGTAAATTTTTTAACCAAATGATACTGTAAATTGAATTCATTAATAATAAAGTTAAATCAATTATGATTTTAATTTGGTTCTTAATTATTTTTAGTATTAATTTTGTTATTTACTTTTAATTATATAATCTTAATTAGTGATAATGTCTAATATTAATTGTTAATTATAATTATAACTGGAGATTATCTAATCAAAATTTGGAGATTATCTAATCAAAATTTTTCTAGCGAGCAAAAAATTTGGTAGTTTAAAAATTTAAGCAATTAATTTTAGGTCGATCAAAATCAGAATTTTAAATAATTTGGTCGCTTAAACCTTTAATCAATCAACTTGAGTAAAAACTTTGATAGTTTAAAAGCTTAAGCAATCAACTTCAGACCAATCAAAATCAGAATTTTAAATAATTTGGTTGCTTAAACCTTTAATCAATCAACTTGAGTAAAACTTTGCTACCTCAAAAGATTGAGCAATCAACTTCAGACCAATTAAAATCAGCATTTTAAATAATTTGGTTGCTTAAACCTTTAATCAATCAACTTGAGGTTGCTACCTCAAAAGATTGAGCAACCAACTTCAGAGCAATCAAAATCAGAAATCGTTTTTAGCGAGCAAAACAATTTGATCCCTTAAAACCTTAACCAAGCAAAATTAGGTCGAGTTGCTCCATGTATATATCAACTAAGTATTTTACTTGCTTTAAAATGATTGGTATATCTGAAGCGATTGGTAGTTTACTTGCTACATTGGTTGGTCTACATGTTAAGCGATTACAGTTTTACTTGCTCCATGTTAGTTGGTCTAAATGTTAAGCAAGAAGAAAAATACTCGCTTTAGGTAAGTTGGTTTATTACTAGAGCGATTGCATGGTCGCTCAAGGCTTTGAGATACATGGCTTTGGGCAACCAACGTAGAGCGCCACTTTTAGTCGCTATAACGGTTATAGCGACTTAAAAGGGGCTTTAAGCGACTTAAAACGACGTCGCTTAAACCCGTTTTTTTTGTAGTGAAAGGATATGGAAAAACCTTCCATTGTCCGATTAATGAGGAAAATAACAAATACTGCAAAACTCATATATTTGGCTAAATTCGAAAATCGAATAACATCGCAAATATGCGTTATTTTAATACGTACCTACTGGGATATCTCTTCGTATACCACGATAACTGTTTATGCCGACCTTAGTATATATAAGACGTGACAATCGTCTAATTTTTTTTTTTAACAGGTCGTAATCAAATAAGAACGAAGTTAAACACTATAAAAATCGTATACATAAGTTAAATTAAATATGTAAGGGTTGAAAAGAATTATCCTTTTTCATATCGTGAGTTTTTATATCAATTGTCGCAGAATAATTTACACCGATAACGTTTTATAATTAAATTATATAGGTTATCTCAATGTTCACCGGCTAATAAATAATAGTAAATCATTCATCAAAACACTAGATAGTCTAACATATATTACTGTTAGAAACACGTTATCGTGGAGTAAGGAATGTATGAAAAGAAAATTGTGTAGACAATATTACTTTCTCTCTTAATTGTTGATACAAAATGACCCACACATCCATATTTATAGGAGTACATGGATGGAATGAGTGACATAAATATGACAGTGCATGCATATATGTCACCACAATGTATTGCATGAAAAGAACTCTTATCGCTGTGAAATAGATGAGATGGGATTAATGTTATCTCAAATCGGTTGTAAAATATAATTATCCCAAATGGTGGGTCAACCATACCCACGGCATACACAACAGTCCACCATTTATTGGTTTATAAATACTAGCTGTTATTTGATTTTAAGGGTTCTAGTTAGTTAAGCTGTTTGTGCTAATTAGATTCTCGCATACTCTCTACTAGTTATATTTTCTAATCCTTCGCGGCTTCTTCACCCTTTCATTGTCTCTATGGCCTATTTAAAGCCTAAATGAACAGTTATCCTACTTTTCTAAACACCCTTATCCCAGTGACCTTAACACTACCTCAATTCCATCCTTAACTGTTTTTCTTGGAGCTGTCAGGAAAAAAATTTAACGGAAGACAAGAAGGCTGAAAGAATTGTAAAAGAATTTGTAAAACAAATGAAAGCTTGTGTTTATTGAAGATCTTGATTACATTCAAACAGTGACATTGTTGTTGCTTATAAAGCAAAACAGAATTGACTAACATGAACCAAAAACAAAGCTAACATAAACCATAACCAATATCCTACACCCTATGTCAGGCATGCTAAACACACATGTGATTACACACAAGACTGTCACATGTGTGGGAACATAGTACTCTAACATCCCCCCTCAAGCTTAGTTCCTGTAAGGTACATAAGCTTGCCAGAGAGTAAACAAAAAATGGATGTACACAGACCTTTAGTAAACAAGTCTGCAAGCTGCATTTTAGATGGTACAAAAAGAATCTTCAAAAATTGTTGAGCTACCAGTTCTCTTAGGAAATGATAATCTACTTCAATATGCTTTGTTCTAGCATGAAACTTTGGATTAGAAGCCAGGATAGATGCACTCTGATTATCACAGTACAATGTGACTGGAGATGTAACTGGAAAATGAATCTCTCTGAGTAGATAAGTAATCCCACAGCAATTCTGAAGCTGTTACAGCAAGTGACTTGTACTCTGATTCAGCTAAGCTTCTAGAGATTGTTGGCTGCTTCTTTGAAGACCAGGACACCAGAGAAGTGCCAATAAAAACAGCATATCCACTAGTGGATCTTCTTGTATCTGGACAGCCTGCCCAGTCAGAATCAGAGTAGGCAGTGATCCTCCCCATATCACCAGCAGACAGTGTTATGCCAGACCCAATTGTTCCCTTTAGATATCTCAGTATTCTTTTCACCAACAAGAAATGCAAATCAGTGGGTGATTGCATAAACTGAGACACATAGTTGACAACAAAAGTTATGTCTGGTCTTGTCATTGTTAGATATTGCAAACCTCCCACAAGACTTCTGTAGTATGTTGGTGAAACCATTGAGGTGCCAGAATAAGGAGATAACCTTGGTCCAGATGCAACTGAAGTGGAAGTAGACTTACAATCAAGCATGCTTGCCTTGTTAAGTAGTTCATAAGTGTATTTCTGCTGTGTCAGAAGAAAAGTGTTTGTGGTCTTGGACTGCAAACACTCAATACCCAAGAAATAATGCAAAGGACCCAAATCTTTCATCTTAAACTCAGACCCTAATAGTAAAATAAACTGTTTAAGTGAGTCTCCAGAAGAACCAGTAAAAATTATGTCATCAATGTAGAGAAGCAATAGCATCATTTCTTCAGAAATATAACCTTGAGGATGTTCCATGTACAAATCTTCCTCTAAGTATCCATGTAAAAAAGCATTGGACACATCTAACTGTGTCACAACCCATTTCTTACTTAATGCCAAAGTGAGTACACATCTGATGGTAGTTGCTTTCACCACAGGACTAAAAGTCTCTTCATAGTCAATACCATCCAACTGCAAATAACCCTTTCCAACAAGTATTGACTTATATATGTTTACTGTGCCATTTGAATTCATTTTAACTCTATAAACCCATTTACAACCAAGTATGTTCATATCTGCAGTTCTTGGGACCAAAATCCAAGTGCCATTTTCCATTTGTGCCTCATATTCTGCATCCATGGATTTCAACCAAACCTCTGATTTAAAAGCCTCTTTGAAAGATTTAGGAGCTGCAGGACTTTGTAAGACAGAAAGAAATGTAGAAGAGATATGATGCCCTGTAGCATAATGAACAACAAAATCTGAAAGCAGTGTTTTTTGTTTGGAAATTCCACTTTTGGATCTTGTATGAATAACTTGTAATGGTTGCACCTCAGGATCAGTGATAACCATTTCTGGTACAGGAGACTCAGGAGGAACACTCTCAATAGTAACTGTAGGAGTATTGGCAGGCAAATCTGGAACCTCAGAAATAGAACTGGAACACTGGCCTATTTGCAAAGTCACAGGTGCATCATCACTAAGATGAGTGTCATAACATGAACCAACTTCAAAAGGATAAGTAGTTTCATCAAGTGTGACATGTCTGGAAACAAAAATCTTCCTAGTTGCATTATCATAGCATCTATAACCTCTGTACATAGAGCTATATCCAATAAAAGTGCACCTGACAGATTTTGGACTTTGTTTATCCTTTCTGAATGAAGCCATATTTGGATAACAACTGCACCCAAAAACTCTAAAAGACTATAATCAGGAAGATCATTGTAAAGAAGTGTGAATGGAATTTTGAATGAAAATACCTTAGAAGGCAGTCTATTTATAAGAAATGTTGCTGTCAGATAACTGTCATACCAGAAATATTTAGGAAGAAAAGCTTGAAAAGACATTGTGTTACCCACTTCTGTAATGTGTCTGATTTTTCTTTCTGCAACACCATTTTGTTGTGGTGTTTTTGGACATGATACTCTTAGATGAATGCCACACTGATCAAGATAATTTCTGAAAGTTCCCTTGACAAGCTCACAAGCTCCATCACATTGAAAAGATAGAATTGAGGTTGACAGAAACTTTTCATTGTGAAGCTTAAAATGTTTAAAAGAAGAAAGTGCCTCATCCCTTGTTGTAAGAGGATAAATCCAATGATACCTACTAAAATCATCTATGAACAAAATGAAGTATCTATATCCTCCTAAAGAAGTTACTGGTGCAGGACCCCATATAGTACAATGTATGAGAGCTAAAGGCTATTTTGTAATTCTTTTTGATGAAAAGAAAGGTAATCTGACATGCTTTCCTAACTGACAATTGTGACAGAAACTTGCACTATTTGTGTCAGACAATTTAATGGTAGGAATAACTGCTAATTTTTGAAGTATAAGAGCAGAAGGATGGCCTAACCTTTGGTGCCAAATAGATGAAGAAGCTAAAATTGATGTAAAAGCCACATTAGGAGAGGGAGCTGCCTGCAGTGGATATAAATTATTGTGCACAACTCCTTCTGCTATAATTTCATTTGTCACCAGATTCTTGATGTTGTATCCCCAGGGTAACATGTTGAAAGACACATTGTTATCAACAAAAAACTGGGAAACACAAATGAGATTTTGTGTAAGTTGAGGTACTAACAGAACATCTTTTAACAGAAACTCTGAATTCTCAAGAACCAATATTGCTTCTCCAATGCCTGCAATTTGCAATTGCTTCCCATTTCCAATCATAACCTTGTTGTCTCTTGAATAGTCCTTGCAAGCATGTAACAATGATGAATTGCTTGTAATATGAGCTGTTGCACCTGAGTCAGGTATCCATTGTGTACTAACCACAAGATCTGTAGGGTTAATCTCAACATCAGAACAAGTATAAAATGCATTATGTTGCCTGGGCTTTGGATTGTATTGATTAGTTTTTCCATTTGTTGCAGGTGGTGTGTATCTCCAAGTGCATCTGCTTGCATAATGTCCAAATTTTCTACATATTTGACATTCAACTTCTGAAAAATTTGTGTATGATCTATTTGTTGAGTTATTGAACCTGGATTCAGAATTTCTTGATAAGTTTTGAACATTCTTACTGAACTGTGGTGTTTTCTTTGAATAAAAAGATGTGCTATTGTAATCTTGCTGAATTTCTAAATCTTGCTCTTGTGATTTAAGCCACTGCTCATGTTGAATTAATCTTGCTCTTAATTCAGCAAAAGTATACTGATTTTCTCTATTGTGAGAAGAAACTACAAATTGGTTGAAATTCTTGTTTAATCCATTCATAGTGTACATAACAATGTCCTCATCTGACATTTTCTCATTTATTGCTGCAAGATTATCTGTTGTTGCTTTGATATGAGACAAATATTCAAGAATTGTGAAATTACCTTGCTTAATTAATTGAATTTGTCCTCTAAGCATAGATTTTCTTGCAAAGAATTGCAGATTGAATTCTGTCTTCAGATAATCCCAATATTCTTTTGAAGTAGACAATCCAAGAACTCCAGCTGAAATTGATTGTGTGAATGTTGCTTAAACAAGACATCACAAATCTATCCATAGCAGTCCAGAAAAGATACTCACTATTTGATGTTGAAACTCCATTCACCATAATCATTTGTGGAGGAGCAGGATAAGATCCATCCACAAATCTTAACAAGTTTGTACTCATGAGAATGGACTCAAACTGATGCTTCCAAAGAAGATAATTGTTTGAATCTCATTTTATGGAAACAAAGTTGCAGATGTTTTGAAAGGGTAGTTGGATTTGGTGTTGTTGATAAAAATTGGATGTATTTGTTGTAGACTGTGAGTTTACAGATGTTTCTTTTGTAATGTTCTCCATTGTTAATGGTTAAGAAAATCAAGAACAAATCAGGATCTACTCTTTAGAGAAGGTGGCTCTGATACCATGAAAGAATTGTAAAAGAATTTGTAAAACAAATGAAAGCTTGTGTTTATTGAAGATCTTGATTACATTTAAACAGTGACATTGTTGTTGCTTATAAAGCAAAACAGAATTGACTAACATGAACCAAAAACAAAGCTAACATAAACCATAACCAATATCCTACACCCTATGTCAGCATGCTAAACACACATGTGATTACACACAAGACTGTTACATGTGTGGGAACATAGTACTCTAACAAAGGCAAAACAGGACTTGAAATGGGAAAAAAAAAAAGGGGAAAAAGCGTTTTGTCCGAATAGTCCTAAAATAGACAATTTAGTCCTGGCCCATTCAATTAGGTATAATTTAGTCCTTTACTTATTTGAAATATGGAAATTACACAATTAATCTTCCTGATTTACAATTTAGTCCAAATGTTTATAGTTTAGTGCAAAGCGACTCATGATGATGTCAGTAATTTTAAATAATAATAAAATAATAATAAAATAATATATCTTTCAAACCGTTCATACAAAATTCATAAACTTTATATATTCAGAAAACTCTTTCCGAGATCTACAAAAAGAGTACCCATATGACTATATAATTTTTATTTTTTTATTTTTTTAATTTTCTCTATCTGGTTATCTCATGTGTACAAAAATGTACACATGCACAAAATTTTTCATAAAATTATACAGTCATTTTTCACATGTGCACCACTTTGTACACCCCTGCAAAACATGCATGAAACCAATTATTCATAACCACACATTCAAACCTACTTTTCATGGGAATTACACTGGTGCACCAATGTGTACACCCCTGCAAATTATGTATAAAAACCGATCATTCATTACCACACACAAACCTACTTTTTCATAGGAATTACACTGGTGCACCAATATGTACACACCTATAAAACATGCATTAAATCGATCATTCATACCCACACGCAATCCTATTTTTCATGGGAAATACACTGGTGTACCAATATGTACGTCCTTGTAAAACATGTATTAAATTGATCATTCATACCTACATGCAGACCTATTTTTAATGTAAAATACACTGGTGAACCAATATGTACACTCATATAAAACATGGAACAAATCAACCATTTTTACCTACATACAAATCTATTTCATGGGAATTACACTTGTGCACCTGTATGTACACACCTACCCATATTGTACAAACATAACATGGAAACTCAGATGGATTTGAACCATCAACCTCCGAAAACCTTGTGTTAGGCTTGTGTGCTCTACCATTTTGAGTTTATGAGTCCATAAATTCAAGATTGAGTTTATTACAGTCATTGGAGAATAAATGGAAGATTTGAATCAGGTAGAAAATCCAATCTAAATCATTTTAAAAATGATTAGATGGGTAATCCAATCTAAACCAATTTAAATCATACTCATACCGAGAAAAACAGTCCAAATGTCCTTAAGATAATACAAAGGTGTAAAACTATGTACACACCTACAAAAATTTAACAATCAAACATCCATGCCCATATAAAATATGTCATATATTCATGAGATATCACAGATGTGTATAACTATGTACACACCTACAACAATATAACAAATCGAACATTCATTCCCACAAAACAGTCCATATATCTATGAAAGAGCATACTTATGTACAACTATGTACACACCTATAAAAAATCTAACAAAAAGAACTTGCATGCCCACAAAGTAGTCCATATATCCATGAGATATCACACAAATGTACAACTATGTACACTCCTACAGAAATCAAAGACAAAGAGCATGCATGCCCACAAATCAGTTTATATATCCTTGAGATATCACAAAGGTGTACAAATTTGTATACTTCTGCAAAAAATCTAAGAAAAACAACATACATACCCACACAACATGCCAATATATCCCTAAAACTGCATAACGACGTATAAATTGTCCACCCGTAAAAAAAATCTAAAAAAATTTAAAATTCATACCCACGGAACATGCCAAATATCCATGAAATAGCTTAAAATCAAAATTAAAAATAAAAATAAATCAAAGTTCTATGAAAATAAAAAACATAAAACAACAAAATAAAAAACACAAAGAGTAATCAAAAGATCAAACAGAAAAAATCAAAGATCAAACATATATTTTCATTGATCAAAATATCATGCATCCAAAAACGATCAAAAGTTAAATAGATAACAAAAACAAAGAAGAAATAAAACAATAAACAATAAACAATAATCAAAAGTTCAAATTCTAACCAGTAAATCTTCTCCAACAAATCTTCAATAAAGAAATTCTCTAAGATAAAAAATTCAATGAATAAATCTTCTAAATAAAAAATCATCATCTCCGTTGCTTTTGAGAAAAACGAAATCTCATATCCAAAATAATAAGATTTTGGATCTTATATATGAAAACATGTTGAAAGGACATTTTGGGTAATATAAAAATAAGGGAAATATGGAATCAGTGATAATTTGGATTAACTCGTCCAAATTTTGGACTAAACCGTCTACCCAGAAAAAATTTGGACTAACGAGTACTAGGCTCGGGATGACAGGACTAAACTGTCCAAAGCCCGCTAACTTTGGGACTAAACGATTATTTCTACAAAAAAAAAAATAGATTAGGTAAAAATGGGCTTGAGAGCCAGCCCAGGAGGTAGGGTTTACATGGAATGGGATAACCGTAAAACCACATCGTACCATGCCGTTTAAGCCTAAACCGAACTGCACCATCTATCCAACGGCTTGGAATGGTTTTAGTTATGTGAAAATCAGTGATCTTAGTATGGTATGGTTTAGCATAAAACCGAACCGAAAAACCGTTAATATTAGTTGTTAGATTCTTTCATTTATGACCATTAATATGGCCTAACCTAATTAATTTCACTCTCTTCTCTTCACTCTTTATTTTAATATTTTTATTTTATAATTAGTTGTAATGTGAAAGTCTAATCTCGATAAGATAATATTGAATTTAGTCAATCAAAATCAAATCCACACTCTATAAATAAAAACAGTTTCATCCTTTTAATTGTTTGTTTACAAGTGATAACATTAATGAGATGTCACGTAGATACTCATAAGAAGTGTACACTACGACAGACTTTTCTAACCGTGTACGAGACATGGATTACATAGGTTATTCTGACTCGTGTGTACAAAATACTAATATTATTTTTATTTTAAAAAACCAATGGTTTTACGTTGAACCGTCTCGATTCGGTTTTGTACCAAATCGTTTATGAAATGGTTTGACATGGTTTCAAAAATTTAAAAACTATTACCCTTGGTTTTGGTTTCATCCAAAACCATACCAAATTGTACCATGTACAACCCTACCAGCAGGGTAGGCACCTGCCTACTCATACCATGGGCTGGCTTCGCCCCCACTTGAAGCAAGCATTATGCTAAGTCTTTATCTTAGCTAAAAATCCTAAATGTAGCTAAGCCATGCCTTCTAAATAATGAAAATCTTAATGGGGCCTTGGCTATATGCATTTTCAGTCAAAGTTTTGTTGGATTTTTTCAAAACGTATGCATTTTGTTTACCGCTACGACGGGGTCCTGGAAACAAAATATAATTCAATTTTGTTTTGAATCCAATAGATGTATCGTCTCCCAACAACCACCATTGATACCTGTTGGAGGTATCTGTTGGTGAGGAACATGCATCTCGAACAAATACAAATACCCTATATGTAGTGATGAATTGATTATCATTCAATCACTTCAAAAACTTTTTCTTTCTCTTCTTTCTAAGCATCATCAGAAACTTCTAAAAACAGTGTGTTCTTGGTCGGATCAAGGAAATACAATCCTTGAATTCGATTACGGTATTAGGGCTTCATTAAATCCTGAAGGCATAATTCATTGACCTATTAAACTCGTGAGTTTATTCGAAAAAGTCAAATTATTGTCTAAAAGAATCGAAAAATCTTTAAAATTAGTGGTATACTATTTTCTATGTTTTTTTCATCAACCCAAAAGCTTATGCGGATACTAAATATTCGTCAAATCCGAGAATAAAATATATAAAAATTAACGACGGATCCAAAATATTTGACCTTGCCGGATATCAAAATTCCGTATGGATTAGCTAATGCATGCTGCATATCAACGACATCCAATAGCCATGGATTAGCTAACGCATGCTTCATATCTATGACATCCGGTAGACATTAGCTAACTGCTACAACTGAAAATATTGGTTATTCTTTGGTTTTGTTATAGAAGTGTTTGCAGTTACTTTATGGAAATAGACGCTTTTGTTTTTTCTCTTTTCGATGGGAGACGAAAATAAAAAACCAGGATAAGAAAGAAAAATGGGGGTGTGCCATAACGTGAACATTTAAAATTCAACTTTAACGGTAGCTGAGCTTACCTCATTTGAAGACTCCATTTGAAAGAAATAAATAAAATATTAAAGATAGTTGCCGAGGATCGGGTCGGTGTGTAACGCTGATGTTTATGACGAATCCACGTGTTATATTGCGCCATATTAAGAGTGTGGTCAAAACGAGTTTTCACTAGTCAACTATGCAAACCCCACGCCATACAAGAGGGCGTTCCGAGCAATGGGAGTGATTCGTCTGCCACATTTTTATCATGGTGTGCTCATGTTTACACTAATTTACAGTTATATAAAATAAAACAATTTTTACTACTAAATCTGATAACTTTTTTAAAATTTAATAATTTTCTATAATAACTTTATCGAATAGTTTATTTAAAACCGTTCTATTTATTTATTTTAGGATAAAAAATGATGAGAAACAAAATAAAAATACTCATAAAATAAACAAAACTTGGTATAAAAAACCAAGGTGAACATGCATAAAACCCTCTCATATTATCTTTTATAGAGAAAAACGTTTTCATTAAAAATGAGACAAAAACTTCATTTCACTTAATACTAATTAAATTTAGATTTTAATTATTTTTAATATACCCGAGATGCCCTTCCATATATAACGTACGTATTGTAATTTTAGGGAATTTTTTCTTCTTCTTCTTCTTCTTCATCTCCCCACCACCATCACCAACAACAATAATACTTCCTCCGCCACCATCACCAGCAGCGACACCATCACCAGCAACAACAGTACCTTCTCCGCCACAACAACACCTTCGTATCCTTCACCAACACCTCTCTTCTTCTTCTTCTCCTCTCCACCACCATCACCAGCATCAACAATACCTCCTCCGCCACCATCACTAGCAACAACAGTACCTCCTCCGCCACAACAACAGCTTCGTATCATTCACCAACAACACCTCCTCCTTTCCCATCGCTTCCTCGTCGTTATTGTTTCTCCTCCACCACTATATGTCCAAATCCACCACCAACAACACCTCTTCTTCCTCCTTTTATCCTCTACAAACATCACCAACACCTCCAGATCGTCATCGCCGAAAATCTTCAACAAAATATAATGATATATCATCATTGTCAAATTTTGGGTTTTTTGTTGGTGAAGTGTCAGGAAAACTATGAAACATTTTGGGGTTTCATAGTTTTTTCATCATTTTGTTTTCATCAGTAACTTTATTTGAATGAAAAAAGAAAAACTATGAAACCCCAAAAGGTTTCATCGTTTGTTTTGTTTCATCTACTATAGATGAAAAAACTATGAAACCCCAAAAGGTTTCATTGTTTGTTTTGTTTCATCTGTAGTAAGATGAAACAAAAAAAAATGTAATTGATATGTATGAAACCTTATTCGGTTTCATTATTTTTTTATATGCTGAGATATTTTTTCTTCATAAAAATATAATTGAAATGGATGAAACCTTATTCGGTTTCATAGTGTTTTTTTTTTTATTTGAATGAAAAAAGAAAAACTATGAAACCTTTTTTGGTTTCGTAGTGTTTTTTTCATCTGTTTTTTTTTATTTGAATGAAAAAAGAAAAACTATGAAACCCCAAAAGGTTTCATTGTTTGTTTTGTTTCATCTACTACAGATGAAAAAACTATGAAACCCCAAATGATATGTATGAAACCTTATTCGATTTCATTGTGTTTTTATATGCTGAGACATTTTTTCTTCAGAAAAATGTAATTCAAATGGATGAAACCTTATTCGGTTTCATAGTATTTTTTGCATCTGTTTTTGTTTATTTGAATGAAAAAAGAAAAACTATGAAACCTTTTTTGGTTTCATAGTGTTTTTTTCATCTGTTTTTTTTTATTTAAATGAAAAAAGAAAAACTAAGAAACCCCAAAAGGTTTCATCGTTTTTTTTCATCTGAAATTTTATTGAATGAAAAAAACGATGAAACCAAAACTGAACATAATTGAATCATAAATAAATAAGGGTGAAAACAAATGGAATTGAAACTTTCTATCTTTGAACCTAAGTATGAAAGATTGATTTCGAAACAGGCGAAACCTAAACCTAACAGATGATGAAACCATTTTTGATTTTGATCTGTGATTTTGTTTTGATTTTAGGTTGAAATTGTTACTGATGATGATGAACAACAATTTCGTCAATATTTTGAAATTGTTTTGATTCTGATTCTAGTTGTAGATGATGCAGACGAGGATGATGAAGATGAAGACGAGGATGATGAAGCTATTGATGATGAAGATGAAGACGAGGATGATGAACCTACTGATGATGAAGATGAAGATGAGGATGATGAAGCTATTGTTGATGAAGATGAAGACGAGGAAAAAATTTCGTAAGGTAAAGGGGAAAAAGAATCTGTAAGGTGAAGGTGAAGTGGGCGTGATGGGCGTGATTTGTTAATGATGGGCTGAATTATAAATGAGGATAATATGGACAGTTGGTTTATAATGAGTTTTTTGTATCAAATTTGTTTTGTTGGGTTTAAGGTAGTTGAATAGTGACATCTTTGGATTTATAAGCCACGGTTCGTAAAATAAATATGATAATAAGACCAAACATAAAATAATCCAATAAAATAATAATGTTAATCCATATTATATTTATTGATCATCTGATTGTCTATGTTTTATAATTACGTCTTCGTAATATTTAGAAATCTTCTCCAAGAACCACCTGATTATCTATTTGCTAATTAGTCTTCCTCAAAATTATTCTAGTAGATATCCTACCAGGTGAAGTTGATAAGTGGTAATGATACCAAAAATTGGACTCCCATCTTTATTTACAAAACTCATTATTTATTTTTATTCTTGTTCATTTTGATTATTCTTTTTTGTGGCGCAACTAATCTATTAAGGGACCCCTAGCTGCTGCTATTAGATCACGAAATCTTCCAACCCCTGCTTCAGGACATACACAAACTGATGAGGGGACAGTATGGCGTATATCTACACCTGATTTTCTCTCGCTCACAAACAAATTACGACTATATATAAAGCAACCCTAGCCCACTTCTTTCTCCCATGCACTTTTCCATTCTGCTTTCTCCATCAGCACACATTATTTCTACTACGTTTTTGTGTTTTTTCTTTTCTTCCCATTTTCTTCTACTTCAACTTCTTCAATCACTTATCAATTGAATACCACTTCCTAATAACATACGTGAAGTAGTTATCCAAGGACTATCAGAGGTTGTGCTTATATATATATATCACTCATCATCGTTCCAATAAGTAAGCTTATCACAGGCCAGACAGCCAGCATATTACCACGTATAATTAAGGGCTAGTACTAGTTACTTCTTTAAGAAGACATATACCGTCTACCATGTCTAGCAGAAGTAGATCATCTCGTTCAAGGCAGTCAGGTGGTTCAAGGATCTCAGATGATCAAATCAATGATCTTGTATCCAAGTTACAACAACTTCTCCCTGAACTTCGTAGCCGTAACTCTGACAAGGTATCTACCTATCTATCATTGGCATCATCACCATTACCTACATTTCTTCTACCTGTTGTTCTTCTTTCTTTTCTTTCATACTAGATGTATATATAGTTTGTCTATGATGTGAGATGTTGTTGATTGTTCTACCATTCTAATACACTTACCAACAGTTCTAAGTAAACGGTTGATATATATTTACTCGTAAACAGGATCGCTAACCAGCTAGCTTCTTCATCAATTTTGATAATTAGTTTTTTTTTTACATTTAATTACTTGATGTGTAGGTATCAGCAGCAAAGGTTCTACAAGAGACGTGCAATTACATTAGAAACTTACACAGAGAAGTTGACGACTTAAGCGAAAGATTATCAGAGCTTTTGGCAACAACAGACACTAGTAGTGCTCAAGCTGCCATTATTAGGAGCTTACTTATGTAGAACCCTGGCTAGCTAGCTAGTTTAAATTAGTTAAAATCGTCACCATCATCGTCTATGTACTCTATATATGTAGATCGATCTTACTCTTTTTCATCTTTCTTTTTTTGATCATTTCATCCTTTCTTAGTTAAAATGAATCCCTCTAGCTATCTGTAGTAGTAATAGGGTAGAGTTGAATGAGATTAAAGTAAAGAGAAATCCTTTTACCAATTAGACGTGTAGTAATTGCTTCATTATATATAATAATAGTGATAATAATTAATATCTGCCTCTTATTTTTGTAAGAATTAAATTGTGATTTAATTAAGTATCTTTTGGTTGGAATCCAAAAAAAATTAGTTTCAGTTATTAATCTAGTAAGTTTTTTGTTTCTACGATGAACTAAGACTTTATCAATTTTGAAGATGTTTGTAATATAAAATTATATTATCTCTTTATAATTCTTGATTTGACAATGGGGTTTCTCCTTTTTCAAAATATTATGATCTGTTTTGTTGATGTGGATTGATTTGCAGTTTCCCCTGTTTCTGTTCTTATTCTATATACACCTCTGCTTCAGTACTTGTGCTACCTTTTGTGTTCGTGTCGGTGTAGGTGTAGGTGTCCCATATAGTCAAACTTAGAAGACCTAGTAGATTCACTTAACACGTGACATATTAACCTACCCATTAATTACGGGACGTAGAATTTTGGATCCGCTAGTCTGTAGGCACATGACGGGGAAAACCCCCGGGCCTGAATTTGTCACTCTGGGTCGGTTCTTGTGGGGCGGACTTTTAATCAACCAACAACTTCTATTTTGAAGAACATTATGTGTATCCGTGGAAAATGCGTGCATACATTGTATGAACCTTTACAGATCTAAATCTTGAGTTCAATCGGTTAATTTAATCTGTGTTTTTGGTCGAAAATTCCAAGTGCAACGTTAATTTGGAGTGCCAAGATCAAAAAAAGAAAAAAACTCAAGGAAATGTAGAAGAACTTAAGTTACTCGTTTCATTATCTATTTGTAGAAGAGACCAAGATATAACTTCAAAAGAAAACTTAAGTTTTATTTTTGTATTTTTTTATCGGCAAAGCTAAGATTTAGATTAAATAGCAAGCTAAGATTTAGATTAAAGAGCCAAGATCAGCTTAAATAGCATATACATTGGGGAAAAAAAGCCCAACGAGGCTGAAAGAAGACCCTACAGTGAAGTAAAGATCCAGTTGCTCGTGGGGGTAATCAAAGACACCCGTTCAACTCTTCATATGTAATTAAAATTTTTGATTTCAAGAAATTCGATTCTCTCTAAAATAGTAGATTCTACTACATTAGTCTAATAGTGCAACGAAATTGGATCCCGAGGTAAAAATAAAACTAATTAAGTTTATCTTAACTAAATACTAATTTTTTAAATTTAAATTTAATTAAGAATTTAATTACTCCATAATTGAATTCTTAAAATTCTAATTCTTCCAACCGAACGGGGTGTACTAGTAGGCTTAAAATTTCACTTGCTTATTTAAATCCCGTCTTGAAAAAAAAACTATGTTCCTGCAATTCCAAACAGTCTAAAGAACTGCAGCCGGAAATTTACAAGAATATGATACACTAGTTAAATATACAAAGTGGAAGTCATACACTTCGAGCTATTAATTTAAAAAACATACGCTGTATGCTTGTATTTATCTTTGACATGCCGATCAATTAATGTAACTTGCATTACGTTCCAACTGCATTTTCTGTATCAAGCTTCGTAAAGTCAGATATCCTTACGTGAGTAGCCATCGCGTTAAACAGAAACTACCTTACTATATTCCACCAAAACATTCCGCATTGCATTATATGGCACACGGTACACATATTGTACATGTGATAATTTTACTATCATTTTTTGTTTTTGAGAGAGACGAATAAGACTCAATCAGGCATAGCGGGAGTGAGAGTATTAATTTGTTTAGGGACAAACTTCTTTAGAGAGAAAGAGAGAGGTCGTGCAAGCATATTTGAATGAGGCATTGATCAAAAACAGTACAAACAACCGTCTATCTTTACTTATTTAAGAATCATTCATAACTCCTATCTCACATGAGATGTCTTCTACTTGCGTACTTCACTAAGAAATCAAACTGTAATGAGATGGTGAGATTAGTAGGTTTGTGTCTTTTGTTTGTTTTAAGATTTTGGCCCCATCTACTACGACTGCGAGCGCCTTGATTAACGATCCTGATCGATGTGAAAAGCATCAAACTCTGCCATGTGAAACAAACGTGTATCGATTGATTGATTAATGTTACTATTTGCAGCTGATCAATTCGTACTTTGCAGTATGCATCATGTGCACTCATGATTTCAGACTTGGACCCATGGAACCTTACTACCTTAGTCCTTTCAATTCCGTTAGTTGTCGTTCAACACGAAGTAGTCGATGCTCAAGATTTCCAAGGTATGTAAATTAAAACTTATTATCTAGTTTGTTTTTCTGTTTTTCGCCGTCTTTCACTAATAATATTAAGAATTACCTTCTATTAATAATATTTATATATATGTTCCATAATTCGTACGTAATAATATTTTCAGTTTTTTTTCCACTTTGTATTCTAGCTTTAATATCATATCTTTAAATAAATGTTTCTACCGTAACAGAATTATCAACAAATCTTAACATGTAAGATTTATCAATAGCTCATGAACCAAATCTTCTAGACTCTGACTAGAATTACAACATCTCTCAATCCAACGGAAAATATATCCAACTATACACGCTACATAAGTTGAAGACGACAAAAAATACACGCCAAGGAAATTAAAGACGACAATAAAAATAAATAAAATACAATGGATCTAACTTAACTTCGAGAATTCGTGATCCGTAAGCATTTCAAAGATAAATGGTGGATGAATGTGACTTAGAACACAATGGGTGAATATGAAACCTCAATGAGTAAGTTTAAGGCTATAGCAACGAAGCCGAATAAGATCGGTAGATTTAAGCAACTTTTTGATAAATAGACATTCTCTCGATAGCAATAGAGTTATAACGTGCAATATAAAGGTATCCCCGGGCCCATGGCCCAGGGGGTTGAGCCTTTAGGTTACTGGGGACTACGACCCTGGTGTTTAGTTAGTTTGATCATATCAGCCGGGGCCATTATGAATCTTTTAAAGTTAGAAAACCACATAATGAGGAATTTATATGGATTAGGAACTCTAGTTATATTAGGAAACATAAAATCCGTATTAAGCTTAGCCATAATTAGGTTTAACGGTTAGGTTAGAATTAGTTTTGGTTCAAGGTTGAGCCTATAGGTTACCCAGAGTTGTAGGTCCTGATGTGTAGTAAATTGGGTCATATTAGCTGGGGCCTACGATCTCGGCCATTAGGAACCTATTAATATTATAAAACTACATAATTGAGAAACTGTATGAATTAAGAAATTTATTTATACCCAAAAAAGTAGAACCCATATTAAAGTAGACTGTAAGTAGGTTTAGTGGTTATATTAGGGTTAGGTTTGATCCAGGATTAAGCCTGTAGGTTAGTCGCGGCCGTAGGGACCTAGTGTTTAGTTAGTCAGGTTATTGTAGTCGGGCCGAGTTAAAGTTAGAAAAGCTACACAATTAGGAATTTTATATGGATTAAGAAATCTAGTTATATTAGGAAACATAGACCTTGTATTAAGCTTAACAATGATTCGATGTACTGGTTAGGTTACGGTTAGCTTTGTCCCGGATGGTGGCATAATCTTTGTCATCAAAAATATAAAATCTCAACCGTATACATAAGGAATGGACGTCCGGATTTGTATCTCAACATTATTGTTAAGATTTTTCTCTCACGAATCGATCGATCTCGGCCGTATGATGCCTACTTCGACGGCGGATATGACTCGTATAAACAAGCACAACTCTTTCTTTAATATATAGATAAACCATGATGTAATATCTTTCATACCCGTATATATAATTAATGAATATTAAATAACAAGTAATCAAAATATAATTCCATGTCAACTCGTGCAACAAAAAAAAGGAAAAAAAAAAAACTCAGTATTTTAATCTCTTTCCAAATATAATTGGATCTTCCTTTTATAACAGATATTGTCTACACTTTTAGATATTTATATTTTTAGTTTATGGATGCTTTCGTTTAACTAAAGGTTTTAAGTACCACTAGCAATGATACATTTTCATTATATATACGGAAAATAATGTCAAACTGTACTAAAAAGAATGCCAAATACGTCTGAATGTATTATTCAGAATCATAGTATATGAATAAAAATTTGCAAACACAATAGGCAGAAGCAAAGAGAAGTGGCATTTGTAAGTTTGTAACAGTATATTATTAAGTATTTTCCGTTTCACAGTAGAAGTTGTGAAAGTAAATTGTTATTACTAAAGATTGAGAAATTCTCAAACAGAATAAATTCATCAACTACATTGATCGCAACAAGATTAAAAATTAAAAATAAAGAGAGGCAGAAACTACAAAAAGTTAAGAGGTAAGCCATAGAAATATCATCCAGCAAATCAAGTAACCGCCACTTAATCCTTGTGTGCTTGAAGTGACCCTTGCGTGCTTTAAATGACCATTGCATATTCTCTTTTTGTACTATCTCTAAGAATAGTTTGACTTTGAGGTTTTTGATCTGTGTCAGTCATACTCTTTACTTAAAGGATTATGAATGGTGTAACCACCGGCTACTGCTGGTGCTCCAATTACAACTGACATGTAAATGGAAACTCTCATTGGTGGTCATTCAACTCTGTATAACCTAAGTTTAAACCACATAATACACATCAAGCGAAACTTAAGGCGACTATGAATTCTTACATCAACAGTAGATGCCCTCTTTATTGTTGTCTAATGTCGTGTTATTGATCTTCTTTTGTGTTTTTCAGAAAGAACTTTAGATCTCTCTATTCATCGTCGCAAGGATAAAAATGACAAAACTAAGGGAAGATTATCATTTATATAGTACAAGACTTCCACCTAACCAACAAAATAATTCCTCTATAAGCAAATGAACAAACATGTGATGTTGTATGTCTGTATTAAATAGTTTTCGAGACTGATCCCATGTTTCGTGTTGTTAAAATATGATATGTTTCTCCAGTGATCAAACATTATAGTTGTAGAATTCAACATTACATTTGCCATGGTGTAAATATATATTACAGAGAGATTATATATATTTGAATGAATATAAAAATATAACATTTGCGGTATATAGCATGTAAAGCGACTAATTGAAATTTTGTCCATATGGAAATTTTAACTTAGGGAGCTAAAATCGGTACTAAACATTCTGAATTCAAACAATATGCAAATCAGTATTTAAGATGCTAAAAGGAAAATAACAAAAAAAAGGAACGACATACCATGGATGACTAAGTTACTTGGTATTGTAGTGTTGTGGTTCCACCTCTTTTCTCAATAGGAAAAATCCCACAATTCAATTACTTAGTTTTGTATATCCTGGGCCAGATTATAATCTTTCCAATTCATTATCACAAAAGAGAAGCATCGATTTTATCTTTGTCGATGCTAAGTTTGACAATGTTCCCTTGCTGCAGTGGCACTTTATTCGCAACCAAGAATCATGCTCGGGATGATATACGACATGATTCTACATGTGCATCTATGTCGTACTACATATATTGGTACCGAAAACATAATTTTTTGGCTTACTCAAATAACTAAGCCATCTGTGGGAGTCGAACCCACAACTACATGGGTGAAAGCCATATGCTCTGCAATTTGAGCTAAGACAACAAATATGATTTCTTAATGTAATTAAGTTGGAAATTTAACAAAATCACACTAAGACATGTTTGTTCAAAAGATTGAATGGCATAAGGGGATAAACATAAGGAAGGTTTACCTCTATTATGCTTCATATACACATGTAACCCTTGTAGTAAGAAGAAAGTATACCTCATCTGCAGCTTACCATATGATAAGCTTTTCCACCTTTACTTGAAGAATGAAAACATAATCCCAACCTGATGCCACCGTTGAGTACTTACAGCGATTGCAAGCAAAAAGCATGCAAGTACACAATAAGGAGATTTCTAGATAAGAAAAATAGCCATGCTTTAAGAAATCAAGGGACAATAAATGCAAGTGTCATAAAAAACTGTATCAGGATAAAATAGATAAATTACTCAATACTCAGAATTTGGAAATATTAATACTTAATAATATGAGTTGATAGTTAAAAATTACTGCCTAACCCTTTATTAATTCAATACTGTGAGTAGTTAGAACCAAAACCTGAAGATGACTGTTACCTAGCGTATAGAACCAAAATCATTTCTTTCACCTTCCAGTAACTAAAATAAAGAAATATTCCCATATATGATCTACAACATTCTAAAGAGGTTATAACTTAAACAAACTGTTCCGCTTTATGTTGTCATGGAATCGAATACCGATTTTGTTGAAGTGAAATGGATTTGATATTTAGATTATGCAAAAGAAACAAGATTATATTTTGAATATTGAACAATGTCGGAACAAAGAATAATAAGTTCTGCATTTGTGCATAGAGTTCTTCACAATTTTATAACTCAACACCTAAAGTTAACAGTAAAAGAGGGAAAACGGAGAAGGTTTCCTGCCTATAAAGAAAATCAAGGGATTTTAAGAAAAAATAACGTCAGAATGTTAATTTGTTTCTGAATTTAACATAAAGAGTGTAAACGATATGTAATTATAAAAATAAAAAAATTATCTATGGTATTGATAATTATTTTCACTTTCATTGTGATCATTTTTGTCTTATACCGCCAAATACACAATTTCTGAAAATATGCAACTACCAAGGATAGGCACTTGCTTGTAATGTGGGATACAATTTAAAATACAAATGGCTTTCAGTTTATGATTATACATAAAATTTATGTAGTTTCCTCATCCTACGATTATAGGGTTGTCATATACCTATCAAGGAAAAAAAAACTAAATTCAGAACTTAATAGGGAAGTAAGAACATTTTTTCTTGTCATATGAACAATTTATTTTTTACCGTTTGTAATGCTTCCTTCCATCCATGACGCGCAATCTTCCCTTGCATTTGCTCCCAAATGATATAAACAAAATGGTAAGTTGGTGATGTTGATGATGAAAACATCGACATAAAACATCATAAAAGAAAAAAACACAAAGATTTATAGTCAATTAGAACCCACACTATAAAATACAAATTAAAAATCAAAAGAAATATATTACCTGATTACAAAACAGATGGAAACAGGGGAGATGAATCAATTTTATCGATTAAATTTAATATAAAAACCCTTATCAACAAACAACTGAACACCCAAAAACATCATGGGCAAGATATATGTAAACTAAGCTTAAAAAAATGGTTCTTGAAAATAAAGTTCTCCCAAATGGTAGTATGAATTGTATATTAAAATTTTATGCATAACATACATAAAATAAAATTAAACTAAAGAAGTTATAGATAATTACTACGTATAACTACTACAACATGCTAAGTCTGTATATGAATCTTAATTCCCAGGTAAGATTACTCATTCACTTATTGCACAAACATTCCAAGAAGCTCGTACTCATTTATACCCTTAAGACCCTACAAAAAATACCAAGAAAAATAATGTTTTGGTTTTAGGCATAGAGCAAAGCTTGCAATCCAATTTTATGCCTATCTTATCATAATGAACCTATAATAGTAGTATAGGGGAACAAATTAGTTACCATCAAAAAGTCTGGCTACTTGGGCAGAAGATCATCAAATTTATCTGAGATGAAGACATGTCTAACATAACTTCAAGTTGAACTTGTTCACATTGTACTAACTCTCCTATCGCCTTCACATTGACATATCTGAGAAGATTTTGGAGGAACAAAAAGAATAACCTTGAACTCGGCATCGCCTTCAGAAGTGAAATGGCTCAAAGACATGGCTTTTCCTCACTAAAATCTTGTATAGAAAACAATAATTCATATTTGAGTAAACAACTTATAATTGAAAATCAGTACAGTTCTAACAAGCAAACTAAAGAAGTTTGGAATAACATCAATCTACCATGGCAAGGTAGTGGTAGAATTTTGAATGTTCTTCTTCGGTCACATCCTTAGGACTGCATAACCATGTAGCCTTAAAGTCATTGAGAACTTTCCACTCATAAGTTGTCTCCTTCAATGTCTCTGTCGTTGGGTTGTTCTCACGACCTTCCTTTTATTTTTCATCCTCTGTGGAACTCTTTGCAAGAATAAACCATGTGAAAAGAGTTCATGGTGTGAGCATCAAGTAAAAGTTAAATTACCAAGTATGTATGTGATTCATCTTCGTTGTCATCATCATCTAAGAGAACTTCAACATTGTGTCCTTGGATGGGGAGGATGATGAATTTAGACTATCCACTAAATATTATAAAGGAAAGCATCACGTAGAAGATAAAGATTAAATCACATAGAGTAAAAGAAGGAACATGACCTTGGATAATGTTTATTTGGCATGTTAAGGGACTGTAATAAAATATTCAACTGAATATCCATAAAACTCTCAAGTGCTCACTTTTAGTTTATTTTCTTACTCCCGGGCTTCCTCTCTTGAGTACTTCGCATTATCAGGATATGGGCCTGTTAGTGGTTCCTTGTTCTATCTCTTATCACCTGGACTTCAGCAAGTAATGCATAGGGTAGAACAGATAGTATTGATTCGGAAGAAATCAAAAGAACCTGGAAAAGATATGATGAGATTTCCCTGACAAAACAATATAGGAAAAACAATGCATGTTGATGAGATAAATAACCCCTAATTCTAAATTTCTAATATGCAATCAAAAGAACAACTTCAATAGGTGCTTCTCCAAGCTATTAAAAGTCTTCCCATTGAGCAAGTTTGTAATCCTTGCGACTCCCAGCTTTAGAAGCCAATATACTCTGAGGTTACACCATCAAGGTCACCAACTTAGTTAAATCCAACAATGAGAAGAAATTCAAACAATGAGCAGTATAATATTTTCGTTGCCATCGTTGTCCTCTCTTACTTGTCGTCTCTGCACGGTACTTTGGTCAAGCTGACTTTGTCTGCGATTACCTAAATCAGCGGTAGAGTACGACAACATAAGAGTATGTTGATCTAAGAAAGGGTGTGGGAAAGTGGGCCATGTATGTTTAGGATCTAAACCATCCAGCAGGAGCTGTTTATAAGACGATGTGGGAAAGTGGGCCCTGCATGTTTAGGATCTAAACCATCCAGCAGGAGCTGTCTATAAGATGCACACAGAAAGATCTATTCAAATAGAATTTTTATTATGCAAGTGCAAAAGCTTCAACACCTCATGCTCTCCTTAGAGCAACTGCAATGGTGCGATCAAAAGCCGGATCAAAGATGTTATTTGATCTTTAGTCGACAAAACCGTACCACAACCGTGTGATTAAAGATTACGTTTAATCGAGGAAATCTACTGTACGGGATTAAAAGTAATCGCTTATCGACGACTAAAAATTATGATCAAGCGAGGCAGTAGAAGTTCGTTTGGACAGAAGCGGTGTACCAGCATTTCTTTCAAAAACACGGGCGTAAAAATGGTAGTTCTCCATATGTAGCGGTATGTTGAGGCTTTGCCTGCTGAGACGAGAAGCTGGAGTGCCGCTTACACCCAAGCGCAACACCAGAGTTTCGCCCACTGTGAGCGATGCCTTAGTATACCGTTTGGATTCGTGCGGAACTGCACAGCTTCGCTTGAGTCCGAGCAAGGTCACACTATGTCGCCCCGTCCCAGGCGTTACTCCAGCTGCTCGCTTTAATCAATATTGTCGTTGGATTATGTTTACCTGTAATATGCTACCGTTGATTTAACCCGTTAATATGTTACCGTTGATTTAACCGCTGGCGTTGTACAACTATATTTTTACACTATATATGAATACTAAACCAATGTCATTTTACTAAACTCATTCATTGTTATTGTATTTCAAATTTCTAAAGTTCCTCACAATTTAATAAGTTTGCGAATCGATTAGGATTATGGCGCCATCAAAACCCCGAGGTCCAAATTTTTCTACATTTGAAGATGTTACGATGTGTACAATTCATTTGTCAATATCTCAAGATTCTAGCATTGGCACCGATCAATCTGAAGAAAAATTATGGTCTCGTATATTATATCGGATGAAAGAAGCAATAACTTCGATGCCACCACGTAATTGGACCTCCCTTCAGAAGCGGTTTCAAATTATAAGTAAAGATGTGGCACTTATGTCTACAAAGGAGGCTGAAGTAGAAAGGGAACATCATACCAGATGGGGCCCCGAAAATAAGGTAACTACTCATTTAATTTTGCTGATTACATTAATCTTTCAGATTGTATATCCTTTACTAAATTGAATTGAAAAAATAGATTGCAGAAGTAAAGAGGCTTTTCAATGAAGCTACTGGGGGAAGTTTTAAGCATGAACATTGCTACACAATTATGTTAGATAATATTAAATATTCCATACGGTCGACAACTGTTTTCGATTCATCACAAGCTGAGTCTGATTACGACAACGTTGAGGACAACCAGGAAACACAGAACTTAAGCCTAGATGGTTCCAGTGCCTATGAAGACATTGGAGATATCCCTAACACATTAATCCGTCCAATGGGGAAAAAAGAGGCCAAACGACAGAAGACAAAAGGGAAAGCAAAATTTACTGAACAATAAGAAATGATGCAAAATATTTATAGAGAGCAACAAAACTTCAACGCCAAATATACGGAACAAAGAGATATGAAGATGGCACATAGAGAAGCTGAGTTTGCAGCAAAACTAGCTAATTCAAATGCAAAGTTTGCAGCAAAACAAGCTTATTCAAATACAAAGTTTGCCGCAAAACAAGCTAGGAAAGAAGCAGAAGAGGAGTTTCGTATAATGACGATGGATATTTCCGTAATGGATGATGTATCAAGACAATACTTAGAATTTAGGAAGGAAGAAATTGGAAGAAAAAATTAAACCAATCATCGAGGAAATTCTTATTTAGCATTGTCATATTAAGTTTAAACTTTTATGAATTTATTTAGTTATTTTCAGTTTATTTTTAATCAATAAATTGTTATGTTTTTAATGTCTCCTAATTTAATTATAATTTTAAATTTCTTTTGTTTTTTAAAATTAATTCAAATACTCAGATGAACTCAAAAGAACGTTGTCATATAACAAGACCTTAATAAGTAAAGATAAGATCACTCTCGCTGGAATCGCGGGTACACTTACACGATATTTACCCCCAAAACGTATATAGAGGATTTACAAAATTTCACTCTTCTCCAAGAGATGACCATATGTGTTCGATCAAGTCATTTCACAAACGAACCCCGGTCTCTTTATCGAATATTGCACGTCTGCGTTTGTCCTTTATCATTCTCGAAAGTTCAACAGTGTTGTGCCTAGAAATATTTACTAGTGCACCTTGGATGCGTTGCTCATACTCATGCGGCCAATCAACGGGTAAACGTTCATCCTCCACTATCATATTATGTAGAATGATGACAGTTTTCATTATATATGCTAACACGTCTGGATTCCATATTCGTGCTGGTTGTTTGATGATTTCAAATTGATTTTGCAGCACCCCGAAGCCGCATTCTACATCTTTTCGACAACCTTCCAGCATAGCAGAAAATTTCTGTTTCTTTTGGGAATCCGGATGTTTAATCGTAGTCACAATAGTTGCTGTCTCTCGGTATATTCCATCACGCAGATAATACCCCATATTGTATTGATTTCTGTTAATTGAAAAGTTTACTGCCGATGCTTTACCGTTGATAAGCTTTTTGAAGATATACAAACGGTTCATCACATTGATATCATTGTTAGAACCCGGCATACCAAAAAATGCATGCCAAAACCAAAGATCATACGACACCACTGCCTCCAGGATAATACTTTCGCTACCCTTGTACGCGGTATAAGCAACGGATTCAGCAGATGGGAATTTTTCCCATTTCCAGTGCATGCAATCAACACTACCAAGCATCCCTGGAAATCCCCTTTTTTGGTTCTCAGCAAGAAGGAGTTTAACATCACGCTTAGTTGGTGTGCGCAAATATTCATCCTCGTACAATTGGACTATAACCTTGCAAAACCTACGAGTTGCTTCCAAAACTATGGTTTTCCCAATATGTAAATACTCATCAATTGCATCTGCCGCACATCCGTAAGCTAACATTCGAATTGCTGCAGTAATTTTTTGGTGAGGGGTTAATCCAAGAACACCACATGCATCTCTTTTTTGAACAAAATAACTATTTACCGCCACAACATCACCCAAAATACGGTTGAATAATTCTCGACGCATTCTAAATCTTCTATGGAATACATTTGGCGGAAACGTCGGGTTTCTGCAAATGTAATCTCTCCATAGAATTTTGGCACCAGCATCACGTTGTCTTGGTATTTTTATATGTGTATGTGGACAGTTCATATTTGAAACCATTAATCCAGCAGTGACTGCTAGGTTATTATAGTTCAATGCAAGTGAACTTCCGTCTGATGAGTAATAACTACTATTATCATCATCACCTAATGAAGAAGAAGAAGAAGAAGAAGAAGTATGAGGAGGAATAATAGAAGAAGAACCATAGTTGTGAATGTTATTTAGAGAGTTTGCCAAAAAAAAATTGATGCAAAATGTTTTGTAGGAGATGATGATATTTTTGGTTTGTATTCAAGGAGAAGCCGGTGAGTTAATTTATAGGAAGCTT
The DNA here is from genome assembly GCA_023531435.1 of Papaver californicum. NCBI lineage: Eukaryota > Viridiplantae > Streptophyta > Magnoliopsida > Ranunculales > Papaveraceae > Papaver > Papaver californicum. The sequence goes on along the minus strand of JAJJMC010010016.1, from coordinate 4,220,399 downwards.
CAAATATGATTTTGAATATTGATATGACAATACACGTTCACCATTTCAATGCAAAAATGAGCGTTGAACATTGTCAGAGATGTTAATTGTAGGTTGACAAACCAATGAAAGGAATTGACAATACACGGTCACCATTTCAATGTAAAAATCAGCGTTGTACATTGTCAGAGATATTAATTGTAAGTTGACAAGCCAATGAAAGGAATTGACAATACACGGTCACCATTTCAATGCAAAAATCAGCAGCACAATGAAAGGAAAAAATGTCAGTATTTCAAATATAGATATGACAAAGTAATTGGAAATATTGTCGTTCAACTAACAATTCAAATATGATGTGACAATACCAAATGACATAAACGACAAAGTTAAAAAAAAAAACAGAGTTTTTAATTTAACACTACAAAACAGAAAAAGTTTCAAAAGTAATTTGAAAAGACAATTCATATTTGAAAAAAATAATCTTCAATCGGAGTTGGATCTTGGTGGGATAAACGGCGGCAAAGATGGTCTGACATTATGCATATTTGATCCAATTGTTGATGAAGATCCCTGAGCCATTGTCAGAGATATTGGTGGTGGCATATTCTGAGCATATGTGGCAAACACAAGCGGTTGTTGTTGAAGAAAATGGGTAAGCTGGTTGTTCAACAAGGAATTCTCATTTCGGAGGTTATTGATTTCAACGTCTTTGCCAATCAAATACTCCATCCGATCTTTAGTTTCATCTAACGTAAAATCACGCAACTCTTGCGTAAAATCAGACAACTCTTGAACTAAATCATAATCCGCGACCTTGGATGAAAAAAAAAAGATTAATTATTGAACTAAATTTATAATTTATATTCAAATTTACAAGGCTTTGTTGAATATTTACGTATGGTAGTTGTTGTGGGGGAGGAATGGGTACATGTTCACGACGACGTGGGATGTTGTGTTTGATACGGTCACCAGCATAGCCGTACGTTTCAACCTCCCAATCAAATTTCGTGATATATTTGTAAAGGTTGGAAACATGTCGCCAATATTCATAATACACATCGTAGTCCACGACACGTACATATTCACTAGCATTGACCTGACAATTTATTGTCATGTCCTCAATCTCGTCGTAGGTGAAGTTGGAAATGCTACTAGGGGGTTTGCAGGAACACCCCACGTTGGGTTGTTCTGCCTCCAACAACGATCTCTGAGATACATGTTATGCTTTATCCAAGAAATGTACAATAAATAAATACATATCAGATAACCAAAATAAAATTGAAAAAAAAATGCAATATGACAAAATTAATCAAAAACTCACGGTGTCTAGCCAAGTGAATGTAACCCTTTTCCCAGAGAGCTCTAAAGCTTTGCGTCCAATTTCTGGAGGCAGATAGTTAACTGCATTTAACCACGGTTGCTATGTCACAGAGTCTACGGACAACTGGTTCAATTCAGTCCTTGACCGAACAATGTCAATACCCTTCCTCCGGCTACAAAACCACCTACGACATCTAGGCCATTCATTTTCACTTTTAGGCGAAGGGTTATTTGGACGAAAAATGCCCAGATATTCGTACCCCCAAAAAATACAATATCAATATAACCATTGGAATAAACAACTTAGCAACAAAATTTTATTTAAAAGAATTATAAATAAATAATTGGAAGGGTCCGGACACTGACTTTTTTCCCCTAGAAGCTGCGGCGAGACCTGAATACAATTTAGAAATTACAGGTTCACCCCAATCGTACTGGTCAACTGCATTTAGATCCTCAAATGCAGCTAACCATCCAGCATCAATATAGGTTTTTGCATTTGGAAAGAAGAACTTCCCCAGAACATACATATAGAAGGCTCTCGCCACTTTATCAGCAAGCCTACTATCATCGTTAGACGCACTCAAAGTATCTTCATCAAAATATGTGGTCAAATTTTTTACAGTTATTGCATCTGAAACCCACTGTTGCGGAACCCCTTCTCTTTTACACACCGCATTATCTTTGAGTTCAGAAAATATATGCTCTCAGACATATTCAAATTTATACTTCTCTGGGTCATACGGAACAGATTTTCCAACACCAATACTAAGGCCGGTCAACATTGCCCAATTAAGGGGAGTGAACCCAAGCTCCCCAAACGAGAAGTGGAACGTGTTTGTCGTATCCCAAAACCGCTCAACAAGATAATCAATAAGAGCATGGGATGAATCTACTTCAGGTAGTGACATTAATCGGCCATATCCTCCCCTTTCAATTATATATTTGACCCTAGAAGAAAGTTTAATAATACCTCGGTAGATCTGAAGGACGGATTTGAGAGAACCACGATGGGAAAACCTGAAATTGGCGTCGGTTGAATATGTAATATTGGTCGACACGTGCTCGTCAGTATCTTCCACAACGGTATAGTGCTCCAACCCGGGGACATCTAGCGTTTCTGGTCCCATACAGCCAGGTTCTGAATCCTCGACGATTTTAGCCTTCTTGGCCTTCTTCTTTCTGCCAACCCATCTGGACGTCAAATTGCTCGACATCTGGCCAAACAATTCATAGAACATTGTCAAATCAAGAGTAAATCACCACAATGCATAAAGATAAAAATCTAGTAATCAACAAATCAATTAAAATTATTTTAACACCGGCTAAACACAAAAGTAATTATCTAATTACATAATCATATGTACCAAGCAATAAAAATCGAACATTCTAAAACTAAATTCATCATCAAAAAAATACAACAATCTCAATGCACCAATTATACCCAATATCATAAAAATTACCCTATTGCAAATACTTCCTTACACATATCTTTTTAAATTTAATCAAAATAAATTCCCAATTTTTCTAGATAACCTACTCAATTCAACAAAAATTTAACCACAACCCCACTAAAATTAAACAATAACTTCATCAATTATATCTTCAATTTAACAAATATTAACAAATTTTTATACCCAATTTATAACATTCATAAACCCTAAATATTTTTCCAATTCCATAATTACAACCTAATAATCACAATTCGATAATCAATTTATAACATGATAATTACATGGTAAATCATACAACATTTACAACCAATTTAACTACAAAATTATCTAAATAATTTACAAAACAAAATTAATTTATACTATTTTTTTTGTTAAAAGATACCTTGATTGTGCTTGAAAAAACCTTGAGCAAAGTATGAAGATATGATATAGGACTTTGGGTTCTCGTTTATTGAATTAGGATGAGAAAATGAGGATTGTTGGAGGACCACCTTCTGGCTACAGGAGGAGGAAGAACTTTCTAACGTGCGGCTACAGGAGGAGGAAGAAGAGAAAAATTAGGTTTTAACATAAAAGGGAAGCGAGCTCCCAGTACCTCTCCTATAAACATGGAGCGAAATTCTGCTGTACCGCCCGCACAAAAGTCTCACACGCTCTCTCCGCACGCGCACAATTTTCTCATACGAAGTGTTGGAATTTCGTTTGCCCAGGCGAAATGCTGGAATTTCGTTTGTGGTTTGGGCGAAATGCTGGGATTTCGTTTGGTTCAGGCGGTACACTACTATCTCGTCTGTAGCAAGCGAAGTTGCAGTATCCCGTCCGTCTTCTCAAGCGTAACACTAACACTTCGCTTAGCCGTATGCGAAACCCTAAAATCTCGCTTGACTATCCATGGTTGTTCTTGCAGCGGAGTAAAGATCAAATAGTTTGATTTTTAGTCTTTGAGGGTAATCGCACGACTGTAGATACCCTTAGAGTTCAAAATGCAACTCAATCAAATTTTATAATAGCTTCTACAAAATTAAGGCATCTTTTGCTCATTCGCATCATGCAAATATTTTCCGCACACCAAACAGAGCTCTACACATCTCATTTGACTCGAACATTATCTGAAAGACTGAAACTACCTTTATCTAAGCATAAAATGGCAATCTTTGCATATCATTTGACTTACACAAATCATTTGAAACTACCTTTTTCTAAGATGAAAGAGGAAACTTCATAACCTAGTGACATGAATTATATGCAGATACATACTGGTGCAAGTCAGACTCATATTGTGATATATACTATACAATTAACTTTGCAAAACAAATATGAACCCTAAAATAACTAAAAATCAAACAATACCAACCTTGGAAGTGGTGTAACCCGCAGCGAGAGCAAAAACTGGTTGAACAACAATATAAAGACCCAGAAAATTAAACGTTTCAAACATAATTTCTCCAGTATATTCGCCGTTTTCAGGTGGAGTAAGTGGACTTTCTGTAAGTAGAAAGTAATGATCTTCCGGGTCACATCTTAAGCAAATGAATATACATTGTTGCCAAAATATTTCCATTGCATCCCAATTCTCAACCTGACTGTGTTGAATTGGATGACTTAAGTTATAACTACTACTCGAACTCGACATCGATACAACTTCTTTACCTATATAAAAATCAAGATCTGCCATTACACCAGCACTATGTTGTGCTAATCATCAAGGTAACCACTTAGTTAAATCCAGCAAAATGAATAAGTTCAAACAATATGAGTACAATATTTTCGTTGTCATCCTTGTCCTCTTTTACCTTTCGACTCTGCACCAGCATAAGAGTTTTATATGCGATCATTGGAGTCGATCGAAAATCCACGGAATCATCGAGAAAGAGAAAAGAATTTGATAGAAGAGGGAAAAGGAGATAACGGAGAGGAAAAGAGGTATACCGTGGTAGATAATTAGGGTTTGTCGATGTTTACAAAATTTAAACATGGGTCAGAAGTAAATCCGACAATCAAGGCTAGAATGTTCACGAAATTTGAATATTGGTTAAGGTTAATGATATATATGAGGAGATAATGTATAATCATAGCTGTCGGAAGGCAAGTACTATCTTGAATAACTGAAACAAGCTACTAGATAGAATCCGAGATCTAAAATCATGGCAATAACATGGACATACATTTAGAGAAGAGACACATGCATTAGGTAACATAGGGCATCTTAATGTTAGTTAGAAAACGTAAGAGGATGATTCTTGGGCTGCAAAAATCATGTCAAAATCTCCTTCAATCTCTTCTCCGCAGTTATAGCAGCAGCAACAGCAGGAAGCAAGTGTTTTATAAATGTCTGAATTTTTTTATCTTCGAATTGCATAGAAGGCGTTGGTGAAAAGAATAGGGACTCCACATCTATAAGCGTCAGAACTGACTGATCTTGATTCTTAGTGCTCCCACTAATAACTAGAGAATATAATTAAAATAATATCTACTAATTAAAATTTAGCGATAAAAAATAACAATATCTTCTTGTAATTTGGCCATAGTTTTCTCGCCACTACTCTATCTACTGCATTGTCATAAAAAGCAACTGATGATCTATCAATAAAATAATTTAGTTTGAGAGCAGAATATGGTAAAGAATTATAAGCAATAGTTTCAGCAGTCAGTAAAGTTTACTGAACCTCCACCCAGCACATCACAGTAAAAATATTTTCATGTTTCTGGGTTCAACAAATATAAACTGAAACCTTAGCTAAATCAAATTGAAACCCAAATTGTGACCATCCTCAGCTAAAGCTACAATCAACTTTCATAATCTGATAAACCTCAAACAGAAACTTATAAAAATCCTAAAACCTAAAAAGGGAATTATGTTTTACCTGGTATATTGCTCCATAAAAAAAAAAAATACTTCCTCCGTTTTAACAAAAGTGTTACTATCACTTTATCATTTTAATCTAAAAATAGGCCAAAATAAAAAAGTGATAGTAACATTTTTACTGAAACAGAGGTAGTAATTAGAATTTATACTTTTTAAGTGTAACCAAACCTGAAAACCTGACTATCATAAGAAACTAATATAGTATAAATGCTTTGTTAGGATCATATAACTAGTAGACTAAACCTGCATATTTTCACACTGATCATTGCCAATTGACCAGTATGAGTATAACCTCAAATTAAAGGTTCATCAGACATAATAAAAACGTTATTTGCTTACTCCAAGTATACTTATTACAATACACCAATACCATAAAAGATTAAGCGATCTGTAAAAACCTCATAGGTACCTATTTTACTTCACTTAAACACTACGGTTTTTCTATTTAAATATAGAGAATAAATTCAATGGTTAGCAACTAGACAAAATCGTAAAAAGAAAAAATATATCAAAATCTATAAGCAAAATATACATATATTGATTCAGTTATCATTATATGATGGTTAAACCATTAGGTTTTTGAAGGTTGAACTGATTCATTCAAAAGAATCAATCAACCAATCACCTCAAAAATCTAAAAAATCAGAGTATTTAAAAAAACATCAATCAAAACCTGATTATACATTATTTATCTATGAATTGATTGCATTGAAAAGAACCCATCAACCAGTTACACCATAATTCATAAAAAGTAGGTGAATTAAGAAAAAATCAATGGAATTATGGTAAAACTAAAACCTTCGTGTTAAACAGATTAATGTTGTCCAGGAGGAGTACGTTTAGTAACAGTATGACCAACAAAAACAATATATTCACAAATACCAAAATCAATATATCAAAATCTTTACTGACTAATCTCTTTTATAGCTCACATAATCTCGTCGTCAGTTTGAATTTGAGAACAACCCATATAATCCAGTCTTATGTAAACTCTCAGCACTTCTCAATCTCCTCCGCAATACAAAATTCAATGGCAGCAACCTCTCGTTATGTAAGTTTTGAAAAAACCGATTAGTAGGCTCTCAAATTTGAATTCAATTCAAGAATTTTAATTTAAGAAGTTCCGTTGGAGTTACTGATAAGTGCATAATTTACATGATTTCAGTGTGAAATCCATACTAATAATTGTTATAATTCTTGCATATTACTCTTGTTTTCTTTTATGTGTTTCTATTAGGTGAATCATCCCAAGAAGAGTGAAAATATCTACAAAAGAGCTAAGAAATGAAGTACTCCAAGTATCTAAGTGTACAAGTCAAAGAGAAGTGGGAGAAGTGCAACGAAAAGGAGTAGAGATGCTCAAGAACATGAGACGGGCAAAACAAGATAATATTGAAGACTTAGTTTACAGACCGTAGAGGTTTGCAAACCATACTCTTCTGAATTCATGAACTAAAAGGGTTTGCTTACCATACTCTCCTGAATTCATAAACTCAAAGGGTTTGCAAACTCTGTATCAATTATTTCTTTATTTCCTACTTAGGATAAGAGTTATTTTAGGAAAGGGTTTCCTAACCGACTAGGATACTTGAGGTCCAAGCATTGAAGACTATAAAAAAGGACATGTAAGGATCAAACAATATAGACTCTACCTCTCATACTACAATTATACATCAAAAACCTAGGGTTTACCCTTTTAGAGGAAACCACCATTCTTCATCATCTTCTTCTTCTTTGTATCATGAGTAGCTAATCTTTTGTTGATTAAGGATGAATTCAATATTCTAGGCGTAAAGCTTTATTAGTAATACAAGTTTATTTGGAGTTTTAATCATTGCCGCTTATCTTTACTATATTGAAGGTTTATGAGTGATTCTTAGATTGTTTGGAGTGCATACTAAATTAATATTATCCACGTAATTGTTCAATAACTCGCTACACAAGTAGAGAACGTGAGACCTTGCAGGGGGATTCTGTGGAGCAATCATGGGTGAAGACAACACTAGTAATTAGCAGGACCTTGCGCTAAGATTTTTGATGCTAGGATCCACAAACCCTAAAGCATTTGATTGGGTTACACCTTGAGTACGCTATTACTTGGTGGATCAGTTGGATAGAATCTGGTGTTCGAGCGTTTCGGTATCCAGTGATACAAGGCGTTTTGGAGATAACATTGTGCTAGTTTCTATTCTACGGTTGGTGATGAATGGTTCTAACGAAAGATAGATAATTATACTAATTCGGTTTACGCTTGGTAACAACGAATACATTCTTAATCATCCCTTTCATTTTATTGTATTTTTATTGTGTTTTAGTTAATCCATAATTCAATCCCCCCCTTAGTTATTTACTTTTATTCCTAGTTGCTAATCTAAATAAAATCTCAATTACACAGCTCTTAATGGTGGGTTTTTGACAAAGGAGAAAATTATAATATTATCTCTGCTCAATTACAGAAATATAAAAAAAATATATATGTTCTGGCCCGAGATCAGAATTATGAATATGAAATATTGTCTTACATTCTGCAAGAGAATTGGGAATACATATTCGTTCTATAACTACAGATTTCTTGTAGCCCCTTTTTACATGCACTCTTAAAATTTCATAGTTATACTCAATTAGATTCTCGTTATTTAATGTGCATCCGTAAAAAAATACTTGTATAAAACAGGATGTACCGATTATACAAAATCACGAATATTCAGAATAAAGAATACACCATATTTGAATAAAAACGCTAATTAGATGCATACCATCTAATTGCGGAGTTGCATCGAACATAATTTCAAGATTGTAAACTTCCACGGCTGAATCTCTTGAAGGTGTTCTATATGCACTGCACAAAAGTTATGCATAAATGCTAACAATTAAATCTCACAAGACTGAGAAACCCTAAAATAGGCCATAGTCATGGTCATGGTATTAGTTAATGTCAATAAATAAAAGCATATAGGCAATAGCCCTGGCAACAACAAGTACAGGCTTTAGTAAGACCTACCCAAACTTCTAACACAGATGTGTCAAAATAATAAAGGAGACAAAAGCAATAAAGTCAACCAAAACAATAGAGTCAATCAAAGCCCCTAAGATATCAAAGCCACGAAGCCACAGATGACCAGGCCGAAGCACTAAAGGGAAGAGGGTCGCGGCTGGTAGCAGTGCTAGCTACAGTGGATGTGCTGCTGCCGCGCCCCCATGCTACGTGCTGCTCTGCGCCATTGTCATGTTTCACTGTTACCACGCTCCGTGCTACTCCATGCCACTGCCATGCTTCGCTGCTACCACGCCATAGTTCGTTGTTGCTACCACGCATATTTGCCGCTGCTACGACATTTTTTTTCTCATGCTAACACCATTATTCGCTCAATCTAGCATCATTACTTAATCCATTACCACGAGAAAATTGGCATAAAATCTATTAGAAGTATTATGTTAAAACAATACTCATGGATTTGAAGCCACGACTCCACCAACACTTAAGAGATATGAAATCATATTACATGGGGGGGATAAAACATGGGGTTTGGTCTGGCGGTTACAGAAACATGGGCGTAGCAATACTCCATGACAAGGAAGTTATAAAGTAAGTGGTAAGTTGGAGCGGTTGAATAGGTAATGGAGTAATGATCTAGAATTTTCCAGAAACTTCCCAAGATAAAGTGGACGGTTATTCCCACAACCTCCACATCTCCATCTCCCCATAACTCCCACTACTTTACAAGGGAAGTGTGTGGTATCAAATCATTATAAATAGGCTGCTTAGCCCATTTAAAAAAACACAATACATAACCTAGAAGAGATAGAAAATTATTCTCACAAGTTCTGCTATTTTTATCCACCATAACACATTATTCTATACACAATGTATTTGGTTTCCTTTGCTTCCCTCCCATAAGATTAACCCATCTCCTCTCTTTGTAACCAAAGTAGAACAAATACATACATCCAACTTGTTTGGATTTGTTTTGTATAATTTTGATCCTCGAACCAAAAAAGTACTTCAACATTATATTGTTTTACCTATGAGCAATTTGTAGGTACAAACAACAGCTCTCTATGGGAATGATCCTTACTACTGCTATATTACTAGTTAATTAGTGGGAAATATCTTGAGTTATTTGTTACACTTACGAAACGCATCGAATTTTGGCGTCGCTGCCAGGGAGCAGTTGCTAATTGATTTATTATTTGTTTTAGCTTGTTTTAGTAGTTTAGAATATTTTTACGTTTTTCATTTAGTCTTTTCAGGTATTTAGGTTTTCCGTGGTGTTAAAAACTCGTTGAAGGTGTTCAACTCTCGTCAAAAGGGGGAGGTAAATTCTGAAAACAGGTTGTAAGTATCACTTTAGTTATTTTTGTTTTAGGTTTTAGATTTTTGTTTAGATTTTCTCTTTTATTCTTGTGAGTCATCATGTTTCCACTCGGAAGTAACATTTATGGTGCACAAGATCAATCATATAATAATGGTAATCAATATGGTTTTCAATCTCAATCTTATGACAACTACCAACCATACCAAGGGTATAATCAAAACCAAACTTTTGGATATGATCAATACCCAAAGGAACCTTATGGTTATTCTTATACATATCAACAACCGTACAACGGGTATGTAAGTGAACAATCACAAGGATGGGAGGATAGTTATATTTATAATCATATATTCTAGTGTTGCTGAACAGATGTGTACCATGATAGAAGAACTTCACATTCAAATTGAAAAATATTATCACGGACAACATCAATATCAAAAGAGCATTGCTCAATCACTCAAAGAACTCCAAGAGGGTATAGAAAACTTAAAAAGAGACATGGATCAAATTAAGGAGGAAATGGAAAAAGATGATCAACCTTTCGAAATTCCATGTAACAATGATTAAGTTATGCCCACTCTGGATCATAATAACGATCATTCGCCTATTAAAAAGGAGAAGCCTTGGTATAACAGAACCATTATTCTGAACGGTATAATATACTCAAATGCATATCAGTGTACTAAAGAATACCCGGATTACAATGTTTTTAGGCCAGTTGGTTTGCAATTAGATGACCCTTTTATTTCTTCTGAGGAGGCTCATACTGAATACCCTAGAGTTTACACCAAAGAAAGATCTTCTTTGAGTGGAATTTGTTTCCGATGACGAGAATGTTGAAGAAACTGTGATTGAGAATGAAACTAAATTGATTGATTTTATGGAAGACCCAATTAAGCTTGACAAGGATCATAATAATGTTGATATTTTGGTTGAAGTAGAAACTGATGAACAATGGCGTCTAAAGAGTATGATAGAGGACCACGAAGTACATGAGGTAAATAATTCACTTGAAAATGAGGAGGATCTCGTAAAAGGTTTGTCTAATCCTTTGCATAATTTTATATCTCTTGATCCTCCTCCCCCAATCGAATTAGTTCCCCAAAAGGTTGTTAACCCAATTTTTAAGGAGCTACCACACTTAGGGTTGGGTATATGTGCTACTAAAATTCTTAAAAATTATTTTACTTCTAATTATCCATCACTATACGTGTTTGATTATATCATTGTGCAAGTTCCCTAAGAGGAACCCGTAGAAGTCCTCGCATTCTATGTTCATTATACACTTCCAAGTGTAGAAAAGGCTAACTGTGGGGGTAACTTCCACCAAATAACAGTTTCAATATTTATATCTTATGCTAACGTTTTTGTGAAGCTGTTATTAGAAATGCAAATTGTTGTTTGGGTGGATCCCCATATTTTAGATTTTTGGATTACGTGTGATAACCAAAAGGTCAGGATGAAGATGTTAAACTAAGCGATGAATGGGAGGAAACCCATTGGTTTTATTTTTCTATCCTTTTATCTTAAGTTTTTATTAGTTTTTCATATCATTACTTGGTTCCCCATCTTGATTTTACAATGGAAATTGAGGACAATGTAAACTTTAAGTGTGGGGGAGTATTTGCATATTTACATGTAGAGTTTTTAGTCTTAGTTTAAATTTCACTTTTGCATAGTAGGTAATTTTTCAAAATTTTGTAAATATTTGTATGAAAACCTCCAACTTTTAGATATTTTAGAGTCACTTAGTATACTTCTATCTTACATCCGGAGTTCTTGCCAAAATAACTGAGCTTAAAAGTATTAGAGAATTATATTCGGGTTTCTTAATTTTTGAGAGGCAATAGTCAACAAAAAGGGACTTAAACCGCTAGTGGCGAGTTAGGTGCAAAAAGAATACAGTATTAGAGAAGATGATCAATCATTAATGGAGACTACCTATTGTTACATCAAGCGAGGCACCAGACCTTCAATATATTATACTTGTCTAAAAATTTTCCTTTAGAGTGTGTGTCATCTTATGCAAATTCCGGGTAGAATGATGAGCAACTCAACCTCGCACATCTTCAACACTACTTTTTGATATCTTGAATGCTAATTCTATCAGTCATGAGGGTGTCATCAGAATTGCTAACTCTATCTTTTAGTCTTGTTTACGGTCAGTACCATTCACTCGACAAAGCAGCAATAGAAACACATCAACATCAACAAGCGGGGCGACATCAACATCACGAAGAAAGTTGAATATAGTCAAGGTTTGCAAACAGCAATATAAGGAGAATAATTCTATATCCAAGTTAAAGATAAGTGCAAGAGCGAAGAAAATCAAAGATGTGAATTTTTATGAAGTTTATGATACCGAGACAATATAAGTTATGAAGAATCATGTGGTAAAGCCCTTCTCCCACGGCCATATTAGTTTTATTTGTTAGTTTGTGTTTCAATTGAGTTCAAAAAAAAAATCATAAAAATTTAAAAAGAGAAAGAAATATTTATATTGTTTTAGTGTATATTTATTTTGTATTCATTCAATAAGGTCGTGGGGAATAAAAAATATATGAAAAAGTTTCAAGCAACAAGGAATTGAGGAATAGAGTTAAAAATTATCAAAGTTTCACGAAGTTCAAGAGTTCATCATCAACAGTTGAAGACCGAAGGAGAAAACGTTTCTATTTGCTGTGAGAGTGGTGTTGATTGTTGATCGGGTGAAAAGGTAAGTAATCATTCTCGTCCTCACATAGTGGTTGATTTCCTTTCTTAAAAATCATCTAAAAAAAATATATTCTTTTCGTCCCACGTTTTTATGGGATAACAAAATATAATTCGGAAGTTTTCTTTGTTATCCCACCATTCAACGTGTGCATAATTTATATCTTCACTCTTGCATGCACACATGAGAACCATAACGTATATCTTTTGAGTGCAATTTCATTTTAAAACCTTATTGATGAGGCAGAAGTCGAGGCAGAATGCTTATTCGATCGCTCTCGAGGCTGAATTCTTTCATATGGTTGGTTTCTCCTAACTCAAGAGTTAAGCATGAGAATAATATTCTTTGGCATTTTTAAATTCTTATTATTATGGTACAAAAACTTTATGTCCTCATAGCTCTTTGGATGCTTGTGACTTTGAAGTTGGAGTAGGTTTTGTGGGTATACCTCTTGTAAACCCTCACAAGGCTATAATTCGTCCACTAGGGACACCAAGGGGATTAAAGGCTTGATGCACATGCTAACTGTAACCGTGTCCTCAACGAAAAGAAGTTGTTGTATCTTAGTTTAGTTTAGTGTAGTTTAGGTTAGTTAGATAGTAGTTTTCTCGAGGATTATCAAAAGCTAAGTGTGGTGGAATTTGATAAATGCATAATTTATATGATTTAAGTGTCAAACCCATACTAATAATTGTTTTAATTCTTGCATATTACATTTTATTAATATTATTTTCTTTTATTTGTTTCTATTAGGTTAATTATCCCAAGAAGATTAAAAATGTCTATAAAAGAGCTAATAAATGAAGTACTCCGAGTATCTAAGTGTCCAAATCAAAGAGAAGTGGAAGAAGTGAAACGAAAAGGAGTAAAGATGCTCAAGAACATGAGACGGGACAAAGACCAAGTTCAACTCATCCAAAATCAGGATTTATTAGGACCATCTTGAAGATTATTTAAATACGAAGAGAACGTAAAAAGAATGAGGTCATTCTGACATCGGACGAAGAAGTTACGAGCAAAACAAGATAATATTGAAGACTTAATTCTGTTAGTACCTAAAAATTGCTCCTAGGATAAACAATGTATTGGAGAAGTACTTTCTTTAGATTCGGAAATTAAAATCGTACAGGACAAGCCTAAACCACGAAAGTAGTTGTTCCGTCCTACTTTGGTCATAAGGAAACAAGATGGGTTGATCTTAGGGGAGGGAAGCAGAGAAAGTTGAGGAAATCAGTGGTGATGCGTTGTGTGTAGAGAGTGTTGAACTATGGAGAATAATAGAGCTTGTGAGAATGATCAGCTTGTTTCCCTTTTTTGAATAGGCTAAATAGCCTATTTATAATATTTGGGAATAGATAATTTTTTCCTCGTAAGTAGTGGAGGTAGTGAGGAGATGGAGAGATGGAGATTGTGGGGGATAATGGTATAACCGCCCATTATGTTTGGGAAATTTCTAGAAACTCTCAAACCATTACTCTATTATCTTTTAGTTGTTATAACTTTCATCACTACTTTGTAACTTTCCCATCATGGGGTGTTACCACGCCACTTGTTGCTATAACCACCAGACCAAACCCCCATGAAGAATCCCCCTTTGTAACATGTTTTGATTTCTCGTAGGAGTTAGTGGAGTCATGGACTCAAAGCACATGAGTAATTTTGGGAGTTTGCCGTAAGGTAATGCTACCAATAAATTTTATTCCAAAACTCAGCATGTAAATGACATATTTGTGGCATGTTTGCAACATGATATTTGTGCTAGCAACAATGGCGCATGCGAGTGCCATAGGCGCGATTGAGGTGTCGCTATGCTAGTGTCGTGGCTATGACCTAGGTGATGGCGCTAGCAGTGAAGGATGACACTGGCATGAGAAGGAAAGGAATGATGCTGACACGAGCAGGCGAGGATAGCGCGGCATAACATAGTGCAGGGGAAAGGTAAGAAAGGGGAGCGCTGGCGCTGTTGCTAGCAGTGCTACCGCTATTGTCTGCAGCGCCAACGTTGGTGCTGGTGCTAGTGTTGTTGCTAGCAGCGCTGGAAAGTTGGCGTTGGTGTTAGTGCATTGGGAGCATGGATAGGGAAAGTTGGCGCTGGTGCTAGCGCATTGGGAGCATGGCTAGGGCTTACTATCGTTGTCATTTGCTAGTGTTGTGGCCATGGCCTTTGCGTTGGTAGCGCTGGCTCTTGCTAATGTCGTGTCCATAGCCATGGCCTACTTAGGGCTTCTCAATCACATGAGATCAATATTGTCATTATGCTTGGCCTTTGTGTAGTGCATACAAAACATATTCAAGGAATTCAGCCGTGGAAGTTTTCGACTTGAGATGATGTTTGACGCGACTCTGCATTCGATTTGCGTTTTCATTAAGAGATGTCATATCATTCATTCCAAATGTTCATAACTTACATAATCAACGCTTTCTGATTAATACATATTTATTTGCATGGACACACATGAAATAACGAGGGTTTAGCCGGTTAAATCCCTGGAATTTTGGAGGCGCATATATAAAAGAGCTACAAGATTAATGTAGCCACGAGATGAATACGCATTCTGAATTCTCTTGTGAAATATAAGACAAATGTATATATCCATAATTCTGACGCCGAGTCAGAGATTTTATTATATTTCTGCAGCCAGGCAGGGTGATTTTACAATTCTTTCCCTTGTCCAAAACCCACCGTCTATATTAAGTCCCCTTCTTAGTGCGAAACGAGTAATGTTACGTGGTAAGTATTAGACAGTGGTTTGCCAGACGAAATAAAATATGACTTTTATTGTTTAATGGTTAGATATTACTATATGAGTAGCAGTTGGCTGAGCAAGTTTTGCTCTTTCTGGGATTACTCTTAGGTATTTGGAGCATTCTTCTTCTACCCTAACAATCAACGGGAAGGTATTTGGAACATTAGTTGGTTGTAGAGAGTGTTGAGGCAATGCTTCCGTAAGAAGACTAAGATGAGTATTGAGGCATTGTTGCTGTCAGAACACTAAGATAAGCGTTGAGGCAGTGGTTCCGTCGGAACACTAAGATGAGTGTTGAGCAATGCTGACGTCAGAACACTAAAATGTAAATTCGTATGTAACTTCTATATAAAGCTATGTAGATATTTTGGTGAGTAATATTGTTCAATTGGGCGTAAATATTGACATGAGTTAATTTTTTTGGGAATCCAGCTACGGGATATAGCACCAAATGATACTCAACTTGCTCCATACTAGTGGACAATCCGTCTAGGAACTTGAGATTTTTTAGGTAAGAATATTAGATCATCTGGAAATGTCATAATAAATATCAGTAATATTTTAATTATTTATTTTATTTTATTTTTTTATAGTGATGAATGTTGGTCAATTCATCAAGTAATTTAGTCGTATATGTAGTTGCTCTGATAAGCTCAGTCATACATATATAAAGAGACGAGGATGAGCACCTTCCTTAAAAATCTTCTACAGAGTTCTAGGGTTTAATACTGACGAAAAATAAAACAACAAGGCTTAGTTATTAGATATTACCAGAGATATTACAGTAGGCTTGAACTCTGAATATCATCACGTTGATGTATCTGCAAGCCAGGGATGATTGACAGGGATGTATAGAGGCACAATATCATCATCAAGAATACATCATCAGTAGTTCAGGTTTGTAAGTACGAGTACACAAGTTCACATGGTCGGCCAAGCAAGAGTGGAGGCCACGGATGGGCAGACAAGCAGAGGGTCTTGACTTGAACGGACAAGTGAGAGCACTACACCAAATTTAGAGTTTAGTAACGGTTCTGCGCCGTTACAAAATGCAGTTGCAACCGAAATGATCAGTTGCGAAGCACCCTGTTGCAGTTTTTTCATAACAAAAATTCAGTCGCAACTGCTAGGTTGCAACAGTGGTCAGATGTTACAAAAATTTTAATTGTACCAGCTTTAACCGGTACGAATTATTTTACAAACAGATTTATATTTCCGGACAGGAAATCCTTGTTCCTGTACTAAATTTTGCAACAGACTCCGTTGCGAAATTTTTGCAACAACTAAAGAAAAAAGTTGGTCAGTCCCTAGTCAAAATTCAGTTTTCCTGTTACCAATTTCCCCTGCATTTACCCAGATTTATCCCAATTCTCTCAGATTCACTGAAATCTTTCAAACTACACAAACAGATCTTTCAAACTATACAAACAGATCATTCAAACTACACAAACAGATCTTTCAAACTATACAAACTGATCATTCAAACTACACAAACAACAACTCCAAACAAATTTTCTTTGGTAATAAATGTTGTAAGGGTTACATTTCCTGGGAAACAATTTCTAAGCATTAAAGTGTATATTATTGTGAGTCTGTTTCTAAGCAATTAAAGGGTAGTAACTTGCAGTTACAAGCAGTTGCTACATACACAAAAAAAATTCACAACACACCTAATGCCTGCATAACCACCAGAAATCCAAACACACCAGCTTCTCTCAACCCTTTCACGATGGACTGCAAACAGAGAAGAAAAATGAGAGGAATGGACAACTCTTTATGATAAGCTTTTTACGCATGAACATAGCTGAACGCGAAAACATATCATCTAAGAAGTGTTTTGGCAGCTGAAACATAGTCATATTAAAATAGATAATAAACATAGTCATTTGAACGATGTACTCATAAAATTATAAACAAACAATCATAATATGCACTTTTAGAAAGAGTAGAGATCAAATACAGTTCTAATTCAATACAAACACAATGTGTAATCCAATCTACTAAACAATCAGATCAATGTTTAAACCCGAGCATGACATCAAAGTCACTCGTCATATCAATATCTTCAATGTAAATAGTCAAAAGGTAGAAAAGGCCAACAAATCAAATGTCAATTGCAGGTTCTGACCTGACTCCCAAGAGATGGTATGACTTGATGAATGATCCATTGCGAATCAACCACATCAATCTTCTCATGTGCAGGCTGCGTCGAAAAGAAAGACAGTATTAACACAAAGTGAAGTTGGTGCTTGTGCTACTTGACAACCTAATATAAGACTGATTGCTCAAGTTCAAAACGAGATAATCCAGCAAGATAGTAACTCATCAACTAGCTACAACAACTTTCAAACATCACAAAAATGAGGGAAAAACGTCTCTATGCTGGATAACTGCCGTCCACTGTCAACTCCACTGCAGGGATTGTAAGGACTATTTACCAGTGGCAAGATCTAAGATATATACATCAGAGTGAATTGTAGATCATATGGCTTGGTTTACTATGAAAAGAAAGTGTGCCTAAGGCATGAATAAACTCCAGCAATATGGCATAAATCACTAACCTCAACACATCCTCTCAATGCGAAGTCCAATCCCCATCCATGCACCAAATCATTCTACAAGCAGAGACAAATTTCTTTTACTTACAAGTGAAATTTTGTCAATATCTATATGATTCCCTCAAGTGGAGCTATCAAAATTCAAATGAAGGACCAGATATGTAAAACCTACAAGAATACCTGAATCATATGCCAAACACATCACCATGCATCACGAGAAAATACAGGTGCCATTATTTCCACAAAGTTGCATCGCATTACAGAACAACTGAATCAGATAACTGATACAAAAAACAATTCTATTAGAATGAAGAAGTTTAGTTATAATGTTTTACACATACGCTGCACATGGTGGTAGATGTAGGTCGGAAGACCAGCCTGGTTTCTCTTCTGTTTCCCTGAACAAATGCAATTCACACACATTGAGTATTTAAGATAACAAATGCTACAACAGTATTCACATTTTGATCAAGTGGAAAAATCCAACCTGTGAACCTCACTATCTCCTCTCCTCTTTGTCATCTGCCATGTCAATCTTTTATCTGGCTCAAGACCCGGTTGCGAGATGACCAAGCCATGCTTCTTTACCAATTCGATATACCTGGATGAATGTATAAAAACAAATGAGAAGATACATACAACTTTAATGTAAGACACCCGCCTCAAGTAATTGAAAAATACAGAGTAATTACCGATCTGCATTGAAGTGCTCAACACCTAGATCTTCATCCCAGATAAAAATATAATCATATGATGCCAATATATCTGGATGTGGAAATCGTTTTGCATACCACCTATTCGAGATATAAACAAAGTGCGCGTCAACAGAGCTAGATATAGTATAAAATATCAAATGTTATAACATTCATAAAAATCATGTAGAACAGCCTACATAAACTAAAAGCAGTATTGAAATTCTTATAACGTCTAACTGAAAAGTTAGAAGATACAAAAGAAGTAAAGAGAAATAAAATAAACTTAGGTTACTAAACCATTTGGTTTGCTTCCTTATGCTAATATGGATTGCACACTTTGACCACCCAAATTGGTCTCATTCACTAGTCTTGCCATCATAATGAAAAAGCAAAATTGTAAAGTTCGAAGAGAGCAACCACAAAATGAGAAGGAGATGTTTAGTATCTCTTATATATATTTTTTATTTTTTAAAAGACTAAAAGATAAAAAAATTTTATTGATTAACCTTTTTAACTGCTGCACCGATATTCTTGGTCTGACCGATCCCCACCGTGAATGTCACTAAGTACCTAGGCTTTGTGGGAAGATCCTGCAAGTTTAAGAGTTTAGACCATCAGTAAAATGAAGAAAAAGTTTCATTCTTCAGAAACTAATTAACATGCATGATAAACGGTAACCTTATTAGTTACAGATAAAACTCTCCAGTCCTGTGTTCATAAAAAATATGCCTGCTTGAAACCCTATCTACTCATGCCTCTAGAAAATATTCACAGGCAGGTATTCAAACACATAAATCATAAGTCCAAGTAAGGACAAACAAAAAGGAAGAGTAAAAATCCAAAGCCAAGTATATATAACACATGATAAGAAAAATGCATCACTTACCTCATTGGGATCACCCCATAATCTGCGGAAGTAAAGATCAGTTTCAAAAATCAAAAAATTTAGCTCAAATTATTGAGAATGAAAAGGGTATTACTGATCTAAACACTGATTGAAAACCCAATCAAGAATTCGAAGTGGATTCAAAGTTATTAGGTTTTTGAAACCCTAAAACAAGCTTTTGAAAAAAACTCTGAATAAAATCCACTTTGAACTGAAAAACAATCGAACTATGAGAATCAAAAGAGATGAAACTTATCTCACTTGCAGGAATTCGTTGGTAAATCTCTCGATTTTTCTTCGATAGTGTTCTTCATTGACAAAAAAAATTCATCATGATGAACAGGCAGTGTACGCGGCGCTAGGTTTCGAAGTAAGGAAATAGGTATTGTAAAAGAGAAGCAAAAGATATAATTGACTTGCACTACAAGGGCGGAATAGTATTTCAGATTCTAACGCATATCAAAATTTGGGCGGAAATATCTTTATCTCTACACACTCAGGTGTCCTCATACACACGAACACCTCGCGCATGCAAATTTTCAGCCGTTGCAAATTGCAATAGGTGAAAGCAGTTACAAAATTTGTAACAGCAAGCGATTGTTGCGAAATTTTTGTAACGGCTTATTTTTATGCGAATTTGCATTAGCAGTTACACCGTTGCAAATTTTTGTTGCTAAAACTGATTTTGGTGTAGTGGAAGTTGTGTATGGACGAACAAGTGAGTGACCATCTCTCCTACTCGTTCTTGGTAATTCCAGGGAATAACTGCTTCTATTCTTTTCTTTGCTAGTACCGTCTTCTCTTGGGAGGATGAATTTTACTTCATTGTCTGTTTCTAATTGGCAGTCAAGTGTTGTTGAAGCATATATAAGAAGTGGTGTAGTCCCACTCTTGTCAGGATAATGCGACTAGGAGGTCTTTTTGCTACTACTGTTGTTGATCAAATACTCTGGTCGAATGAGGTGATTGCGTTAAATATCTGAAACGGAAGGACCCTTCAGTCCCCAGGTGCAGCTACTTTGGCCTTCTACTAGACGGGGGATGATTTGATAGTGTCGTCATGAGTCCATGCCTCTGTATGATCAGGCAAGGGAAGCTAGAAAGGTTGATATCTCCTATTGTTGTTGTTGTCTTTGTCGCGCTAAGACTGAAGCAAGAAATTGAATTGAAGTGGAGCCTTCGTTGGTGCCTGGGTTATTGAGTCGCAACTGGGACGTTTTCGTGAGCATTGATTGAATGAAATTGTATCTTATCCTGACCCTTTGGATCATAAGCTTGTTTTACCCTTCTGGATGTGATGATGGTAAGCTTGGAACACTCATATGGGAGAAGTCCTCTGGAGACATCGAAGGTGAAGAGGATGAGCTGAAAGGTGTCCTGTTACCGAAGTGGTGATACTATGTTCCCGAAGGCGTCTCTTGGGTTATCTTCTAAATCCTTGACTGGTATAAGGGACGAGCTGCGATGAGCAGCCCCCTATCATACTTCTCGTTGGTGACTGAAGTTGCATTTTTTGGAGTATACTTGGGGTGCATCTCAGCCTTGTTAGGAATTACAGGCGCTTATAAAATCTGGCGACGTATTTGGGGAGAGGTGAATATATAGTGTCTTCGGAGAATGGAGGACTCTGTCAAGGTTATGACTCTTTGGTTGACCATCTCCTCGGTGTTGGATAAGTTCTTGATAGTGAGGGGATCTCGTGTAAACCTTTAGTCCCCGAGTGTTGTTCGCGTGATTCTTCGGATGCAACTGCTGAAGATGATTCTCCAAATGGTGTCGTTGTGTAGGATGCCAATGCGATGAAAACTGCATCAATTGAGTATTTGAACGATGAAGTTGACTTTGACTTTGAGTTTGACAGGACCTGACTCTTGGAAGAAGCTGAGACGGTTAAGCTTGTTGTTGGATGGCTTTGTTGTCATATGAGAGTCATTCAGGAGATCTTGAAGGAAATAGGCGCATCTTCGGCTTAGAATCTATTGCCAACGCTAGAGATGATGCTGAAAGAGTATCCCGAGAGTTGAGGCTTGCAATTGAAGCCTTTGTACAGGTAGAGAGAGCATATGATGATGGTGCTGAACCAGTCTTCAAAGATCTTTTTCTAAATAGTAGGTTTTGAGGATTTTTATGTGTTTCTTAGATACCCGAATTTTCTGTGGTTTTATTTTGGGATTTTGGGTAGGTAGATTTTGAATGGTTTACAAAGGATTTTCTAGAAACGAAAATAATTTGTTTAATAAATTGAAATCCTAAGAATGAGTGCAAGGCACTCGAAAAATTCTGGAGGAATTACAAATGTTACGTAAAAACAGAGAAATATTGCTAGGGGTGGTAAAGTGCTTAAGACTTGACAGCTTTATCAGGGGTGGTGAAGTGTTTAAGCCTTGACAGTTTTAAGACACTTACCATGTACGACTACCCCTGTTGGCTTATCAATATGGACGAGTTTGTAGTATTCACCTAATATAGTTTTAATGATTAGATATGGCTTTTATCCAGGAGAGGCAGTAATGTCTCCGATTTGGAAAGGGTTGGGTTTCGCTATCTCAGGTTGATGACACATTTTAAGGATGATTGGGTTATTGGTATTCTCAATAGAGAAGACCCCTATCCATTCAGAAAACTTTTGAAAAGGATCAGCTTCCCATTGACATCGTCAAGGCACGGTGAGGTTGATACTTGGGTCAAATCCCCAAGCCTTGATGGGACGTGGGACAACTGGTTGTAAAGAGAGTTGTTGTACAAGAATTACTTGTAGGCAAAATCCAAGGTCGTACGACATCATCTCTCTTCTATGCAATTGTTTAGCATGCAAATTCGTTGTTTGGTGATGTTCTGGAGGTGAAAAATCTTTAGGGTCTACTGGCTTGTTGGCGCCTACAGGTGCTTTGGTGATGATTTCTCCAGAAATATGTCGAGCCTTTCCTTGTTTATGTGGATTCATGGACGTCCCATAACCAAGTTGTAGTATGGACTACATGTTTGTTGCTGATAAAGTGGTAGCAGACACTACTAGCCATAAAATGGTAGTGGAAGTGGTTTCTCTAAACCCTTATGAATGACAAAGTTAGGATCTCGTCATCGCATTGAAATGTCGATTCTGGATGTGCTAATGCTGGTAGCATTAGGAACGTTGGTTGGCTCCATATGGTGACAGATTGATGAAGTTGAGGCCCTCTATCTCTTTATGTGACAAGAAATGAGGAGAGAGATGTCCCTTTAGTGTAGGATTATCTGGATCTCAATTAGACAAAGAAGCTGATGCTGGTGGAATAAAGATAAGACTTTCTATTTGGACCTTTACATGGGCCTTTCAAAACTCCACTGGCGTTGAAATTTTATTGTTGACTATTTCCTGATACCATATCACGGGCTAGATTAACTTCTCTTTTATCTCTTTGGACGTGGGCCCTGGAGGCGTTAGCATCAGCAATAAATTTGGAGGCATTTCTAGCTTACTCCATATGATACTTGTGTTACTTTAAAGGTGGTTACTTCGTCCGAGTTTTGAGATGAGCGAGTATTTCATAGCCCTGCCTGCTTATGTTTCACCAAGGTTTCTTGTATTTTTATTAGATCTGAGAGACTTGGTGGTGCTTGACTATTCATGCTATTTCCAGTAGCACTATTTGAAAGAGGAGCATCAGTGTTGCTAGTGGTGGTGTTTTGAGAAATGATTTCTGACATACCACCACTGGCGTTACCAGAATTACAATTGATTGTTGGACATGAATTGATATTAGTCTATGAACCAGACCTAAGACCTACCTTATTTTCAGACGGTTGAAGAATTTATTTTTAGATGGTTGAAAAATTGGATTTGTGGCCGAAAGATTGATCTCCTACTGTGGTCGCAAAATGTTAGTACCTAAAAATTGCTCATAGACAAAACAATATACTGTAGAAGTACTTTCTTTAGATTCGGAAATCAAAATCATACAGGACAAGCCTAAACCACGAAAGTAGCCGTTCCGAACTGCTTCGATCACAAGGAGAAAAGATGGGTTGATCTTAGGGGAGGGAAGCAGAGAAAGTTAAGGAAATCAATGGTGATGATTATTTGTAGAGAGTGTTGAACTATGGAGAATAACAGAGCTTGTGAGAATGATCCTCTTGTTCCCCTTTTCTGAATAGGATAAGTAGCCTATTTCTAATAATTCGGAATACACATTTCTTTCCTCGTAAGTAGTGGAGTTAGTGAGGAGATGGAGAGATGGATATTGTGGGGGATAATAATATAACCGCCCATTATGTTTGGGAAGTTTCTGGAAACTCCCATACCATTACTCCATTATCTTTTAACTGTTATAATCTTCACCAGTACTTTGTAACTTTCCCATCATAGGGTGTTGCCACACCACATGTTGAAATAACCACCAGACCAAACCGCCATGAAGAATCCCCCTTTGTAACATGTTTTGATTTCTCGTAGGAGTTAGTGGAGTCATGGACTCAAAGCACATGAGTAATTTGGGAGTTTGCCGTAAGGTAATGCTACCAATAAATTTTATTCCAACTCAGCATGGAAATGACATATTTGTGGCATGTTTGCAACATGCAATTTGTTCTAGCAAAAATACTGCATGCGAGTGCCATAGGCGCGATTGAGGTGTCGCTACCACATGTTAGTGTTGTGGATATGGCCTAGGTGATGGCGCTAGAAGCGAAGGATGATGCTGGCACGAGCAGGAAAGGAATGATGCTGACACATGCAGGCGAGGATGGCGCGGCAGAACATTGTGCAATGGAAAGGTAAGAAAGGGGAGCGTTAGCACTATTTCTAGCAGCGCCAACGTTAGCGCTGGTTCTAGCGCTAGCAAGTTGGCGTTGGTGTTAGTGTGTTGGGACCATGGCTAGGGAAAGTTGGCACTGGTGCTAGCGTGTTCGGAGCATGGCTAGGGCTTGTTAGCGCTGGCATTTTATAGTATTGTGGCCATGGCTTATGCGTTGGTAGCGCTGGCACTTGCTAATATCGTGGCCATATCCATGACCTGCTTAGGGCTTCCCAATCGTATGAGATCAATATTGTCATTTTACTTGGCCTTTGAGTAGTGCATATAGAACATAATCAAGGAATTCAGTCGTGGAAGTTTGGGACTTTAGATGATGTTCGACGCGACTCTGCATCTGAATTTGCATTTTATTCAGAGATGTCATAGCATTCTTTCCAAATGTTCATAACCTTGCATAATCAGCGTGTTCTGATTAATACAGATTAATTTTCATGGACGCACATGAAATAACGAGGGTTTAGCCGGGTAAATCCCTGAAATTTTGGAGACGCATATATAAAAAAGCTACATGATTAATGTAGCCACGGGATGAATACGCATTCTCAGTTCTCTTGCGGAATATAAGACAGATGTACGTATCCATAACTCTGACGTCGGGTCAGAGACTTTATTATATTTCTGCAGCCAGGCATGGTGATTTTAAAATTCATTCCCTTGTCCAAAACCCACCATCTACAAGTTCACAGACCGTAAAGGTTTGGAAACCACCATTTTCTGAATTCGTGAACTAAAAATGGTTTGCAAACCATACTCTATTGAATTCATAAACTAAAAGGGTTTGCAAACCCTGTCCAACTGTTTCTTTATTTCCAACTTAGGATATGAGTTATTTTAGGAAATGTTTCCTAACCGACTATGATACTTGAGGGCCAAGCATTGAAGACTATAAAAGAAGACATCTAAGGCTCAAACAATATCGACTCTACCTCTTATACTACAATTCTACATCAAAAACCTAGGGTTTACCTCTTTAGGGGGAAACCACCATTCTTCATCATCTTCTTCATCTTTGTATCATGAGTAGCTAACCTTTTGTTGATTAAAGATGAATTCAATATTCTAGACGTAAATCTTTATTAGTAATACAATTTTATTTGGAGTTTTAATCATTGTCACTTGTTTTTACTATATCAAAAGTTTATGAGTGATTCTTAGATTGTTTGGAGTGTGCGCTAAATTAATCTACTAATAATTCTATTGCTAGTGGAGAGTTAGGATATACATGTAATTATTGAATAACTCGCTACACAAGTAGAGAATTTGAGACCTTGAAGAGGGATTCTGTGGAGCAATCATATGTGAAGACAACACTAGTAATTAGCAAGATATTTCGCTAAGAGTTATGATGTAGGATCAACCTAAATTTACAAACCCTAAAACATTCGATTGGATTACACCTTGAGTGCGCTACTTGGTGGCTCAGTTGGATAGAATCTGGTGTTCGAGCGCTTCGGCATTCAGTGATACAAGGAGTTCTGGGATAGCACTGTGCTAGTTGTTATTCTACGGTTGGTGATGAATGGTTCTAACGAAAGTAGATAAGTATACCAATTCGGTTAATGCTTGGTAACGGCGAATAAATCTATTTCTTTTTATTATCTTTTTATTATGTTTTTGTTAATCCATAATTTCAATCCCCCCTTAGTTTTTTACTTTAATCCTTAGTTGTTGATGTAAATAACATCTCAATTACACAGCTCTCTATAGGAACGATCCTTACTACTGCTATATTGCTAGTTAATAAGTGAGAAATATTTTGAATAATTTGTTACACTTCCGACATGCATCAGTTAACATCTAGGATTATAGGGTTTGTGTAAGGTTGTTGAAGAGAGAATTCAGTGGTAGCGGTCAAATAGGGAAGAAGTTAAACTTAATTTTATTTTTAAGGCTAGCTTGTATTTAGAATTAGTAAATATTATGAAATATAATTGAATTAAGATTGGGGCGGTGCACAATTTTTGGTTAGTGGCCGATTAGGAAACCAATTAATATACAGATTTGCTGGGATGAGGCATAATCGCAGTCGTTGCCAATCTCAATTATGTCCCTCCTTTTTCTAAATAAGACAAGAGATAAATCCGATTGTCCTTTGTGTTTTTCAGACAATCTTGTCCGTGATAAGACAAACACCACTTCTTTTTATATTATAGATGTTTATTTTTATTTATTTATTAAGCATGAAAGATATTTACTAAACTGTAAACCAGTTAAATGAGGGTATGTGATACTCATTGAGTCATTTATTACAATTTAATTTACAAAAGAGGGGATCATAAGGTCCCATATTGTGGTTGAAAAGGTTCCCGACCGACTTCCATCCATTGCATGATTTGCTAATCCATCTTCCACTTGGTTTCCTTCTCTGTAGATATGTTGGATAACGCTTTGTGGGATTTAAAGCATTTTCTACTTGATTTTTATAGTCATTCCAGCTATATACCATAGACGTTTAGTGTTAGAGCTTATGAACTGAAGCAGGTAATTAACACAGATAATAGATCTAGACAATTAAGAAAATCAACATAGTTATAAACGTCAGAGAAATATAGTATCCCACTAAACCAATAAAGAAACACAAATTTCCATACATAATATTTGCTTCAATCAAATCAAAACTCATAAAAAACACTTGGTATATCACAATAAAAAATTAAATCAAGAGAAAACCAGGAAATCAAAAATAAATTTTCCAAAAAAGAAATTACGAAATTGAACTGTTATACCTTGATCTACAGATGTGCGTCTGGAAATAAATAAATAAATAAATATATATATATGTGTGTGTGCCTATTCAGAATAGTCACCCACCACCAATTTGGTGGCACATGCAAGACTATATTCTCTTGATTACCTTGCAGGACAACTCTAGACTCATCATTCCTGGACACATACATGAAGAATCAATCCAGCTGACTTGATCCTCTATTTGAGATGAGTCGGACCTGTTTTAGAAAGAAAGAAAGAGAGAAAGAAAGCGTCGACCATATCCCCACTTTTTCTCATGGCAAGATGGAATTCTTGACAAGAACGAGGGAGCCTACTATTCCCAGTCAAGGTTCGTGCTAAGGGGGGACATATCTCAATCTAGGGTGAGACAGAGTCAACCAAGTTTCTTCCCTGACCAATGAGGATCCTCATAGGCGTACTCTCCATGACCCTGCTGGTAGTTTTTCAATCAACATGATTGGAACAGAAGTTCAACCCAGCTACAGTTCCCTTGGATCACGAATTGAAAATTTCCGAGCAAGAAGGTGCGCATTTACTAATCACAGCCAAGACTCACGCTAAGGGGCACTTATCCCAGTACCTGGAAGCCAAAAGCTAAGTATACCTTCTTCTACTCTTAAAATTTAAATTATGCGTATATAATCATTATAAGCTTACTGTCACCATCTCGTGCTTACTGAGCAATATTATTGTTCCTCACTAAGCAGGGGACTTAATGTAGATGGTGAGTTTTTGACAAGGGTGAAAATTATAAAATCGCCCTTCTGCCTAGTTGGAGGAACATAGGAATATCCGCACATACTTGTGCATATACTTCTGACTTCACCTCAAAACACAAAATAATGTATTCCACTTTATATTCCGCAGACGAGTTGAGGATACAATCTCTACAAAAGGGTACAGCCATTCCATGCCAACAATATAGTCTATGATCTCCATATAATAAGTCTCAAGCTCCTAGATGGGTTTCCCACTAGTGTTGAGCAAACTTGAGTCTTCTCTGAACAACTACAAACATTCTAAACTAGCCTCGTAGCTTCCCAATACTCATAACATTTATGCCATATCGGGCTAGTCTCAAGTAGCATAAATTCCACAGCTGAATTCCTTGAACTTGCCTTGAGTGCCCATCGATGTTCTGGTAATATCTACCAAATTCGGGAATAGCTAATGCTTAGACCCCAAAAAAATACTTTTGCTTAACACTTCATTCGCAACGAATGCTACTCAAATTGCTCTTTTGAGTATAAATATGCTACTTTATCACTTTGCTTAAATACAAGCCACAAATAATGCGCCAATCCTCTTGGATGCGCCACAACTAAGAAGAAATACCATAAACGATGCATTAAACCTCTCAATTAAGCTAACCCTAGCCTTTTCTCATATTAGCGCCAAGATAGCACTAGTCACTCGTCTTAGCATTGCATTGGCACTAGTTAGCGACAATAACGTTAAAAGTGTTAACTTTCCTGGCGCTAAACCCTAACGTCTGAGAGGTGCTAACTAATCAGTAATGGTCTTAGCTAGTACATTTTAGCCTAATAAGGCCTTAGCCCACGTATTATCAGCTTCGCACCTGAACCCCAGCACCAAAGTGCTAACCCAAATTCTAGCGACAAAAGTGCTAGCTCTTGGCGCTGACGCCCATGGCTGTGACGTGCTTGGATCCATGACCCTGGGCCATGACGCTTTTGATTTGGCCTATAAATCCCTTTCCCTAGTTCCAATGTGTTCCTAGAAAAACCCAATGCGCCTCTAGGGCTAGCGCGTCCTTAGCCATACTTAACGACTTAGCCATAAGTATATTTGTGTTAAAACCTCAGTGCTAACTATACAATTTAAGTGTTAACTTCAAACCTCCTTGGTACTAGCTTCCTAGCCATAGTACAATTAATATTTACTAAAAGTTGTGCATATTGGTCTTACTCTTGAGACGTTAGAACACTAGTCTTTTACGTTAAGAGAGTTAGCACCTTCTTATTTGCGCTAAGTATCTAGTGTTGGCTTTGCTAACTACTTTCCTCAGAAATATGCCTTTTTTCTCAATATAGGTCCTAGGTTAAGTCTTATATGAATTCTAGTAGGTCTCCTTGCTTGAGGAACCCTCTACAATATATTTGGCCTCAAAGGCCTTTCAGACTTACGATAAGTCGCTTCTAAGCTAATATTTAGCCATTAAATATGCCATGTTATTTTCAAACAAGTACATGACCACTAAAATTCCCATACTCGACACTAATCAGTCTGGCTATAGACCAAGTGAGTCGCACAACTTACTTCACTGACTTAGCAGGTCATTTGACTTGACTTAATCAAAACCATAGTGGTTTATAACTCCATTATTTTCATGAGATATCAAATACAACATGGGGGGATTCTCATTGGGGTATTGGTCTGGCGGTCTACGACATCGTGGGTGGTGACACAACCCCCACGAACAAGAAGATAACAAGAAATGGGCGGTTAAAGAGTACTAGAGAGGATGAGGAGTAGTGGTCAGACAGGTCTTCCCTATTTTCCGGGAGCCACCCCATTAAAATCATCACTTCTCTTTCTCTCCCTAACTTCTATAACTTACGAGAATATCAATGTGTCCTCTTTAAACTATAAATAGATGATTCTCATTTATTCAAAATAAGGCAGAATGAGACAACCACACAATCAGTCTGAAGAAACCAAACTTACAAAATTAGCGATTCCTCTATGGAAAATCCATTCTTCTTCACACACTACTGATATATCTCAACCTTATTTGCTTCCATCCCCTAAGACCTACCCTAATCCTTTCCATCTTTGTAATCGAAACAGGACGTGAACGACCATTTCTTGGTTTAGGCTTGTCCTAATCGAGCTTGATCTTTTGAACCTACTTGAAAGTACCACTTTGCAGTACATTTGTTTTCACCATAAAACAATTGGTGACCATAGTAGGAGATCAATCTCTCAATTATAAAAGACAATTTTCAGTTATCTCAAAAAAATAAATGGTGGATCTTAAGTACGGAGTGGTTACAACTTCTATTGTTGGTTCAGGGAGTACTGATGGTGGTGATTTTGAAAACACCCATATTGCTACTGAACCTTCTCGTACCAAATTGTACAACTACACCTCCTATCGGTGACAAAACCGCTGAAGACACCTAGATACTCAAACTCCGATCAACATAGCCGATCTGATGAAGCGACAAGAAGTCCTTACCAGAACCCATGTGGACATGGCTACTACTCAGAAGGAGGTACTTGCTTGTATTAAGACCCTGACAGAGAAACTCTCCCCGGAACAACACCATCGCCAGAAGGAGCAGACCAGGACCAACTTTGCAACGACCACTGATGCTGCAACACCTGGGGTTCGAAAAGACAAAGGAGTCCATATAATTCCTGATCGACCACCACAAAAATACCATCAATCCACTTTCATCACCCTGAAGACCCGGAGAGGCTCCTACGAAATCATGGCAAGGAGGACTCATCATCGGTCCATCAACACCAACCTCCCTTCCCGCCTGAAATTCAAAGGATCCCTATGACGGGAGGTTACTCACTTCTGACTTTTTCACTGTACGACGGTTGAAAACACTAGGAACACCCAAATGACACTCAACGTGGTCGATCTGATACAAAGACAAAAGTTAATGTCATAACACAAAAATACATGGTTACCACTCAAAAAAGGTACTTACTTGCCTCAAGACTCTAATGGAACAATTCTTCCCATAATAGATTCGTCACCAGTTGCAGCGAACAACGATTCCAAGCCTACATACGTCAATAGTACCAGAATTAATATTCAAGATAATAACGAGATCTGCATCCAAGGAGGACATTTCAAGGAGGACAATACCTGGGAAAACTTTTACAATTTCAAGGCAAAGAGGGACCAGTCTCACTTCAGTAGCACCTCTTGGTCCCGGTGCCTCCTCCTGGTCCCGACACCTCCTTTTGGTCCCAACGGGTCCTTTCTGTTGGAGCATCCGCTGGTCAGTAAGCACTAAAACATCCGATTATCCATGAGGTCTTGTCATAACGAGGGGTCAAGATGGAAGTTTCATCTCAGCAAGCGTCATGAATCGAACGCTCATCATCAGCCTCATCCCCAGCTCCAGCCTCAACCACAACAACAAGAGCCAAAGCCAACTGTGATATTCTCAAATTTTCCTTTTCACGTGGAAACCATTTAATCCTGGTCCCTTCATCAGTTACCAGACCTTTTCATCCTGGTCCCTTCACTCAGGTACCAGTCCATTTCATCCGGGTCCTTTTATTTAGGTACCAGACCTTTTCATCCTGGTCCCTTCACTCATATACCAGACATTTTTATCATGGTTCCTTCACTCAGGTACCAGACCTTCTCACTCTGGTACCCGTATCTTCACTCCGTTACCAGTCCCTTCAACAAGGCGTTACCTACTCGATGCTCCCGTGTAGCTCCTAGATGACGATAAATCCATGCAATGCCAAGATCAGAATCCTCAGCTTCATGTACAGTTTCTTCCCATTTCGGGGATGACTCAAATTATACTCTGAGGGAGATGGATCATTACAAATCAGCATGAACCGATGAAATGGTGAAGCCACCCATCACAAGAGTACCCTGGTAGGGTCCTGATAAAGAGGAATCAACGACAACACCTACATTAGGGTATTCAATTAGCACATTCCCTACTACACCACCATTTTGCACATCAACTTCAGTAGGAGCATCATCTCAAAAATTACGCGAAGGGGAGATCGCATATGGTTTTCAATACATAGAGATACAATATACACATCAAAATCAACGGTAAATCTTTATCTTTCTCCAACAAGCCCAGCTCTCTGATTTAATCATTCTGCCCATAAAAGTAGAGAGGTTAAAGGCATATTAGGTCAGAACATCTCAAACATGAAATTTTTGAATATGAACCATAAAACCTACTATAAATATCCACAAATATCATATAAATTCATTATAATATAATATTTAAAGTATTTCATGAGCCCAACCCATTACGAGACGTTTACAAAAACGCCTCAGAAACAATTTTCACTGCCTCTCGAAAACTCTGAAGCTATCCACAATTGGTGATGAACCATGGCATAGTTCTTATATAAAACGTTTCTTATTAGTGTCTACTATAACGATTTAAAAGGGAGCGTTAATTGGACAAGCGAGCTAAGAGTTATGGCAAAAACGGATATCGGAGTCGCGTCTGAAAACTGTCAGGATTTCTTCCTGAGTTCTACTGTTCGGTTGTTTTGACGCCTCAAACAAACTCAAAACCTGGATTTCTTCCTATATGATGTAGGAAATTGTTTTCTAATAAGTATGGAGGGGTCAATCATCAAAAACGGATGTCGTATGAAGATTCTAGAGCGCTTTTCCCAAGCATTATACTTCTCAAATTTTCTAGTGACGGGAATCTATAAAATTCTTTATAAATTTGAGTACGGCTATGCTCATATGAGAATTTTAAAGAGTTCACATGTTCTAACATGATAATAAAGAGTATAAACTTACTTGATATGGGTCCAAATCAACGGAGGAGTCTGGCCTTGCTTCATTGCTTACTTCTCCATCAACATCAATAGATTCAGATTCTTCACAAAGGTCTTCAATGTGGGACGCCTCGTCCAGGTCTTCATCCTTCAACTTATCCCCACCCTCTATATCCACGACGTCTCCCAATGTCTCAGAAGCACCAACATGGAATAATTATTTGTATTCCTATTCTCGCATATTGGGAACTGTCAAAGGCGACAGAAGTAGTGTCCACTCAAAGACCCATCACACACACCTGTTGAAAGAAATAAATCAATTAATCAAGTCATGATAGTAATGCTTTATTAAAGAAGAGTGACTTTGCATCTCAATAGACCAGAACTACAATGACGACTTCAACTTAATTCAAATACTTTCCCATCCCCAGCGCTTCAACAACACCAAAGGAAGGCTCCAACTTTCATGATTTCTCATGTCCTATCAATAATCCTGGAAGCATGGACCTATTGTTAAAGGCACCCACAAGCTTGGTTAAAGGCACCCATATCTTGGATTAGGGGCACCCACTCCTTTCAAATTTGAAAAGTTTTTGGCGGGAAATTTCAAATATACCTAGCGTGAATTTGTAAACGAATTTTAAGTTGTTTCGAAGTGAATTAAGACAAGAAGATATTTGCCATGTAATAAAGGAATTGTGTGCAACTTGAATACGTCAAGACATCAACAATATTCTCGTGAAAAAGGAAATCAAATACTCCCGGAAGATTGATTCGAAATAAAACCTAAATTCTCAACAAAATCTCTTAAATGTTAGGACGAAAATTAGGGTAAGAAAATATTCAGGATAAGATTGGACAACGTCAATACACACAGCGAGAAGGAAAATATTCCGCCGAATTTATTCCATGGAAAGATAATTATATCGAAGATGGTTTTCATTAAAAGAGAAAATATTTGACGTAATTTAGAATTTGAATGGTGTTTAGTATAAATAGAAACCAATGGGAACAAGTTTGGAGGAGGCTGGCAGAGGCCAGAGAGGAAGAAATCAAAAATCATAAAAATTTGTTCATGATCGTGATGAAGAAGATGAAGAAATCGTTGCTAAAAGGTTGACGCTTCCGTGGCTAAAAAGTTGAATATTCTGTTGTTAAAGCTTTTAAATTTGCAACATTTATTTTTAACTTTGCAACGTTTATCTTCAGTAACACTTTTTCCTCTGTAACAGTAAGACTGTAACGCTTATAAACTTTTTGAATTTCCTGTTTTTCATTATTTTCACTATTTTTCATCATTTGTAAACACTTTGAGCCATGAAACATTATTTTGAGCAAGTGATTATATGAGGAGCTAAACCCCTTCGTTGAGGCGATGGAGGAAGCCATTGTTCCAAGAAAAGTGGTATATTTCTATTTTAATTGATTTTTGCAATTTCTTTTGTGATTATTTGCTTTGATTAAGCAGTTGTGATTTCTTTTGATAAAGCATGCTTAACCTAGGGTTTTTGATGTTCAATACTTTCGATTTACAATTGTTACTTTGAAAATTTACTTTTGCAACATATTAGAATCACTTTAAACGTAAAGAATTGCATGAATATTGATTAGATTAAATCACTTTAATTGGTTAATGGTGAAATCCATAACCTCAGTATCCGTGAATATTATTTTCATCTTTTGTGTATATTTTCTATTTTATTTTTTTTTATTAAATCGAAAATCAGTCTTCACAACTCCGAGCGAACGATACTTTATTTACTACAACTACAAAACCACATCAATTTTTGGCGCCGCCGATGCGGAGTTGTTTTTAGATTTGTTTTTAGTTTTTTTTAGGTTAGTTAGTTTAGTTAGATTTTTATTTTTATTTGTTCTATTTTACGTTTTTGGGTATTTTCTTTGAATTACAAGTTTTGGATCAAAAAGAAATTGGAGCCAAAGATTATATTGATTGATTAAAGACTTGGAGTCAAAAATCGATAAGAAAGGAAAAAGAAGATAATTTTTTTTTAGTTAATTTTTTTTAATTTTTTTAGGGTTTTTATTTTTCATCTTAGAAAATTGTATTAGGAAATTCTTATTATTTTTGTAATTATTTTAGGTATTTTTCTTTTTTTTTTTCTTATTTTTGGACTTTGGACTTTTGAACATTATTATTTGTAAACCCTACAGAAGGGTAATTAAATATAAACTGCAACAGGGAAGGACGACAATTACGATATTGTCTCGGCCCCTCAGATTCATACACTGACATAGGAGTCGGTGGCCCAAGTCGACTACAACCGATTCATCCCCCGTCTGGTATGGGAGGTAAGACTCTATCAACCCAAGAATCCCCTGCAAGTGGGTTTACTGTATTCCTTCGTATGCATATATGTTGAGGAATTGAATACGGATTTATTTTCTATTAAAGGGCAAGGACTGGCCATATAAGATAAGGACTCGAATTTCATCATTGTTTCCTTCTTGCCTGCCTTAAGGAACACGTTACCTAACGCGAACATAATCCTTAAAATTTGACTAGAAAGAAGACCGATAAGGTATAGAGCTTATTGGAAAGTCATCCAAAAGGACTGTATTAGTTACTCTGTTAGCCTAACTCAAAGTTCAGGAAGATTATTTTAAGTAGATACGAGCTGCCTTGTAATCCAAGGAAATGTTTCCAAAGAGGCAGGGTTATCAAAGCTCCTTAGAGCTTATCCTGTTTCTATTCGACTTAATCTAATTCGGATCATTCCAAGAGATTTGCTAAAACTATAACTAGTTGTCTTTTGGAAGAATAAAAGCTGGTCTACAAACAATCTAAGTGGATCCATCATGCTTTCTATTTGCTAGATTCAATAGGTTTGATTTGGTTGAGTCGGCCTTATTTGTGTATGTTTAGAACCCCCTTCCTGTTAGGATTTTTTTTTCTTAGATATTTTGTAAATATATTAAGAAGTTTTTGTTAGAAAATGTTGAACTGGTATTATGAGGACCAATACAATGAATATCCGACTGATTTCACAATAGACATTATTCGTACTATCAACATGGTGTGGATAGTAGTCGAGACCGCCACCAACCTTTTGGAGGTTATTGCTCATACCAAGGTGATCCCAATTACTATTCGTACACACACCCATCTTATGAACATGAAAATGAGCAAAATTCGAGTTCTTTGTCTTGGAGGGATTCCCGAAAGCACATGCGACCTAATACTCCTTATAATGAACTTATTATGTCTCTATAAGAATCATTGAAGCAGTTGTGATCTAGTAATTATAATGAACCTATTATGCCTCTAGAAGAATCAGTCAAGAAGTTATCTGAGATGATACATAGGTTTGAATTAAGTATGAGAGGAATAAATAGTAGTCCAACTCTTTCTCCAGAAGAATTACACGAGCAGTTGCGATCGAGTACTCATTATGATCCATTTGTTTTTCTAGAAGAATCCCTCAAGGAGTTGACTAAGAATAAAAAAAGGTTCGGATTGAGTTGGGGGGGAACAAATAGTAGTCCAATTCCTTCTCTAGACGAATCCCTCAAGAAGTTGAATGAGAATACAAATATATTTGCATTAAGTATGAATGAAAGTCTTGCAAAGAATAATATTGCTCAAAATGATCTTAATTTCCAATATAGTACTAGCCTTGATAATTATTCACCTAGTCAAGAGGACGAGGATAGAATCGGTAAGAATGCTTATTTAGACGAGGTTCAAACATCTTCATATTATTATGATGATTAGGATAGTATTGGTGAAGAACTTGAAATATACAGGCAGAGTGATCAGGAAATTGTCACTCCAATTGTGCTTCATGATGATAGTGTTATTTCTGGTTCAAATCCAAATAATTTTATGATTATTCACCTTTTCGAAAGGAAGGGGATTCGACTAGAGATACCACTGTTTTAGATGATGTAATATTTTCTTATTTTGAAGACGATAATGGTTTAGAGGAACGAGTTTGTCCTAAGACTAGTGATTTAGAGTCTAACGACTCGAAAATAATAGTCTCTGACGAAGATGATAGACTCTTAGAGAATTTTAATGTGATAGAGGATGATTTGATTTAGGTTGATAGAATAGTTTCCCCAATGGATTTTGTTGTCCTAGACATCCAACCTTTTCAGGTCCCAGAGGGTCAAATACCTGTGATCTTAGGTCGTCTCTTTTTAGCTACATATAATGTCGTCATCAATTATGGAAATGGAATAATTAATTTTTCTTTTGGTAACATGACTACTAAACTGAATCTATTTAGTATGAGTAAACAACCTTCTTGTGAGATCTATGATTTAGAAGAAGTGAACATACTAGTACTTCAGTTTAGAAATCTTTGCCAAACACTTTGTTAAAAGATTCATTAAAGAAATGCCTAGCCCACTTTGGGTTTGATGTTGTCGATGATAGTGTTATTAATGAGGTGAATACTTTGTTAGATTCCGCACCTTTGATGGACACTTATAATATATATGGAAAGCTAAGTTTTAACTTCTATCAGTTTATAAGTCTACCTTATTTCCTTCTATAGAGGAAGCTGAGTGTAGTTCTGACCTTAAGGACCCTATAATCCAACCAACAATTTTTAGTCCATCTGAGAGTAATGTCCACCCTAAGTTTGGGGGTACCGATAATTCTTGTGATTGTCAAGTATCCCTGCTTAAATTCCCTCACTTGGGGCTTGACATTCGCACCTCTACCATTTTTCAAGATCATCTTCAAACTAGATTTTCTGAGTTTGTTGATATCCAGAAAGAAGTTCAGTTGCTAGAAATCCATCATCTGGTCGATGTGGTTTACCTATGCAATAATACCAAGATTGAATTTGTTTTCCCACCAAAAAAAATTCTTCCAACTGTGGGAACGTTTGAATTTCAAATGTGTAAGTTATTAAGTTTTGAGACTAAGCCTAATTACTTTAAGAGATTAGAATCGACACATTTTTTTAAGAATGACCACCATTTTCATAGTAGTGAACTGTGTGGGTCAAATTTGATTGACTTTGAGGATCCATAATTATTCAGGTTATTATTATGTTCCTTAAATTTATTATTTGAGTTTTTCCAGACTCTACAACCTGATCCTCTAGATCCTGCATATGAGGAAATCCATCATATGAAAATATTTTATATAGACCCTTTTATAGAGCCTGAACCTGAACCAGCTAGATGTGGTAGTCTTAAACAGAAAACTAGATAAGGGTGTGTTCGGTTTGTTCACTTTATGGGCCTTCTGTAGTTTCCTTCTGTTCTGGATATCATTATTTTATTCAGATGACCCACAATTGTTCCGACTATTTCTATATGATTTTATGAGGTGACTAATTTTTTCTTAGTCTGGATGAAGACTTTAAACTTAGCACTTCTTGGGGGGTAACCCATGTTCATGCGACATGGTAATATCTTTCCTTAACTCCTTTCCTTCGATTGATAACAAATTCTCATTGTTCACAATTTTAATAATTCATCTTTAGAACATTGAGGACAATGTTAGATTTAAGTTTGGGGATAAGGGAGAAACTTTTAGTGAAATATGAAACTCCAAAGTCTAGAAACTTGTGAACAATTCAGGATGACACTAACCATTCTAGGTAGATGGAAACTTAGCTCTTTTTCTATAAGAATTGGTGTGCCCAGCTAAATGGTCTATTCATAAAAGGATTCCTAGCTCAATTGTTAGAAATAACATGATAGTTTTCACCATATCTGGGAATCTATCTCGACCATATCACCTTCTGTTTTTTATTTTTACAATTTTTTGTGTTTCTCTAAGTGATTTGGTGGGGCACCAATATCGAATTGTTATCGACGTCAGGATGGAGTAGAGTGTTTGAGATAAAGCCCCATTATTGTATTATTTAAACCATTATTCAAGAAAAAAAATCGAGTATTGACACTTTGATAACAATATGTGTGTGTTCTCCCTGTCTCCGTCGCCTAAGCAAGCATGGAACGCAGGATCCATGGGAACTATCATGTATGATGCTGATAAGGACCATACGTGTGGATTCAATTTGATCTAATCATGTTGTCAGTACATTTAAAAATAATAAATAATTGTTTCATTTTCAATAAATCGATCGCTGAACCCTTGTATATACCAGCTGAGTCGATATTAATATAAGGAGTAAGACTAGTGTGAGCGTATCTCAATCCATTAGGATTCATCCTGGCACTGACCTTCAAACAAATATGGAAAACACCGTTCACCTAAGTCAACATGCGCGAACTTCATTTTGTCCACATCCATCTTCTAAATCTTTTCATGTGATTGTACTTTGATAGATTCTGAGTATCGAGGTTGAACGACTATCTAAGTAGAGTTTTGAATTCTTGTATGAATTTTAGTATGCTGAGTGCAAACTCGTGTACAGCAATTGGACTCATATAGGGTAATGATTACCATAGCCTAAGAATTTAGTATTCCAACTAAATAGCTTGTTTAGTATCTACCCTCAATCATTCATAAGTATCTAGAGTTTGGAGTAAAGGTATTGTGAGTATATCTCTTGTAAACCCTCACGAGAAAAAACTCGTCTGATAGGGACACCTATGGGTTTAAAGGCTTGTTGCACACGCTAAGTGCAATCGCTATTCCTGCGAAAGTGAGTTAGGATTTTTATTTTCTAGATTATATTTGCTCGAGGACTAACAAATAATAAGTTTGGGGGTATTTGATCCACATTTTTGTGTCTGATTTATCTCAATTCTTTATTTTGATAGTGCTCGATTATGTATTAATGTTATTATTTTTATTGTATTTGTAGGCATTTTTGAAGAATAAACTCTTGTGGAAAAATGGGCTTAAAAAGTTATAAAGGTACCCAAAATTGTTAAAGGTACCCACAAGCTTGGTTAAAGGCATCCATGCCTTGGATTAGAGGCACCCACTCCTTTCAAATTTGAAATGTTTTTGGAGAGAAATTTCAAATATACCTAGAGTGAATCTGTGAACGAATTTTAAGTTGTTTAAGTAAATTAAGACAAGAAGATATTTTCCATGTAACAAAGAAATTGTGTGCAACTTAAATAAGTCAAGACAACAACAATATTCTCATGGAAAAGGAAATCAAATACTCCCGGAAGATTGATTCGAAATAAAACCTAAATTCTCAACAAAATCTCTTAACTGTTAGGACGAACATTAGGGTAAGAAAATATTCAGGATAAGATTGGACAACGTCAATACACAAAGCGAGAAGGAAAATATTCCGCCGAATTTATTCCATGGAAAGATAATTATATCGAAGATGGTTTTCATTAAAAGAGAAAATATTTGACGTAATTTAGAAATTTGAATGGTGTTTAATATAAATAGAAACCAATGGGAACAAGTTTGGAGGAGGCTGGCAGAGGCCAGAGAGGAAGAAATCAAAAATCATAAAAATTTGTTCATGATCGTGATGAAGAAGATAAAGAAATCGTTGCTAAAGGTTGACGCTTCCGTGGCTAAAAAGTTGAATATTCTGTTGTTAAAGCTTTTAACTTTGCAACATTTATTTTTAACTTTGCAACGTTTATCTTCAGTGACACTTTTTCCTCTGTAACAGTAATACTGTAACGCTTATAAACTTTTTGAATTTCCTGTTTTTCATTATTTTCACTATTTTTCATCATTTGTAAACACTTTGAGCCATGAAACATTATTTTGAGCAAGTGATTAATATGAGGAGCTAAACCCCTTTGATGAGGCGATGGAGGAAGCTATTGTTCCAAGAAAAGTGGTATATTTCCATTTTAATTGAATTTTGCAATTTCTTTTATGATTATTTGCTTTGACTAAAAAATTAATTTAAGGATTTTTATTAAGCAGTTGTGATTTCTTTTGATAGAGCATGCTTAGCCTAGTGTTTTTGATGTTCTATACTTTCGATTTACAATTGTTACTTTGAAAATCTACTCTTGCAACATATTAGAATCACTTTTAACGTAAAGAATTGCATGAATATTGATTAGATTGAATCACTTTAATTGGTTAATGGTGAAATCTATAACCTCAGTATTTTTGAATATTATTTTCATTTTTTGTGTATATTTTCTATTATAATTTTTATTCATTAAATCTAAA
This sequence comes from Papaver californicum, assembly GCA_023531435.1. Taxonomy (NCBI): domain Eukaryota; kingdom Viridiplantae; phylum Streptophyta; class Magnoliopsida; order Ranunculales; family Papaveraceae; genus Papaver; species Papaver californicum. Next base: position 4,179,799 of record JAJJMC010010016.1, on the reverse strand, counting down.
ATTAGTCTTCACAAGTCCGAGCGAACGATACTTTATTAACCACAACTACAAACCACATCAGGGACTGACGAATCCTTTACTTTTGAAAGTTTAATGCAATAACATCCCTCAACTACAAGGTCTGATCAGCAATGATACAAGCAACAAAACTTTTCTACATCAGTACTCACATGATTGGGGAGCCTCCTCTTCTTACCTGATCATATCCATAAAGGTAACCCCACCCTTGTTGCTTTTACTTACTTCAACCACATGATTCTACTGTTGGACACGCTCCGGACTCGGAAGACACATTCATCCCCAGATCAGAACTTTAAAGAGGCAGTTACCTCAGATTCAAGATTTTTCACTCAAGTTCTGGAATATTGGTTTACAAGTTGGTCCTCCTGGTACCTGTCCTTTCTCATGGTACCTATTCCGTCTCCTGGTACTTGTCATGCTTCCTGGTACCTGTCCTGTTTCATGATGTCTGTCTTGTATCATGTACCTCTTCAATTTACAAATTTAGAAGTCGACAACAATCAGTGAAGAACGGGTCAGAACGTCCTTCAAAGAAGTGTTCGTCTACGTCTCTACTATAACATACCAGAAGGGAACCTCAATTGGAGACCTGATCTAGGAGATATGGATCTTACACTAAAGTCTACAAGATATGAAAGTTCACATAAGATCCCTAATCACATATGTTTATGCATGGTTGGGTGACCTATCCAACTCCAAATTGATGATTCTTTATGCATATGATAGCTTGGTCTCTTGGCTTCAAAATTGGGGTCGAATGTTAAAATACGATATCGTATGAAACTTCAACATCTTCGGAAGCGAATGATGTGCAAATTAGGGTTTCCAAACGGGATTCAGAAGACTCAACCTTATACACACCTTGTCTGCCCATGGACTTTCATCTTCTAATATATACTATCATGTCAGATCGCACTGCATCTTCCAGGAAGACCTCATTAACCTTTCTACGACAAGAGCATTTGAGTCCACCGCTGACCTCACTTGCAGTTCTAATCTACACTCAACTTCTTCTGTCGAATTCTAATATTTCCAACTCTTATGCTACCGGCTACAACTCAAAGCATCGTCTCCGGGTGCCCTGTCTCTCATATACTGCTGCTTTGCTGACGCTATCACTAGTACTTAATTACTGCATACTCAAAATCTGAGGAAGTACCGGAACTAACTAATTGCTTACAAGGAAGTTAAAATCTAAGGCTTAACTCTGCATGAAAGACATTGCCTGGAGGAGACAAAGCTAACAATATTTCTTGCTGGACACATACGTGAAGAATCAATCCAGCTGACTGGATGCTCTATTTGAGATGAGGAGGACCTATTTCAGAAAGAAAGAAAAAGAGAAAGAAAGCGTCGACCATATCCCCACTTTTGCTCACGACAAGATGGCATTCTTGACAAGAACGAGGGAGCCTACTATTCCCAGTCAAGGTTCGTGCTAAGGGGGGACATATCTCAATCTAGGGTGAGACAGAGTCAACCAAGTTTCTTCCCTGACCAATGAGGATCCTCATATGCGTACTCTCCATGACCCTGCTGGTAGTTGTTCAACCAACATGATTGGATCAGAAGTTCAACCCAGCTACAGTTCCCTTGGATCACGAATTGAAAATTTCCGAGCAAGAAGGTGCGCATTTACTAATCACAGCCAAGACTCACGCTAAGGGGCACTTATCCCAGTACCTGGAAGCCAAAAGCTAAGTATACCTTCTTCTACTCTTAAAATTTAAATTATGCGTATATAATCATTATAAGCTTACTGTTACCATCTCGTGCTTACTGAGCAACATTATTGTTCCTCACTAAGCAGGGAACTTAATGTAGATGGTGAGTTTTTGACAAGGGTTAAAATTATAAAATCGCCCTTCTGCCTAGTTGCAGGAACATAGGAATATCCGCACATACTTGTGCATATACTTCTGACTTCACCTCAAAACACAAAATACTGTATTCCACTTTATATTCCGCAGACGAATTGAGGATACAATCTCTACAAAAGGGTACAACTATTCCATGCCAACAATATAGTCTATGATCTCCATATAATAAGTCTCAAGCTCCTAGATGGGTTTCCCACTAGTGTTGAGCAAACTTGAGTCTTCTTTGAACAACTACAAACATTCTAAACTAGCCTCATAGCTTCCAAATACTCATAACATTTATTCCATATCGGGATAGTCTCAAGTAGCATAAATTCCACAGCTGAATTCCTTGAACTTGCCTTGAGTGCCCATCGATGTTCTGGTGATATCTACTAAATTCGGGAATTGCTAATGTTTAAATCCCAAAACAACAATTTGGCTTAATGCTTCATTCGCAACGATTGCTACTCAAATTGCTCTTATGGGCATAAATATGCTACTTTAGCATTTTGCTTAAATACAAGCCACAAATAATGCGTCAATCCTCTTGGATGCACCACAACTAAGAAGCAATACCATAAAAGATGCATTAAACCTCTCAGTTAGGCTAACCCTAGCCTTTTCTCATATTAACACCAAGATAGCACTAGTCATTCGGCTTAGCATTGCATTGGTACTAGTTAGCCACAATAGCGCTAAAAGCGCTAACTTTCCTGGCGTTAAACCCTAGCTCCTGAGAGGTGCTAACTAACCAAAAATGATCTTATCTAGTACATTTTTGCCTAATAAGGCCTTAGCCCACGTATTGTAAGCTTGACACCTAAACCTAGCACCAAAGTGCTAACCCAAATTCTAGCGACGAAGTGCTAGCTTTTGGCGCTGACGCCCATGGCTGTGACGCCCTTGGTTGTGACGTGCTGGGCTCCATGACCCTTGGCTGTGATGCCCTATTTTTTGCCCGTGACGCCCTTGGATGACGCCCTTGCTTTGGCCCATGACTCCCTTGCCCTAGTTTTAATGTGTTCCTAATAAAACCCAATGCACCTCTAGGGCTAGCGTGTCCTTATCCATACTTAGCACCTTGGCCATAAGTATATTTGTGTTAAACCTCAGTGCTAACTATACAATTTTAAGTGCTAACTTCAAACCTCCTTGGTACTAGCTTTTTAGGCCTAGTACAATTAATATTTACCAAAAGTTTTGCATATTGGTCTTAGTCCTGAGACGTTAGCACACTAGTCTTTTACGTTAAGAAAGTTAGCACCTTATTATTGCGCTAAGTAGCTAGTGTTGGCTTTGCTAACTACTTTCCACAAAAATATGCCTTTCTTCTCAATCTAGGTCCTACATTAAGTCTTATATGAATTCCAGCAGGTCTCCTTGCTCGAGGAGCCCTTACAACATTTGGCTTCAAAGGCCTCTCAGACTTACGATAAGTCGTTTCTAAGCTAATACTTAGCCATTAAATATGCCATGTTATTTTCAAACAAGTACATGACCACTAAAATTCCCATACTCAACACTAATCAGTCTGGCTATCAATCAAGTGAGTCGCATAACTTACCTCACTGACTTAGCAGGTCATTTGACTTGACTTGACTTAATCAAAACTATAATGGTTTATAACTCCACTATTTTCATGAGATATCAAACACAACATGGGGGGATTCTCATTGGGGTATTGGTATGGTAGTCTACGGCATCGTGGGTGGTGACACAACCCCCACGAACAAGAAGGTAACAAAAGTGGGCGGTTACAGAGCAATTGAGAGGATGAGGAGTAGTAGTCATACATGTCTTCCCTATTTTCCGGGCGCCACCCCACTACAATCTCCACAATCATCACTTCTCCACCTCTCCCTAACTTCCACGACTTACGAGAATATTATTGTGTCTTCTTTAAACTATAAATAGATAATTCTCATCTATTCGAAACAAGGCAGAACGAAACAACCACACAATCAGTCTGAAAAAAAAAACTTACAAAATTATTAGTTCCTCCACGGAGAATCCATTCTTCTTCACACACTACTGATATTTCTCAATCTTCTTTGCTTCCGTCCTGTAAGAACTACCCTAATCCTTTCCATCTTTGTAATCGAAGTAGGACGTGAACGGCCATTTCTTGGTTTAGGATTGTCCTGTTTGAGCTTAATCTCTCGAACCTACTTAAAAGTACCACTTTGCAGTTTATTTGTTTTCACCCTAAAACAATCAGCAATCGAATATCTACATGTCTTTTTTACATATAAGTTTTATTTTTTATATTTACTGTTTCCTTTTTGTTAATATATAACTATTACAAAAACTAGTAAAAGAATCATACCATAACTCAATAGTGTATTCATACTCCCTCCGTCCCTATTTAGATGAAGGTATATGGAATTTTACAAGTCCCACATTAGATGAAGGTTTTCATATGTTTTCCTAACTTTTACTGATTTATCACTATCTCAATATCATACACTAACTTAGGAAATAGTGTAAGCTTAAAATTCCTAGTGGCATTCTTAAAATCTCTATTTAAAAAACAATCTTTCTTCACAACTAAAATAATTTTACAACTCTACATTAAAGACTGAAACTAAAAACTAGGAACAATGGGAATATAATTGAGGGCATTCTGAAAAGTTTTTAATCTCTTTTTTTTTTTCTAAATTTTTGTGAAAACACATTCCGCTTCATCTAATTAGGGATGGAGGGAGTATTATCTTAACATATTTATTATATGTATTAATATTAACTTAATATTAAAAATATATCTCATGTGTTAAAAGCACAATGTCAAATAAAATAAAATAAAATCTTGTAATAATTTTTTTTATTAGATATTGATAAATATTTAGAAGAGTGCAAATGGGACGTGTTGTTTGGTTGGAAAAACTAACATATCCTCACACTTAGTGATAACTACAATAATACCTAAAAATGTTGTTAAACACATATTTTGAAAAGTTTTAAGTGTAAACACTAATCTAATTTTTTATTAAATAAAAAAAAATTATCGAACTCATCTAACATGTTCATGAGAGAAAAAAAACACATGAACGCATAAACCGAGAAGGATATTTTTCAATCGAAACCAAACTAAAGTTATAGAATTTTTTTTTAAAAAAACATTATTTATAAGAAGAAAAATGATGGGAGTTTTTTGTTTCGAAACTTAAGCTTGGGTTTTCAAATTTATAATAAAATTGTATACAACAAAATAAAATTATGGAACTAATCTAGCATGTTTATGAGACAAACAAAAACACATGAACGAATATCAAACAAAAAGGATATTTTCAATCGGAACCAAACTAGAATTATAGAAATTAAAAAAAAACCATTATTCCTAAGAAGAAAAAAGATGGTTGTTTCTTATTTCGAAACTTAAGTTTGGGTTTTGTAAATTTCTGACAAAACTATATACAACAACAAAAAAAAAAATCAACCTCATATAACATGTTCATGAGACAAAGAAAAACCCATGAACGAATATCAACCGAGATGGATATTTCTCAATCGGAATCAAACCAGAGTTATAGAAACAAAACAAAACAAAAAAGGGAACTTTGCTGGCTAGTCCAAAATACCCGGACCGAGTTAACCATAAGTCCACCCGGGAAAACCCATTTATCCATAAGTCCAAAAACGTTTTGAAAACTAACAATTACAATTATACCCATCACGTGGAATCATCCCACCTCCTCCACTTCCTGCACTACTCACTTCTTTAACGGAAATTTAGTTTCAGCTACTACACCCACCACTTCATTACTTCTCTAAAACTCTGAAAATCTAGGGAAAAATCAAAATCAAAAAACACCTGAAACCAAATCAAAAACATACACCAAAAAACAAAAATCAAAATCTGTAATAGCAGACTTTGATTTCTTTGAACACTATACAACTCAAACCTAAACTACTGTCAGCAACTACTGCATATTTTCCACCTAAAATGGGTACCAAGAGAAAAATCAACAAAATAATAAAAAAAACAGTGACTGAACACGATACTCCTCAATCTCCACCATCGAAGAAGAACAAGAAAGCTTCTACAGTAGATTCTATACCAACAAAATCAAAAAAGAAGAAGAACAATGAATTTGTTGATTCTCCAACAATATAAAAAAAACGAAACAAACTGTTGTTGATTCTCCAGCAAAACAAAAACGAAGAAGAACAAAGAAATTATTGATTCTCAAACAACATCAAAAAAATGAAACAAACTGTCGTTGATTCTCCAGCAAAATCAAAAAAGAAGAAGAACAATGAAGTTGTTGATTCTCCAACAACATAGGAAAAAAAATGAAACACCTGTTTGATTCTTCATCTACAAGAAGAAGAAGAAATGTCTTCTTAAGAAAGCTCTTGTTGTTCGTTCTCCATCAACATCACAGAAGAAAAAGAAGAAAGGTGTTGTTGTTTCTAGTAAAAAAGGTACTGATTCCAATCATCGGTGCATATCAATATGTAACATACTTTGTTCATGTTATAGGAGTTAGATCTAGCATACAACATCGCTACATATCAATATATATTTTATTTTTTCACGTTATAACACATAGATCTAGCATGCAACACAGGTTATATATTGATATGTACTTGGTTTTTAGTATATACTGATCAGTACATATCAATATACACTTATTTTCATGTTATAGCATCTAGATCTTGATTGCAGGATAAGTATATATTGATATGTACTTTGTTCTAGATATTGAATTGGATCAGTACATATCAATATATACTTTGTTCATGCTATATATAAAAAGCATATATATCGATGTATAATGTTCTATACTATAGCATCTAGATCTTGCATACATGATAAGTATATATTGATATGTACTTTGTTCTAATCTTGAATTGGATCAGTACATATCAATGTATACTTTGTTCATAATATAGCAGATAGATATCAGCATATCAAAATATATACTTTGTTCTATATTATAGTACATATAGTGTAGGGTTATTGACAGTGTGTTCATTATATAGGTGGTGTGAAGAAAACCACAAAGAAGACAAAAACACCTGCACCTGCTAGGAAGATATACATAAGTGGTTTCATGGGGATTTTCTCACTTGTTAAAGCAATCAAGGCTGAAAAGCTTGAGTTGAGTGAAACTCAGTTGTGTATAATTAGTGAGCAATCATATGGGAATCTTTTTTTGATGTTCTGATACACAAATCTTGGTGCAGATCACTGGATGAAGAATGAAACTGCTGTGACCAATCTTATAAAGTGTTATAAGAGAAGTAAAGTTGCGGATGAGCTCACTTTGAGTTCAAAAGGCATGGAGTTTCACATATTCTGACATCCACTTCTGAAGAAGTATGTGTTATCTTTGGAATGCCAAGAGCAGGAAAAAGACAACATGAAGATATAATGCTGACATCAAGGGGTGGATATAGAAACAACGCTTTCTTCCAAAGGTTCTTTGGTGATGTACAAAAGACTAAAAAGGTAAATAGAGTGAGGATACATGAAAAAATCTTAAAACTTCTAAGAAAAAAACCAGCAACTAAAAAGAAAGCAAATGAAAAAGTTGAAGAATCTGAAGAAAGCAAAGTGATGAAGAACCTGAAGAAATTGGGAGTGATGAAGAAATAAAGAAGAAGGAAGTGAAGAATATATTGAAGAAGGGAGTGAGGAAAAAACTGAAGAAAGTGAGAGATGTTGAAGACCTTGTAAGGCTTATATTCCTGTTCATGTTTATCACTTTGTTTTTCACAACAAAAGATGCACATGCCTTGACTGAAAAGTACATTGGTTTTGTGGAGGATCTCGAGGATGTAAAGAATGTGTCATGGCCAGATTTGATACATTCTTACATAGAAAAGTCACTAAATGACAATGTAAATGCAGTCGAGAATACTACCGGGTGTCTGAACTATTTGTTGGTAAGAATATGTACTAAAAATCTTTTTAGTAGTTTACTCAATGAAAATCATGATTTACTTTTAACTTTGTTTTGGTGAATATTTTTTCCAAAACAGATTTGGTATGCAGAGCATACATATTTGCTGGAACCGGAGGAAATAAAGACGGGAAAAAATGTTTGTTCCGAGAGCTGTCAAATGGAATCTGTCAAAGTTATGTGCTGCACTCCAAAAAGACATTGATACAACTGAATATGAGGTAAGAAAAATATGTACTTATTTACTACATTTATGATGTTGTGTTATCCTACAGTATATAATGATATGTATTGAATGTATGATGTTTGTTATCCTACAGTATATATTGATATGTACCTCATGAAAAAACTTGTTTTTATAGTACATATTTCTGAGTACATATTTTGTTGTTTTGGTACAGTTCAATGAAAATTTCAAGGTTCAATACACCAATGAAAAAAAGCAAATTCTGAATAGAATCATAAGAAGAGTTGCAGAAGAGAAGAGTGAAGATGAAAAGGAAGAAGATAAAGAAGAAACTGCAGGGAAGGAAGTGGAGAAAGATAATTGGAAAGGAAGATATTAAGATTTGAGAAAGACAATCTTTGAAAAATAGGGTGAAGCGAACACCATGCAGCATGAGGATGGACCGCTTGATGCATCAAAGCTTCTGCAAATGTTGAATGACATACATGAAAGCTTCTCCCTTGCAGCCTGAAAATAAAAAAGAGTTTCGAGCTCAATTGATGGGAGTCCCACTCATTTAGGTACTGACCGAACAGGAGAATTCCCATCTCCTACTACTCCAACAGATCCTCTTTGTGAAAACATAACAGAAGGTGAAGAGAAGAAGTGCCAACTGTTCAGATTCCAACAGAAGATGAACAAAATGATGTGAGTGACACCACCGTCAAAAGGACCATTTAATGTTGCATTGTCAACACCACCTTCAGTGCACAAGTTATGTGGTGTTGATGTTAATGTTATTAAAACATGGGCTAAATCTGACTTGGAGAAAGAGGTCAAAGAGATGCAGGAGAAAAGTAACACACATGTAAGTAATGATGTCTAGTTTCACTCTTTATTACAAATGTGTTTATCAATATAACTGCAAATATCAATATGTACTTGATTACAAATGTGTTTTATTATTGTCATATAACTGTAAATATCAATACGTACTTGATTACAAATGTGTTTTATTATTGTCATATAACTGTACATATCAATATGTATTTAACTAACATGAATAAAACTCTATGGTTGCAGGATGATTTAGCTGGACTTCAACAAGAAGCAACGAATAAGTTGGTTGAAGCTATAGACCAGAGTCTTGAAACGATTAAAGGGATGTCGCAGAACCCAGATGAACAAGACGTTGAAACCCTGGTCGATAGCTTCGTCGACATGAAAATACCTTTATTTACTGAGATGGCTAAGATGGAAGACATCGAAAAGTTCACATTTGAATAATATGCATCTCTCAGCCAAGACAATGGTAGTGTTTCAATCCATACTCTGTTTGGGATTGACATTCGAAAATATTTTGATAATTTATTTCGAAATGATTTGCGACGTGTAGAAGTTCGACAAGTTACAGCTGAGCCAAACCAAATTACACTTGAGAAGAATGCGATTCAAGTAACACCTGAGCAGGAAAGTGACCAAGAGGTATATCTTCTACTTGTGGTAATTTACCTTCTTGTCATTGTTTAAAAAAATATAATTAAAATATAGTACTGAAAATCTGGATTCAAAAATACAGGAACATTAAGTTACAACAATCCAAACGTCAAGCGACGTGCCACTAGCAAAAAAACTTGCCAAGATGACTGCTGCCAAAGCGAAAGAAAAACCAAAGGTTCTTGCAAAGAAGTCAGTACAAACTAGAGAAGAAGTTAGCAGGCGAGTAACTCGTGTACATCCAGGAAAGAAGACAGATCCAGAGATCCGGTATCTTATAATAATCTTTCCACAAGAAACGACGTCTTAAGGTATGGAGTTTACTAACGAGAGCCTCGCATTCAGCCCATTGAGATATTCTTAGAACTTAATGCACAAAGAAAGAGAATGGCAGTGAAGATCATCGGCATCATACTAATTCACCTCTCTTTGGTCTCTCTTCCAGCAAATGAACGGGATGTGAACTACATACCCGAACTACTTCCTTTCTTTCTACGGAAAAATTGGAGATGTTGGTGGTATTTGATGCAGCTCCGTGGACCGCTCGTCGGGCCTGATAGGTGGTGGTATCACACCCTTCTCAAAGGAACCGTACGTAACACTCTCACGTCATACGGCTCCGTCCCGGAATCAGGACCTACTTGACTTTGACCAAGGGGTCCTCGAACCAACCCGTCCTTGCATGAAAAGGAATTTTCATGGAATTGATAGCAGACAACGCCTACTCGTTGATAGTGGAAGTATGTTTTCTGAAAAGAAGAAGCCAAAAACTGAGAAACAAAAAAAGACGATAAAGACAGGAAAAGACAACAAAGATCTTAAAGCTCAGAAACCAAGAATGAAGTTGATGGATCTTCACAAGTCACCACTTTATGAGAATATGACAGATGAACAAATAGAGATCCTACTTCCATACTTTGAGAAAGGAAAGAAAATGTAAGTACTTTCTACCCTTCATTTTACTTTTAAGTCAAGTAATTTTTGCAGTATATATCAAAAAACCTTACTTCAATATGTGTTTTTGTTATAATTGTGCATCTCGGTTGCTTGGAGAGTAGAGAATGGAGGTGGTATCTGCGTCAGCGGGGCTACAATGGAAGATTTGATCTTCAACAGAGCATTAGAGCAAGATCTTCTCAACCATGCTCAATATAAGCTTCAAATGGCGTCTAAAGACGACCAAGCAAATGTTGAGGAAGAAAGAAAATACTTTAAGGTGTTGCACCTGGATCTAGCTGCTTGGTGTTGTTTTCTTCTTCTATACTTTCATTGGATGAAAAAAGTATATATTGATATATACTTTTGTGAAATAACCTATTAAGCGTTTCCAATTTTCAGTATCATGTCGACAACCCAGACACTTTAAAGGGAGCAGAAGTGATTGCTGTTATTATGCCAATCTTGAAAATAAGCAATGACATCGAGAAGATCCATGTATCGGTATGTCATGGCAACAATCATTGGACCCTGCTAGAGTTTGAGTGTGAAACAGAGAAATTTATCCATTACAACTCATTTGTGGCTTTCAGAGATCATTGCTATGAGAATGCCAAGAAAATTTTTGAGTACCTATTCAACCCAATCAATCAGTTCTTGGATGAGCATTAAAGAAAGATGGTGAGCACGGTAAGGTTGACTGACTATGGATTTCCACAACAAGGGATCTGGCCAGACTTCCTTTTGTATGTGATGCATTTTATAAGAGGAGATCAAAGATTGATCGTGATGGAAAAAGTTTGGGAGATGACGAACAATTGATGAAGAAGATTCAGATGAATCAAGTTAGCATGCAGGTTGTTGACAGCCACTCCGCCTGAAATCAGTTGGGAACCCTCCCAATGAAAATATATATTTAACTGCAGAGTAATTCAGATATGTTTGTAGATCTTGGTCTGAGGAGATAAGTTGGTGCATTTTAGTTTTTGCTGGGCAGGGTTTTGTAGATAGAGTGAAGAAGATAATCCTTAATTGTTTCTTATACCACATTTGGAAGGAGAGAAATCTTAGGATATTTAAAAGTAAATTTAATTATGTTGACCAGGTGGGATTTATCATTATGGAGACAGTAAGAGTTAAGGTTTTTTCTATGAAAGGTAATGTAGTGGATAGTCCTTCTACGCAGTATGTACTTCAGTAACTTTCTTATTGTGTTCACTTATTGAACTTGGTTTCTACTTATTGAACTTGGTTTTTAGTTATTATGTTTATATCAGGATCTTATTATGTTTATATATATATATATATGTGATGATATTTATTAGCATTGTTAGGTTTCTATTTAATTTTAGAGTTATATAAAAAGGCAGAACATATTTGATATGTGCTAGGAAGTACATATTGATATGTACTTTGTTCTGAAACTCTGAACCAATAGATTCATATGCTAAACAAGTACATATTGACATGTACTATGAAGTACATATTGATATAAATTTTAAAAATTACTTTGTTTATGTACATTTTTTGTGTTTTTATAACAAATACAAGATTACTAAATAAAAGAAAAATATATTGGAATAAAAATCACTAATAATGAGGGGGCGCTTCCCCCTCAACCCCCGTATATAGTGAATGAAATTCAACCACATGTTCATACATCTTTTAAGATTTATATCATCAAATTCTCATTCTGTCATTAAAAACATAATTCAATTGGCACACAAACAAGTTCTGAAAAAAGAAACCTAAAAGAATGAGACAAGTATCTTCTAAAAGAATTTAAATCCCAAATGTACTAAAAAAACTGTAATGAAATTAATTCTCATCCATATATTGGTAATGACGGATAACATTGCATGTAGCCTTGTTGTGATGAGCTTTCAATTTACAATTTGAACATGTAACATTTGCTCCTCTCCCATGCACTCTTGATGCGGTTCTTTTTTCTTCTTCCTGGAGGAGCCCTAACTACTATTGGTGGCAGAATAGTATCTTCTGCGATATACTCACCAGGCCTGTGGTATATTGAAAAACATAAATAAGAAAAATCTACTATACTTGTGTAGTTTTTGTTAATGTATGTTACACTAAATATCAATATGTACTATGCTAGTTCTAGTTTATGGTTTATATGTACTGTTTAAAACCATTCTCATGTATGATACTACCATAACAAAAATCAATATGTACTGCTTAAAAACTTACCTGTCGGGATTAGGAACAGGTCTAATAACGATTGAATATAGCTGGCGATAATAGCTAACTTTGAAGTATTCATCGATATAATTAATGAACTTTCCCCCAGATGCAGCAATAGCTACAGTAGCATGCGAGCATGGAAAACCATACACGCACCATCTTTGGAAAGTACAACTCTTTTGTTGTAGATCTACCATATGAGACCTGCACACAGGAAACCAAGCATATTATTTAGCAGTATAATTGATATTTGCCATACACAAACAAAAAAGAATATAATCTGCACAATACATACTTGATATTTTCCATAAAAACTAGTTTAGTGGATATCTCAGTTCAAAAGAGCATGTTACCTAAAAAATAACATTGGGGAATGAACTTCAAAGACGTGCGCATATGACTGACTAACTTTCCAAGGACGACCAATTTGAATGTGTAGTTCAAGCAAGGCTTGATACACAGGGGTTAAGAGTTCCTGATCCATCAAAAGACTTTCTTCACGACGTTCATGCATCCATTACCCGTAGCCTACATGATAAATAAAATTAAAAAATAACAAACATATTATACATGAGAGTAGCAAAAGGTATTTGGATTAGAACCAACACCTGACATGTTGAACCTGAAGAAATGTGATCCAAATAAAATAACACAAACAAAAAAATCAAAACATATATTTTAAGATGATAGGAATACTAAATCTACAGTACAACATAATATGTACTATTTTAGAAGTATCACACATATTATAGATTCACACATAACAGACAAACAAAAGCATATTATATGCAGTGCAAACAAATATGTACTGATTCAAAAATGGTATACCATACAATATATATAACAAAAATAGCATACTACAAAAATAATATATATCAAAAAGTTTAGAAAAACAGTACGTATTAATATGTACTGAAGAATCATTCAAAACATCCAAAAGAAAGAACAAAAATCATGATTTCCTGAAAAAAATAAAAGAAAACCAAATAAAACCTATTATCAAACAACATGTAAAAAAACTGAATACGACGATCTAATGAAACGATTACAAAAATCAGTTTCAAAAATCAAAAGAAAAACTAAAACACGAACAAAAACGAGATCGATCATGGAATTCAACAAAATGTACATCATAGAAATGGTAATCATCGGGATTTCAATGTAAGAAAACAAACAAAATCATGAAATCAAGTTGATTATAATGATTTCAGTTGAAAAAAAAAAACAGAACAAAGCATAACAAAATTTATAAGAGCAGTGAAGAAGATTACAGAAAAATACCTGGAGATTTGAAATCGAAACCCTAAAACTGAAAAACACCAACTGAAGCAGAGAAAGAGGGAATCGGATATGTGAGCTGCCGATTTTTTTTGGAAGATTTGATTTCGGCTCGATTTATACGTTGGAACAAGAAAGGGTAAATATGGAATATTCAGAATGTGATTTTCATTACACTCACGTGAGTTGGACAAGCGATTCACAAAATCAGTCCAAAAACTTGTATTTTGGACTGGGGTTTAAACCGGGTTAGATGGATAGATTACATGATAAATGGGTTTTGTACCTATGATTATGTAGTAACTCCTAGAACAAAAAAAAAACTTCTTTCTAAGAAGAAAAAAGATGGGTGTTTTTTATTTTGAAACTTAAGTTTGGGTTTTGTTAACTTCTGATAAAATTGTATACAACATGAAAATCTTGAGGAAAACGCAAAGACTTGGGAGGAGAATAAAGTATCAGCATTTGTTCTCAAGATAGAGAAGGAAATGCTTCTTCAGTTTAAAACAAACCAAAGCAGAGAAATTTTAAAACTCATTTTTCTCCAATTTGTGATTTCTCTTTTTGGTTTAGATTGCAGTGTAATTGATACATGGGCAGTTGAGTTGTTGACATGAATATAACCACTGTTTATTTTGTGTTTTGTTACTTTTTCGTTTAGTGTGTATATTTATTTTTTATGTCTTGATAAGTTTTGTTTATGATCTTCTATTTTCTTCGTCTATGTGTTGCAAGATCGATTCAAAAACATGTAACATGCTACTCATCTTGCAGTTTTATACCCAGCTCCCTATGGTGCTATAACAGACAGTGAGAGTCATTGTGAATCCGATTATGTTGGAGACAGCCAAACTGACGATGATTCTGACGGTAACCCAATGACTATGCTAAAACTTTCTTATGAAGCTAAGTCTTAGAATCCCATTAGATTCCAAATGGCAGACAACTTAGCTTGACTAGTGTATTATGCCATATGATTCTCACTTATATTTTGTTCGTAGACTTTTATAAACTATTTAATATGTAATGGTTCACTTTTAAGATAAGAGAAGCTAAGAACCTATGTTTGAGTGTAAATCTTTAATCTTATACTGCGATATTTAAACATATCGACGATTTAAAAAAAAGAAATATCCAGCTCGTTCGACTCATTTCATTTAGTGTTGCTTGTTTCGTAGATTTATATGCTGGTATTTTTGATACTATGCTAAATCTTTCTTATAAAGCTCTGATGTAGAATCCTGTATGTTTAATTCGATTTATAAATAGAGATTGAAAGAAGTTTTTATTTTTGAAAGTCTAAGGTTTTGAATAAAGCATGATGATAGAAGTTTTTATTTTCGAAAGTCTAAGGTTTTGAATAAAGCATGATGATAGCCGTACGATAAAATTACCTTTTTAAGTATGTATTTCTATATTATTCCAAAACGGAGGCTTTTTTTAGTCAAAAATTTTATAACGGAATAAAATTGGGTAAAAAATACTAGACTACTGGAGTGCGAATCAAGGTGACAAAATCATAGAATCTATACTAAAAGTAAAGACTATGGGTAATTATTTTGTAGTTATACGAGTTATTTAAGTTTGATCTCAGACCATCTATTTAACACATGAATCTATATTGGTGGGAACGACACGGATCATATCCTAATATATATATATATATATATATATAATTTAGAGTTTATGATGAATATAGAAAACTTAAGTTTAATATATATTATTTAAAGTTACACGAAAAAAAATAAAAATAAAGAAACTTTAACTTTAAACCCTAACGTATGTGATAAAGTTTGTATAATCGAACCCTACCTAAGAGATGTGGAATATTTAGGGTAGTGAGGTTTTCAGATAAACTTATGTTTTAACGGTAAGAGATGAAGAAGATTTTTATTTCTGGTTTTGCAATTGGAGAGAGAGAGATGTGACGGTTGTATATAGGCGTTCATTATAAACGAAGTATCTCCATCTTGATCCTTCCATTCATCTAGCAAAGGAAAAACTTAACAGTGGAAATTGGGGAAAAAAAATTCATGCTCGGAAAATCTACCATAGATACATCATTTTCATCTGTCATATAATAGTTAGTAGAATAAGGATTAAAATGGTAGGTAAAATTATATATTTCACGACCGTATTAAATGTTATCATTATTTTAATGTTTTTTTAATTTTATATTCCCTTTGTTTCAGGAAAAGAGTTACTTTCTCTTTAAATTTTTGTTCCAACAAAAGAGTTACTTTCATTTTTAATATAACAAATTTTCAAAACTACCCTTATTATTTTAAGAAATGTTATTATTCTCATTATAAAGATATATGTAGTATTAAACTTTTTGTTAGGGTAAATCTGGAAATAAATTATAAAAGTTATTCTCTCTCATCTTGCCTTAACAATTGTGCAAACAGGAAAAGTAACTCTTTTCCTGAAACGGATGGAGTATCATTTTTAACGGTCTCTTTTTAATGACCGTCAATGTGAGTCGTTTCTACGGTAGTAAAAGTATCATATTCCACTAGTGGTTGGTTTCTAAAAAATGATATTGTATTTTCTTATTGTTATGGTTTGTAATAAGGGTGTTGTTCATAAGTGTGGGTCATGTTTGAAATTTTTTATGTTGGCAACTTGTTAAGTTATCGTGCAATTGTGAAAGTCTTTTTATCGCCGCTTTTGAGTTAACAGGGTAATGTGAATGAATCTTTTTTTGTAATGTTTAATCATACTATTGTTAGAGAATAAAAGTCAAGGTAACACATGTCCAACGATTAGGGAACGACGCAGATTCATAGAAGAGCGAGAAGCACACAATCGAAGTCTTATAAAAGTTCGAATGGATGACAGATGTGAAAGACTGAAAGTATCGTCATATGATCGACAGTAAGAACGGGAAAGTAGTACTGTTCTGATCGAAGTAAGAGCATTAAATGCGAATGGAACGGGAAAGTAAGAGAGTTAAATGCGAATGGAACGGAAAAGTAAGAGCATTAAATACCTATAGATCGGGAAAGTAAAATTCCCAACATTAGCTGTTTGAATGACACTGAGGATCGGGAAGAGGATGACTCATAAAATACGAGATTGACACCGAGGATCGGGAAGAGGATGACTCATAAAATACGAAAGAGACGTGTCAATGATATAAGGTTATGGGCCAAAAAGATGAAAGCATGACAATGTATAAGCAAGAACCTGCCTGTCAACCACACGATGATCCTGATCCAAAGATAATCTTAAAATAAAGAGAACGTAAAGAAGTAACGGGCTAAGAGGTATCGGACCAAAAGAATATAGCGGTGCGATAACCAATAAATTAACAGACAAGATCGGGAAAAAATGATTCATCAAGCATAAAGGATAGACAGAGAGGAAAAAAGAGGGACCCATTGAACAACCTATAAATAGAAAAGTTCATTCATCAAAGTGGAGGTCGGAAAAAAAGGAGAAGAAAAGAAGACTAAGGAAAAATAGGGGAATCAAAAGAAATCTATTAGGTATGTATTTAGAGAGTAATATGAGATTATTAAGGTGTGAATGTATTTATTCCATACTTGTAAAAATCTTGAACTTGATAAGTATAATTCTAATCGAATGTCCAGTTTGGTGAATTGTTGTTCTTTAATGTTTATGATTGATGTGTTCATATGATTTGCTTTTAATAGGTTGATGATATAGTGTAGCAAAACATATTGTAAGGATTTAAATCTAGATCTTTTGACAAATCATTGGTTGTTTTTGTTAATGAGAATTTTGGCATAAACAATTTGGCGCTAGAAATAGGGGATGAAACAAAGGATTTATCCTACCTGATGTTAAAAAGTGATTTTTTCTGTTATTTTTGTATTTTACAAGTAGAGAAATTTAGTATCAGGAGTTTACAAATCATATGGTAGATTTTTATTAAAGTGAAATGATGAAATTTTTGGCTTAAGTAAATCTTTACTAATATAGAGCTTTATTGCAAGCGATTTCTTGTATGATTTTTTATTGAATTTCGATGAAACTTGGGAATCTTTAGTTTAAACAAATCTGTCCTAGTAACTGATTTCTTTTATTTTTTGTGTGAATTTTAAGATTGGAAAAATGTTATAAGAGACATTATTTTCTTCCCATCAAAAATATAGTTAGATTTCCAAAAGAATCACAAAGTCCATAAATCTGTCTTTATTTGTTTCTCTGTTCAATTAGCTTGTTGAAATTATATGACTAATTTTTTAAAGCTATTAGCACAAGGAAATTTTTCAGAAAGCATCAAGTAAAGAAAAGAAACAACCAAGGGAAAACAAGCTAGAAGAAAATATGTCTCAATAAGAAAGTTCTGGAGATCAAGAAAGTAATACAAAAAGGGAATTATCACCAAAATGAAGAAGAGAATGAGACAGAGATTCAACAGAGTGATTCAGGAAACCATATACTTTTTCAAGAGTATACATCAAATACCATAACCCAAACTCATTCCCGACTTCAGGAAGGAACCCAAAATGGTGTAAAATACTTACAAAATTTGATGGAGATGCGAAGAGAACAAAGAGCCTGTACTGACCAAATTATATCTCTGACTAGGGAAAATCAAGCATTAAAAGATACAATTCAGCGCGGGATGAGATCAGCTGCAGCAGGACCACGAGATCCAGAAGTAACCTCTAGTATACAAACACCCAAAAGTGCAAGGGACAATCGTGATCAAAGAATGGTATTAGCGGGATCATCATCTCGACCAAAGATACAACGGGAAGGACAACAAACACAATGGCAAAGATGTCTTGAAGCAATGGAACAAATGAAGGAAGAAATAAAAAATTTGAAGAATAAAGAGGGAGGGAGAATAGAAGAAGTGTTGAAGGAAGCCAGGAGAACACCGTTGGATCCACATTTAGCATGTGCACCATTGCCTCGAGAATATAATATTCCGGCATTTGAATGTTACGATGGCACAAAGGATCCGACTTCGCATTTGAAATATTACAATCGGGTGATGTCACGATGGGATCGAGATGATGCTATAATGTGCCGGTGCTTCCCCTCAAGTTTGAAGGATTCGGCACTTGCATGGTATGACAAATTGCAAGACAATTCCATTCAATCATATGCGCAATTGGTTAGAAAATTTCTCGAGGCATACATGTATAACAAACCCGTTGATTCGGGGATAGATAGGTTATACTCACTTGCTTCATGGCCAGAAGAATCGATTCGAGATTATACAGCTCGTTGGTATACAATTTTCCAGGCTATCGGAAATGTTGAATCAAATGATGCGGTTAACCATTATAAGTGGGGAATAGCAGATCGGAGATGCCATCTTTTTGTTGACATACATCGTAATAATCCGAAAACTGAGGGGCACCTCAGAGAAATAATATAAACATGTGCAAGGCTGCAAGATGTGCAAGAACAATGTCCAAGGATAACCTCACGACAGCAAGGTAGTAAAAAAATAGCAAATTCAGTTGAAACATCACCAGATCCAAAGAAGAAATTTCACAATAAAGTTGGGAATAGCGAATAGAAACGCCCACGAATTGGGGATAACAAAAACTTCATTCAGCAATTTCAAGAAAGAGTATTTACAAAAATTAACATTTCATATTCCGAACTTTTCAAAATCATAAAAAATAAACCGTACTTTCTGTGGCCGCTTTCAAAAAGGCGACAACCGGAGTTTACACAGAAATCAAAGGACTATTATGAGTATCACTGCTACAACGGGCATACAACGGATCGATATAGAAACTTCATCATTCTGGTACAAAGGATGATTGATGCTGGAGAATTAAAAGAGTTTATTCAAACGCCCGAATCAACAACAAGACCCGATAAAGGGAAGGCAGTTCATATCCCATACAACAAGCAAACTATCAATATGATTTCTTTTTCTGAAAAAATAGATATAAATGTGAATGCTGCTATCGACAAAAACCTATGCAAGAGGGTCCGAGACCATGAAGTTTTTAAAGTATCAGGAAGGATAACAGAATCTTGGGAGGACTGGATGGCATCCCCTTTGACTTTCTCAGCAAGAGAGGTGGACCAAGAAATTGAAATGCACAATGACCCTTTGGTCCTCACCCTGCCGATGTCCGGATGGAATGTCAAAAAAATTCTTATGGATAGGGGCAGTTCTTTGAATGTTATCTTTTATGATACATTTCGCAAAATGGGACTCAATGAAGATCAGTTGATTCCATCTCATTATGTAATCTATGGATTTAACAGAATAGCCTCAAGACCAAAGGGAGAAATTTATTTGGAAGTTTCTGCTGGACCAATAAACATTTTGACAAGATTCAGTGTTGTGGATGCTCCATCCCCATACAATGCAATTATCGGAAGACGATGGGTACACCAGTTAAAAGGTGTAATTTCAACTTATCACAAATACTTGCGGTTCCCAACGCCACAAGGGGAAATGGAAATAAGAGGAGATCAGGACGACGCTAAATTGTGTATTTTAGCAGAAATACGAATGAATGAGGAGCGGGAAGAACAACAGCGGGACAAGAAAAAAGACCGAAAGGCAAAAGCAAAAGAAGAGGAAATAGACCGATACTTAAAACAGAGTACCGGACCAAAAATTACGAATGAAGTAGGGGAAAGCAGCAAAAATCAAGGAAATTCATCAAACCAAAAATTTGAAGGACCACCATTACAACAATTAAAAGGAACTCCGACATCTATCGGAGTTCCCAAACTTGTTTTTACTTCTATAGAAGAAACCAAAGTTGTAAATATTGGAACCACCGAATTTCCCAAGCAGGTGCGAATTGGAACGCTGATGAAGGCCGATACGGAACGAAATTTGATCAAACTTCTTCGTGACTTTGTGGATGTATTCGCATGTAAAATGGAGGACATGCCAGGGATAGACCCAAGTATTTTATAACATAAATTACGGATACGACCCGATGCAGTACCATTTCGCCAGAGGATACGCAAGGTCGCTCCAGAATATCACGATCCTGTGGAAAAAGAATTAACAAAACTCTTAAGTGCAGGATTCATCCGTGAGGTACGATACCCGACATGGATATCTAACATGGTGATCGTTCCAAAGAAGAATGGTGGAGTAAGAATTTGTATAGACTTCACCAATTTAAACAAGGCATGCCCGAAGGACAGTTATCCACTTCCCAATATTGATCAACTAGTGGATGCCGTTCAAGGCCATGAAGCATTGTCCTTTATGGACGGTCAATCGGGATACAACCAGATTGCGCTTGCAGAGATGGATCAAGAGCATACTGCGTTTTTCACCCCACGGGGGTTGTATTGTTATACCAGGATGTCATTTGGATTACGAAACGCAGGAACAACGTATCAACGCCTGGTTGACGCAATATTCAAGCCATGGATTGGGCGAATTTTAGAAGTTTATGTTGATGATATGCTGGTAAAGAGTAAATTATCTGCGAATCATCTACAAGATCTCACTGAGATATTTGGTGTGTTGCGGAAATATAAGATGAAAGTCAATCCAGAAAAATGCATTTTGGTGTGACATCGGGATGTTTTCTGGGATATTTGGTTACCAAGAATGGGATTGAAGTTGATCCAGGGAAAATTCAAGCAATAACAAACATGTCATCCCAAAAGAGCATTAAAGTTGTACAGAAATTGAATGGATGTTTGGCTGCCCTCAGCAGGTTCATTGCCAGATCTTCCGAAAGATGTAAACCATTTTTCGATATACTTAAAAAGAAAAATAAATTTGATTGGAATGAAAAATATGATCAAGCTTTCCAAAACATAAAGATGCATCTTGCCACATTGCTAGCATTGCAGAAGCCAGAACCTGAAGAAATATTGACTTTGTACATTGCGGCAACGGAAGATGCAATAAGTGCAGTGCTGGTGCGTACGAACGAAAAATTAGAGAAACCTGCATATTACATTAGCAAGACTATGAATTCAGCCGAAAGAAATTACACCAAAATTGAAAAACTCAGTTTGTCATTAGTCTTTGCTACCCAAAAATTACGTACCTATTTTCTCACACATTATGTGCGTGTCCCGAGCAAAGCACCATTAGAATCAGTATTGAAGAATACCGGGAGAGTTGGAAGAATCGCAAAATGGAATGCACA
This sequence comes from Papaver californicum, assembly GCA_023531435.1. Classification (NCBI taxonomy): domain Eukaryota; kingdom Viridiplantae; phylum Streptophyta; class Magnoliopsida; order Ranunculales; family Papaveraceae; genus Papaver; species Papaver californicum. Next base: position 4,157,847 of record JAJJMC010010016.1, on the reverse strand, counting down.
AATAGAGCAATTCAACATCATTTTTGAGTTGCAAACTGCACAAAAGTCTCAAGTTTTAGCTGATTTCCTCGCAGACTTCCCGATTGAAGAAGATTATGAAATCCAAGGTCCGATAGATGAAAAAATTAATTCAATTACAGATTTTATCATTAAAATTTTCATCATTTTAATTATTTGTTTTTATTGTACATTTATACTAAAGGATTGCCAGGATGTGAGGAAGAGGATCCACAGGATATCTTGAGCTCTGCAAATTCTCAAAGGTGGGAAGTCTTTGTTGATGGGTCCCGAAATAAAGAAGGGGCGGGAATTGGCATTGTAATTACTGCACCTACGGGTGAGCGGATGGTACACTCATTTCGACTTGAATTTGATGAGCACACAAATAATATAGTAGAATATGAAGCTGTTGTTCATGCTCTCAAACTCATCATTGAGTTAGGAATCAACAACGTCCGGCTCATAAGAGACTCACAGTTGATAATTCTACAGGTCGAATTAAGATATCAAACAATCGATGAAGATTTAATAGAGTACAAAAACCTTGTGCAAACTCTAGCAAATCGCATTCCAAATATAATTTTTCGACATCTCTCCCGAGACAAGATTCGACATGCTGATGCACTAGTATTCATTTCATCAATGATAAGAGATCCCAATGTTACAACCATAAAAGTCGGACGAATATATGAACCATCAATAAAATTAAGAACAGATGACAACATAGAAGAAGGTGTAACCGAAGACGTTGATGATCCGGCAATACAAAACACTGCACTTACACCTCAACAAGTGGATGATGACTCAAATGAACAAGATTGGAGGATTCCAATTCATCAATATTTACAACATAAAACATTGCCCATCAATTTTAAAGAAGCAATGAAGGTTCAACTGAAATCTGAGAGTTACCAGTTGCGGGATAGAATTTTATACCGTAAGTCCTTTTTGGGACCTTTGTTTCGATGCCTGTCACATAAGGAAGGATTACGCATACTTAAAGAAATACATTGTGGAGATGCAGGAAATCATAGTGGAAGACGATCTCTCGCGTTGAAAGCTAAAATGCAAGGTTATTATTGGATATCCATGCTCAAGGATTCAGAAAACATGGTACGAATATGTGAAGACTTCCAACGTTACGCAAAAAGAATTAAAGCACCTGCCACAGAACTTAATTATGTACTCAGTCCATGGCCGTTTGTAAAATGGGGAGTAGATATTGTAGGTCCGTTGGTTGAGGGAACCAAGAAGAGAAAATATTTAATTGTGGCCACAAATTATTTTATTAAGTATTAGCCCACATCAGGGATTCAGATGTATTCACATTCTTATTCGAAAATATCATCTGTAGATTTGGGATTCCGGCAGCCATAGTTTCTGATAACGGAAAACAATTTCAAGGAAAAAAAATAGTGATATGTTATTTGAAGCTTTCAATATTCAAAAACATAAGTCCACACCATTTTATCCTCAGAGTAACGGACAGGCCGAAGCTACAAATAAAACAATTGCAACAAATTTAAAGAAAACATTGGATGGGCACTAGAAACAATGGTGTGAACAACTTCACAACACATTATGGGCATACCGCACCACAAGAAAAGAATCCACTGGAGAATCACCCTTCCTACTCACTTATGGAGCGGATGCTGTTATACCAACAGAAGTCATTTTACCCACAACTAGAACAGAAGCATGGGAGAAAAATCTAAATTCAGATTTAATGTTGCAAAATTAGATGACTTGGAAGAAAAAAGAGAGGTGGCACTCCAAAAGATGGAGAATTATCAACGAACTTTGGCACGGGATTACCATAAGAAAGTCAAGTTACGAAACTTTGTTCAAGGACAATATGTCTTGCGTCAGATTTCGGAGTACCATCGGGATAAAAATGCAGGCAAGTTCGCACCAACTTGGGATGGTCCGTACAAAATACAAGCACCAGCAGGATAAGGATCTTATTATCTGCGGAACATGCATGGTGAAGTTTTGCAACACCCATGGAACACACAATATCTAAAGCTATATTATCCTTGATTAATAATGCAATTACGATAGTACATTGTATTCATGTTAGGTAAAGCATAAATAATGCATCTTCTCTTGAAAATCCTTGATTAATAATACATTTGACAATGGGATTTCCTAATACAGAGATGCCTGACATGAAAATATTAATTACTTCAGGAACATCTTATTCTGGAGAACGCTTGCGATTAGCGAAACAATCGTAATTCAAGCAGATAAAAATTTAGGTAAGTAAAATCCCTTAAAGAATTTCTATAACTGCGAGATTCTTATAAAAAAGGATACCTAATGACATAATCTACGTATATCATTCTCTTTTTCAGGGTATTATTTGGGACCACCTTGTAGCTTACTCCTGGCCCGGGTATGACTCGTATGTGTGGGTTCCTGAATTACGTGTTTTGAGGTACAAATACTTCGATGCATTGTACTCATGAAACAATTTGATTTATCAAATAATTACTTACATATAATATTTACTTTGCAGGGGCAACATTAGCCAAAAAACAACCACAAGATGATTTCAGAATAATGTAACGGACTACAAGTTACATTGAACGAAATAATTGAATATAATCAAGGAGCGGGGATGTTGTCTCTGGAGGGATGAGGAGGGACCTCCGTAACAGAAGCCCGACTATTGAGTATACTGTTGTCAGCTTTTGCACGATCTAAGGCAGTGTTGAAAGACATTGCAATTTTTGCTTTTGCATCTTGTCTCAACCACATTGTATAAGCACATCCATATTTAATATCTAATTCAAGTTTTTGAATTCTTTGCTGACAATATTTTACTTTCTCATCTAAGCGGGACCTCTTATCTTTTTCAGCACTCAATTCTTTTGATAGATCGTTATTCTTCGCTTTTTCATCCACAAGCATGTTTTCGCATGCTGCGACTTTACTAGACAATACACCAATACGAGACTGAGCATCCCTAGCTCTGGTTGCGAAGAGAGTAATTTCACCTTCCAATGCTTGCACCGTAGAAGAGTGATCTTCCCTTTGTTTATCGAAATTTTCAATTCTCCCATTTGCAATAGCAAGATATTTTTCCGCCTTCTCAACCTCGGCAGTTGCTTCATTAAGTTTTTGTTCAAGGCCTAACGAACAAAACCAAAGTTAAATACTATAAAAAAATCTTATATACAAGAACATATAACCCAAGATTATACCTCCAGCAAGGGATTTAAACTTTGCTTCATTAAGAGCCAAAGTTTCCAGAGCCTGCTGATATTTTGATTCATCTCTAGTGCGTCTCCAGGTGGCCAAGTCAAGACTATCAGACAGTCTTTTTAATTTTGATCTAAAATCTCCCATTTTCCTATTAATCTCTCTCGCATGATCATTCAACTGAATCATCCTACGCTTCATCCTAAATACAAGTTCGGGATTCCCTTTCCCTTCTGATCCCAAAACATGTGGGTAACATAAATTAAAAAAATAAATAAATAATAATAAAAAAAGAAATATACCTTGATTCATAAGATCTCGACTTTGGAAATTTTGTAGTTGTTGTTGAAGATTATTGTTTTGTTGTTGGAGTTTTTCATTTTGTTGCTGCAGATTGTTATTTTCCCGCTGCATTTTCCCAGCTTCATTTTTATGTACAGAATCCATCATGATAGCCCGAGCTTTGTAAAATTTGAATGCAGCAAACAAGCAATCGGAACTATGCTTAAGCTGTGAAATTGAAAGTCATGAGTATGGGAAGAAAAGATGAATCGAATCAAAAATTCTAACGAATAGCAATACCTGAGCAAGAGCTTGCTGTTGTATATGAGTATAGCGGACCTTCTGCAAAAGCTAGAACTTGGTCCAAAGAAGGAGAAGGGTTCAGCGGAAATGTCTGTTCAGTGAACTCACTATCATACCAAGCTTCCCTTGCATCTTCCAGAGGAATAGTTCCCAATGAACTCCGCAGCCTAGACATGGAACCACTATCGGATTTCCATATTTCCGGACAAACCGCAGTAGTCAGGAGCCCCTTTGCTAAGAAGCACTTGTAGGCTTCGCTCTCATCCCCTAAGAGATTTAACCCTTCTATCATCCTCTTGTCTTTACCAATTTCTGAGATGACTTCTTCCAAGTCTAAAGGCTCTGCAACGGGCATATCAGTATCGGGGCAAGGAAGAACCGTTGACGCAATCCTGGAAGGTTCATTTGCCTCGCAGATGGCAGCAGGAGTACCATCTTCGGGATGAGAAATTGGGACTTCAATGGTTGAAGCACTAGGAGCGACATTCTCATCATAAACATCTCCTTCTTCAACATTTCCTTCCACAGTTGGATGATTATCAGTTGTCATGATACGCTCTTCGGGAGCGATCACTTCAACCTCAAAGTTGAAGGGAAGTGGAGACAGGGCCAGATAAAAATTTATCAGTGTCGCCTCCAAAGGAGCAGCTTCGGAGCCAACAGCCGGTTCCGCTAATCTGATCTGATTTTTAGTAGCAACGGGATGGTCCGCAACAGTATCGGACACTCCCGATGCAACTCCGCGAAAGACTTCAGCGGATTGTCTCGCACCAACATTTGGCTGTCCCGATAAATCCAAGTCCGCTCCCGATCCAACTAGATCAGAACCTCCAACGGACCATCCCGATATAGACTGGTCCGCTATCTCAGCACAAGATCTTGAAAGTGACGTTCCCTCACCCATACTATTGCTGCGTCGGATGAGAGAATTTCTAATCTCACCCTCTTCCCTATCAGAGGGAGTGAGAGAAGCATTTCTTGAGCTTTTCGGTTTTTTCTTCTTCTCTGGGGAAGCTATTATCTTAGGCTTCCCTTTACCTTCAATTATTTCTTCTTTATCATTAATCTGTACACCGGGCATTGAACGTGCTGGTGGTGCTTCTTCTCTGGGCTCAGTCAATGGATCAACCTGAAGCACAAATTCAAGCTCAATGGGAAAAAAAAAAGGAGCAGTAGCGTACCTCATAATTAAATTTATAATCACTGAAATTTAATTTCCAGGGACAATAATTGGGGAAACGCTCACGAACATCTTGAATTTCATCCTTGGAGATATAACCAAATACCCAAGGACCTTCGATCACTAGTTTTGTCCGGTACCACTTGTAGTCATGATCCATTCAGATTCTTTCTTTTGAGGGAAACTCATTTCTACTTCCCGGAACATAATTAAGCTTTGGATCGTCAACTTCGCGCAACAAAGGGAATCCCGAACTACACTTGCGAAGAGGACTAACGCTCCACTTGACAAAATTCCTTATGGAAACGTTATCCGCATAAGTAGTGTGAAAACTTTCAACTGTATAATGTTGTTGCTCTGAAATATCTGGAATATAACATGTAAGATTAGTTCGTCCTTCGCTCCGGAGGCTGCATTCATCAAGTATCCGCCACCAATTTCCGTTATACTGGATAAAGGACCGGGATAAGCCATGAGGAGCATTGCAGCGGGATGCAAGAACCTCGAATTGATAGGGATGATCCTGCTGATATAAATGAAGACGAAGCCCAGCCTCTAACGCACCAGCAGAGATCATTAAGCTATTAAATGAATATTTGAATTTTTAGACCGCTCCCAGGGTCATTACATCTTTATCCCCACTATAAAAAGAAACTTTGAATCCTTCAAGATGGTGTTTTGCTTTGAATTCTTCAAGATTCATTGATTTGTAGCTACAACTGGCGTGTGCCCGCTTACTCTTGGGCATAAGATTAACGGTTGTAGAAGGGTCATATGCAGTATCATGAGTATGCCGAGTTGATGCATGTCTAGATAAAGTAGTTCGAGAAGATCTCCTAATTTGTTGATCATCATCGTGGTGAGAATCAACCACATGACCAGTATTTTGAGTTCTTGAAGACATAGTGAAAAGATGTTTTTATCTGTAAAAAGACAGGAAAGAATCAACACATGAAGGAATCAAAAATTTCAAGTTCATAAAAAAAAAACAACTATGGAAGAGAAATCATAAAGAATCACCATGTCAATCATTCTTGTTTTTATAAAGATTAAATACCAAAACAAAATACAGGAAGATCAAAAAGTCACTTACACGTAGAAAGAGGAGAAACAATTTCTTGATCGAAAGAAGAGCAAATATGATTGATGCAAAAAATTCCTGAGTCGTTGGAGAATGAGAAAAAGATAATGAGAATACTTGAAAAGTTTAAGGAAGAAAAAGAGCTGCAACTTTAAGAGGAAAAAAACAAAAGTAGAAAAGATTGAATCTTATTTAAGGGAAGGATAAACGAACCGTCAAAAATTGAAAAGGTGTTAATCGAGGCAAAGATTTGTTCTTCTCGAAAAATGTTAACTAACACAAACATGGTAATAGAAGTTACTGCTAACAGAAAACTCGGAGTAACGTGCAAAAAGAAGAAGCGACAGATATGGAAAAGATAAAGAGTAATTATTACTCTTCTACTTTTTTCAAGACTTTGGATCAACCGTTAAAAAATTTTGAAAAAAGAAGAAGAAGGGGGGAAGTTGTTAGAGAATAAAAGTCAAGGTAACACATGTCCAACGATTAGGCAACGAAGCAGAGATTCCTAGAAGAGCGAGAAGCACACAATCAAAGTCTTATAAAAGTTCGAATGGATGACAGATGTGATAGACTGAAAGTATCGTTGCATGATCGACACGTAAGAACGGGAAAGTAGTACTATTATGATCGAAGTAAGAGCATTAAATGCGAATGGAACGGGAAAGTAAGAGCGTTAAATGCGAATGGAACGGGAAAATAAGAGCATTAAATACCTATAGATCGGGAAAGTAAAATTCCCAACATTAGCTGTTTGAATGACACTGAGGATCGGGAAGAGGATGACTCATAAAATACGAGATTGACACCGAGGATCGGGAAGAGGATGACTAATAAAATATGAAAGAGACGTGTCAATGATATAAGGTTATGGGCCAAAAAGATGAAAGCATGACAATATATAAGCAAGAACCTGCCTGTCAACCACACGATGATCCTGATCCAAAGATAATCTTAAAATAAAGAGAACGTAAGGAAGTAACGGGCTAAGAGGTATCGGACCAAAAGAATATAGTGGTACGATAACCAATAAATTGACAGACAAGATCGGGAAAACATGATTCATCAAGCATAAAGGATAGACAGAGAAGAAAAAAGAGGGACCCATTGATCGACCTATAAATAGAGAAGTTCATTCATCAAAGTGGGGGTCGGAAAAAAAGAAGAAGAAAAGAAGACTAAGGAAAAATAGGGGAATCAAAAGAAAACTATTAGGTATGTACTTAGAGAGTAATATGAGATTATTAAGGTGTGAATGTATTAATTCCATACTTGTAAAAATCTTGAACTTGATAAGTATAATTCTGATCGAATGTCCAATTTGGTGAATTATTGTTCTTTAATGTTTATGATTGATGTGTTCATATGATTTGATTTGAATAGGTTGATGATATAGTGTAGCAAAACATCTTGTAAGGATTTAAATCTAGATCTTTTGACAAATCATTGGTTGTTTTTGTTAATGAGAATTTTGGCATAAACAACTATAACACTAATTTTGTTACAAACCGATTTCAAACTTGTGCATCCCAAATGGAAATTTATGATGTGTTAGCTACCGTTTTATATTACTGTTTTCCGTTTTACAAAATAAAGAAAATAGAAAACGGATGAAAACGCGTTTGGTAGCTATGATTTTCGAAAACGTTTTTTGTTTTCGAAAATAAAAAAACGAAAACAACTATTTATTATTTTCTTTGTTTTTTCTTTTGTTTTTTTTTCTTTCTTATTTTTCTTCTAAAACTAGGTGTTTTTAAAAACAGTTCTACCAAACAGCTTTTTAAAATTTATTAAAAAATAAAAACAAAGAAAAAATACATATTTTAAAAACGCTAGAAAATAATTTTTGAAAACAATTTTATAAAATGGTACCAAACACGTTGATATTTAAAACTTATTAGTTGACCAAACTCCACAATTAATTAATAACGAAAAAAATTATGGATTGTCACATGTAGGGATGCACATCGGGTGGGTCGGGGCGGGTTTGGCCTCACCCACACCCGACCCGTCGTAAAGGCGGGTGAAAATTTTTCAACCGCACCCAACCCTCCCTAGGACGGGTCGGGTCGGGTTTGACCCAACTTTACGACGGGTCAGGTGCGGGTCACCCGCCCAGTCTGCACAAATTCTAACTACCTCATAGTTCGACCAGATAAGTGAGATGACTGATTGGCATACATAAGGAGCTCTTAAAGTTTACAATCCACCCCACAACAAATCTAAAAGAACCATCTACCTCAAAACACAAATGCATACTTAGTCAATTTTGAGTGTATCACCAATGAAAAATTAACAAAAGAAATTACAAACCCAGTAAAAGCAAACCTCTGATAATGTCAGTCGTATACTCAATTGACTTGAAGCATTGTCACCAATTCTAAACAATGCAACATACAAGTTAAGTTCCAAATCCAACCCTCATTAAATAACTGTCACCACATAATTCCCAAACCTTAGATATCTTAAACCTAACAAATAACTACATCAGCCTACCAAGAAGACTCATCAGTCTAAAATTCTTACAGTCCGAAATAGCTAGGAGTACTAAATCCAATAAAGTATAATGTCGTCTGCACCAACTTACAGGAAAAAACCTTGCAAATAGGCATTGAGATATCAACACTTTAAGACATTCTTTAGCTCAGAAAAAAAGTTGTAGATTTTCAATTAGCCGGAGATTTTTCAATACTTACAACTTCGCTTGAAAGTTTAGGTAACATTAGCAAACTTCAGGTTGCTTTACTTTACTAATCCTTAAAAAGAAGATGTAGACAACAACAATAAAACCAAAAATTAGTGACTGAAATCTAAACATCCAGTAGAAACATAAATTAGAGCCAAAACACACATATTAGTTCTTCCCTATTCTACTGCAGTGAACAAACTTACCCATATCAACAGACCAGCGACATAGCTTGCCTGTTTTCTTAATTCAAATCTCGACAAAATTAACAAACCCAAAAATCGATTCAAGACTCTACAACGAACCATATCTTCTCTTCACTGTCTTGCTCTTCGGTGTTGCAAACACAACCATATCTCTATATTCTAGCCAACTCAGATTCATCTTCAACTCACAGCAACTAACCAGTTTCTGTTTCCCTGCCTGATTTCGAAATCATCGTCTAACAACGCCCACCATTACTAGACCCACAGAATAAAAACTAAATGTAGATATGAAACCCTAGATTTGTATTTTCTTTTTTTACAAAGAAGAATTGAAACCCTAGTTTTCTAATGAGGTGAAGGTAGAGTTGAAGAAGATGATGAGTACTGAGAGAAATTGTTATCTGAGATCAATTAGGTTAGGGTTCGAGAGAGAAAGGAACGAGAGAGCGAGAAAAAAGAAGGGAGCGAGCGAGAAACTTCATCTGCTATTCTGTTCCAAATTTTTTTTAAAATATTTTCTGGCGGGTTGGGCGGGTCGGGTCGGGTGAGAGGAGTTATCACCCGCACTCGACCCGCCAGAAGTCGTGTTTTTAAAAATCACCCGCACCCGACCCGTTCATCACCGGGCTGGGTGCGGATCGGGTAACATTGGGCGGGTGCGGGTGCGGGTCAGGTTGGCGGGTTGGATCGGGTTTGTGCAACCCTAGTCACATGGATGTAGCGCAGAGATACTTTTAGTGGAATAAGAAAGGTAGTGGAAAACATTACGGTGATCCAATCCTTAATAACAATCCAGCATTGCATTTGAAAATTCCTTCATCAATGCTTGTCCTCTATATTCTAATCATGTTGAATCCTTACAACATTTGTTTCTAAATTGTCAAGTTCTTGCCAATGTTTTGGCGATCATTTAAATGGGTAAAATCTTGGTTTGACATTTATTCTCAAAACAAGCAAACTAATATAGATCGATTGCATAAAATTTGTTTTACTATATGGTGTATATGGAAGTTTTTCTATACAAAAAAGTAAACTATAAATCAAAAAATAAAACTTATATGTAAAAAGGATATGCATATACAAAATAGAAAAACATTTATATTATTACTTATATAATAATATACTAACATATCGAGTTTAATATAATTTTTTTAAAAAAAAATTAAAAATGAAAAGATTCGAAAATATATAAGCAAATTTGGCTTTTTTGTAAAGTCTAAAATTAAATATTGATTCAGGATATAAAAAATTTCCGTAAATGTTAGATAAAAAAAGTTTAATATATAAAAAAGAATTTAAATTTTTTAATTTGGATAGTTACTTATTCCCATTAATTTTATTATATAGATAACGATAACTATTTGATGTGACAGTCAATAACAAGTCAAGGTACCGTCCCTTAATTTTTTAAATGTTGAGTACTAGACCAATGTGTTGTCATTTATTAGGTAACAAACGTTAAATAGCCCAAAGTTATTAGGATATGGACTTTTCAATTTACTAACTAATAACTCTGCTATGTCTTATTTGAAAAACCCCTCTATTGGATTTGTAAGAACTCACATTTAGGGGATACCTCCACAAATTTGGGGATACTAACGGTTATATGGGGCATAATATAGGCTAAGGGGGTACTTTATCCTATATATTAAAAAAAACACTAAAAACCTAATTCAAGTATCCCCTCTTATTCCCAACTGCCGACTCCCCTTCTCTTTTTCTTTTTTTTTCTTCTCTTCTTCAATAACAATCAGCACGATTGTTAAATGTAATACCGCCTTCTACAATCGGCATTGCTTTGGTTATGAACGGATTGCGACAATATTGGCCAATATTGGATCTTACTTAACTCCATCTTGGTTTACAATTAATCCACAAGGAATGCAGGATTTGTATATCAAACTTGATGTGAACGAAATTAAAGATGATTTTAGCTTCGGTGAGATTGTTCTTACAGGAAGTTTGGATCATATTGTTGAGTACCATTAACAAATATACCTGCTTCAGTGTCTTAGAAACTTATTTTGATCAATCGAAAGTAACTTTTTCTTTCTACGATTTGGCAAAGTCTACAAATTTAAGGAGTTAAGCACGTTGTTTGAATACAAAAACACTACTGCTTCTTGCATCCTGTAGAATCAGAGACTTGTAAATTCAAAGTTTTGGAAAGTATGACGAGCACCTGACCTAAGCACTTATTCATAATTCTTACGAAGTACCGGTATTGTTTCATTATGTTCTATGTTTTGCAGTGAGCCAGTGAATTAAGTGATATGGGACTACATAAAATGCCAAGCCGCATCTAATTAATTGTAAATGTTGTGAAGCAGTCGGCATTATAAAAAAATGTTGGTTATGCCGACTGTTTTAGAGGAGTATTTTTTAAAATTATTTGGATAAAAAAAATTCAAATTATTTTAAAATGTTTTATTTTTATTTTTTTAAATATTTTCTAGTTTATAAAAGTATTCTCCAGTTAATCCTTAATCGTAAGCCCCTACTATAGGTTTCCGGGAAGGAAAACAAAAACTAATGGGGCAGTTGAGAGTATTTTCGTAGTTTGACAAAGAGTTGCGCCTTTTAGTCAGTGGAGAGGAGATTTTGAATTCCTGACTCATCTTCTCCGATGAAGAATCAACATAACAAGGTACTTGTGTTTCTTTCTCAACTTCATTTCTTTGACCTAATTTTATACATAATCAAACAATCAATTTCTCACATGCTGTTCTACTATCTGTTTCCAAGGACTCAAGTTAAGAGTTTTTAGTTGATAAATCTCAAAGTAATGAACCCAAGTGGCTATACAATAGAGGTTACAAGTCTATCTCATAGTGCTACAGAAAAGGATGTTTACGATTTCTTTGCTTTTTCTGGCACCATTGAACATGTCGAAATAATAAGGTATTAAACTCTTCCGAACATCATAGACCTAGATTCTTCTTTACTTAAATTAATATGTCCTATCATTTCCAAGTTCATGATATAGCCAATTTATTATACGTCTCTTTTCCTTCTTAGCAAATTTCTTTATCGTTCAGCTATTGTACTTAGGTTTCTTGGTGTAATTAGAATCGAAAGAGATAGTATGAACCCAAATTCAGTCGAATAGTTGATTGTTCACTTCCAATCTGTTCACTTAGTAATTTTTCAACTATACCGATACGTAAATAATATGTAAATTTAAGTGTGAACTCAAAAAGATGAACGATGGAGTAGAGATCCTTCATTTGTTAGGGATCAATAGTATGATTTCACAAGCTTCTGGTAGTACTGGATTGTTTGAATGGTGGAGTCACTAAAGGTATGGGATACCAAATGTCAAATGCAGTGAAATTGCTAACTATGGTGTTTCACTGCTCAATCATCTCTCGCCTGGTTTTACAATTAGACTGTACTCTTTGGTATTGAATTGAAGTGAGGAGGCTCTATCCTTTGAGGAAGTACTAAGTAGTCTCTTCTTTCTTTGCTAATTATTAGTTATCTCAAAATCCAAGTTCTCGTAGTGCACACTCAAAAACCTCATAGGTGGGCATGACAGTGTGAACCTACTACCAACCACTCCCACAAAATCATTTATCATTCGACTTTTCTTTTTGATATGTGCAGTTATACTTTTAATTCTAATCAGCTGGAAATGCCTTGCTCATTTCCCTTTTACTTCTATTTGCTTATGCATGTCTGTAACAGATATGGTGAATGTGCTTGCACTGCTTATGTAACATTCAAGGATGCTCATGCCCAGGAAACTGCTGTGTTGCTCAGTCTGAGTTTTTCATTGTGAACTCTTCTATTATCCTCATATCCTCCCCTCACAACTCTACCCAGGGAAGTTTATTTTCTTAATGACTTCGTATTTCGATAATATAGGGACCTGTGATTGTGGACCAATGTGTCTGCATAACTCGCTGGGGGCAGAGTGGAGATGAATCTGATTTCTGGAATAGGCCATCATGGAAGATTGAAGAAGAAGAAGAAGGTGGCTCAACTGTAAGTATCTTTCTTTGCTTTAAATTTTTTTGCATAGATGAGTCTGTAAGTCTGCTGGCTGCTTTTAAAACCCAGGAGTTCTATTTGAAATGGTTCGCCGAGAATTTTTCTGAGTTTGATGAGTGAAATATTCGAATCCATCCCTCACAAACTTTCAGCACTGATAAAATTTCTGTGGGAGTGGAGACCGCTAAATCTGTTGATGATAAATATCGAGTATCGGAGACCACAAAATCAGCCCTCTCTGCAGTGGGAAGAACTGCAGCAGCAGCAGCCACCACTGTTGTCAACAGCAGCTATTTTTCGTGGGGAGCACTTTGTGTTTCTGATGCTCTTGCTAAAGCAGCTAAAGTGGCAGCTGATTTAGGTAGTCAGACCAGTGGCAAGTGAAAGAATTAAGAGAATTTGGGCCAGGTATATCTTACTATTTCAATGTTGTAAAATTTTAAATAGTGTGATACGTACTCGCATAAGTAGCTTCACTATTATTAGATGTATATACTCTATATTGATGCTATATTTGTGTAGTAAACCTATTTGGGTGCTGACAATAGTGCACCTTGTCACAGTTATAATACTTCATACAAATATATACAAGTAAGAATAACACTGTTATTAAGAAATTAAGGGCACCATCCATATTACTGACACATTATTGTTATCTTCGATTTCTATTAACATTTCCACAACTTTCTGACCAACATTTGCCTTCATGTATGATGATGGGCCATTCCACCTTTCCATTCTTTCATCTAACTTATTTTTATAGATCTGGAACATACTGCATTGCTCCACTGCACTATATAGGGCCACTAAGTGCCGTATGGCGCGGACTACAATACCATCCAAACATCATCTGTTGGATGATATTAGGCTTAATGTAAATCTCAGATATAAAATTCAAAACCTGGTCCATCGGATGATTTGGCGGAAAGCTATAGATATTATTATCCATTGTGGATGATAAATGCCTCCAAACTGTGCTAGTTTAATGTGTAGATTTTCATATATCTTTTTCTTTAATATGGTAAGAATGATGGACCATTCTACATTGTACGTTCACTTTAAGTATCAATCATCACTAACAATAAGACTTAAAGTTCTTACCTTTTACCTTTACTCAGAATTCTGCTGGTTCACATGGTGTTGGATCTGGGGAGTATCTTTCTCTAATATGATGAGACATTATGAGGGTATGAGTATGCTGTTTTACAAGTCTTTCGGTACATGCTGATCCAATCTTTTACTTTTCTCTAAATCTTGTTAAATGCAAGCTATGGGAAAGGACAATTGATTGCTACATCTTTGCACTTATTCGGGGCAGTTAGGAATTCAGGACAAGATGAACCCACCAAAAAATTCCTAGTGATGGCGAAGTAATTGTTTGAACAAGTCTTGTTTGATTTGGTATTAAGGGTGGGTTTGAACATCAACTTCTTAGTCATTCTCACTCATAAACAACTCTTTTGATAAACAAAACAACAAAAGAATTGATACCGAAAAACCAAACTTTCGAACCACGCTGAACGTCTGGCAATTGGCGTCACTCTCTCAGAGAGAGACCCAGTTCAGACTCACTTTTTCCCTATTGTATGTAGAAATGTAAAGAACTGAAATGGATTCAGGTTTGAACACTTGAAAAACAAGAAGAATATATCATATAAACATGAAACAAGTCTCCTTTCCACTGAACAATTGCAAATTACATATTCGTGAATGAGTAATTCAACATTTCTCTCAAGAAAATAGAGAGAAATGAAAAGTATATAATGCTTATTACCCAAAAAGAAATTGGGATTTTTAAGAATAAAAAACAAACAAACGAACTTATTAGTCTTTTTTCCTGAATGAATCTCACTTCAACTATACAACAATTAACAGCAAAAAAACACTTGAAAAACCACATTGCTGAGCTCTTCCCTTTGCTAGTAACAACACACAGGACATTTGACAATTCCATTTTCATTACAATCAGGACATCTTTGAAATCCACCACCATCTTCTTCACATTCTTCTCTGTCTTCGCTATCAAATTCAGCATCATTATCAGTAGCGCCTTCTTCTTCGTAATAGATCTTACAACTACCTGAACATCTCTCACATGGTACAAACCTTACATCTCCACAAGCTTCACAGACTCCATCATCAATATCACAACCTCGTAGTAACTTCTCCAATTCTCCATCTTCATGTAATTGTTTTACTTCCTCATTGCCGCCAATGTAGTCTCCTTTTACGAAAACTCTGGGTAACACACCTCTGTATTCACTTCCCAATAATTCTTTCAACTCATCTCTGAAACCACTATGCATCGATACATCTCTCTCATCAAGCCGATATCCAAATCCTTTCAGTATGACTCTTACATTGCAGCAATCCTCGTAGGTCTTTCTTACCCCCCGAAGACTTGTGAAGTAAATCACTACCTTATTCTCACCATCTGGTGGGCATTTTGTTGGTGTAACTGCATTGCTTGTCTTTTTTGAGAACAAAGTGTTGGCCATTTTCTCATTTTCCGGTGGTGTCTTTGGATTAATCACTGTATTATTCGGAGATAGTTCTTCGAGTGCTTTTCTTAATGTAGAGATCATTTCTGGATCAAAATCTTCAGCGACTATCTTGGAATCTGAATCTGCATCAGTACCTTTAGGCTCTAGCCACATTGCTTTTGGTGAGACGGACCCATTTTCTTGTAGTGTTGGTGTGGTGGGTTCATAAAGTTCTTGTAGTTTTTGTACAGGTTGTTCCTCTTGATCCACCATCTTAGAACTGTAATTGGTAGACCCATGATAAGACACACACCTATTCAGAAGATTCGGAGGAAGCCGAAGTGGGCTATTTTCATCTTCTAAACCTTCCATTAACTCCCATGAATTGATTATTTCAGGTTCACCAGGAGGTGTTCTGATCGGTGTTATTGAAATAGTTTTAGGTATCTTCTCGTTTATCATATTAGACCAAGTCTTCGCCTGAATTACCTCCGTCGAGAAGTCATTAATCCTGCCCTCACTATTCTCATAGTTCTTGTTGTCGTACTCATCTTGATAGCTACCACTAGATGTAATACCATCTAAGTGATGATGATCAATAGAATCGAGCTTAAGAGAACCCAATGTGGTAGAGGTAAGAGCTACAACATGGTAGCTATCACCTTTACGTTGCGCCAGATGGTGAATTGGCACGGAATGACTACGAGAAAGAGGATTTTGACAGTGTCGGCAACGTGATGATTTCTTCGTACTTGAACTTGCACAACCCATTTTCAGAATTGATTGGGAAATTGTTTGATAGGAAGAATATAAATCCTAATAGAGGTGAATTTAGGAAACACAGACAAACTCAGAGGACTGGCTGACACAGTCTTTTAACTGTTATTATTGATGGGCAAAGGTACTTACTTTAAATGAAACAAAGGGGGTTTGGGTTTGGTAATTTTGATGAATTTATTATAACAATTTAGATCTGATAACGCTAAATTGGAAACTGATTGAGCTTAAATATTAATGAAACTTCAAATCAGAAAAAAAGTATTACTAACAATTAAAAATATGTTAGCAATTTTAATAAACTGGGATATGAATGAGAAATACCTTGATGAAACAAACCCCCTGGAAATATCTGATCTTTCAACCCACAATTAAGAAACTCAAACAGATGTGTTTCTGATCTTGGAATTTGTGCAATAATACAGAAATATATTTAAAGCCCATAATTACCTTGATGATCATATGTGTTTAATTCCATAATCTCTGACAAAAGAAGAATAAAGACCCTTTTTTTCTTAGTTCATGAATCCCTCAAAAAACCAATCTTTATGTGAATATGGTTTTTCTATAAACCTCTCTTGCTGGAGAAAGAGAGAGGGAAAGAGGAGAGAATGAAGAAGGAAAGAATGGGAAAGTCAGGGGCTTTACATTTGGAAATCCAACAAGTCCACCATCGTATGCCAAAAGTGAAAACCCCTCGAGATAAAAATTTCGGTTACCAACTAATCAATTTCTTCTCTGAAAATAAGAAAGAGGAGAATAGGATTAAAAACAAAAGTGGGTTTGGTGGAATTGTTGGGTTAGAAATAGTTGAAGAAATCAAAACAAAAGTCTTTATCACTCTGGATATTGTATTCATAAAAGTAATCTATCTAATATTTAAGACAGTCTAAATGGTGATGAAATTCTAAAACAGTATCCTTTGAATCTTCAAAGAAGTGTGATTCTTATTTAATCCAGTTATGATTCTCTATCTCTCTCTGTCATTCACTCCAATTTAGACTTCTAAAATCTATAGAGAAAGTAAACTTTAACAAGAAAGTATTGGTTGTACTTGTGCAACTAGTGTTTCTACTCGGTTTTTGATGTTAGTTTCATGATGACTTGGTAAATGAAGGGCTAAATGGAACCTTCTGTCTTTTAGGAAATGTCCGATAAGGCGGGTGAGTATTACTTTGACATCGGTGCGCGCCGGTGTTTTTTTCTTTTTGTTTTATTTCTCTAGTGCGAAAACTACTGCCAAGTGGCAACCCGGTGAGAAGGAAGTCAGTCATCGTTCAATCTCACCTTAAAATTTGTAATAGTATAGTTGTGTAGTGAGGTTTGACCGGTTGGGTCAACAGTGAAGCCAGTCTCAATGTGGGTTTGGATCTGGCTTTCGCGTATCAAAAAAAAATAAATAATATTATTTATCCTATAAATTATGACTTTTACACTAGGAAATCCTATAAAATAGATCATTTATAATCTACTCCATACTTCAAAGAAAGTTTTACTACCCAAAACATTAATTTTTCTTAATATTTATTCCAAAACATTGAATTACATGGATTAATAATACCAAACTACCCTTGTATATATACACAAAGAAAAATCACGAGAGATTCTCAGTGTAAAGTCGGTTACAAACCTAAACCATCTGCAATTGAATCAACCTTAAAAACCCAAATTGAGATCAACATAAACCTAATCAGTTCTTTAAACAATCAATCTAGTGGGAAACGAGTTTCAACATCAAAATTCTTACTAAATTTTAAATTGTAATGAGTTATTATGCATGCAATGAGGAATAATTAAAGAAAATGGTCATCAACAAAGAAATAAGAAGATTTCATCAACAGAAACAAATTGAAAGATACGTTTAATTTCTTGTTTTCTTCTAATTTTTCATGTTTTTGATAAGTTATGGCAGGATGCAGAAACTAGAGTATATTTGAATTATGAGTTTGATAGAATTACTAGAAAGATAAATTTCCACGTTTTTGTTAAGAAATTCAGGGTTTGAGGATAAAATAAAAAATCTATTAAGACCTAAAAATAAAAACAAAGTTTATACATACAATTTGTTTTCAGAATCTATCTTCCTCCTCGACGAGCGTCTAACATCTTTAACTAGTTGTTAACAACACAAACTAAAACGTGAAAAATATCCTAAATTAATAAAACAAGCTATAACAAATGAAAAATCAATAAGCAATTGCTCTCCGGCAGCGACGCCAAGATTTGATGTGTCTTGTAAGTACAACAATTTACTTAAGATATTTTCCCCTAATACTAAACTAGTAATATAAAAGTAATAAGGATCATTCCCACGAGGAGCTGTGTAATTCATATGTTATTTGGATTAGCAAAAACAATAATAAAAACAAACACTATCGCCAAAACTCCTTATGTCACTAGATACTTAAGTGCTCGAATATCAGATTCTATCCAACTAAGCCACCAAGAAGTAACGCACTCAAGGTGTAACCCAATCGTATGCTTTATGGTTTGTAAATTTAGGTTGTCTAGCATCAGAACTCTTGGCGCAAGGTCCTTCTTATTAAGGTCGTCTTCAAACGTGATTTTTCCACAGAATCCCTCTGCAAGGTCTCACGTTCTCTACTTGTGTAAAGAGGTGTTCGACAATTACAGATCGCTCAACTCATTGCTAGTATTTATTAATTTAACGTGCACTCCAAACAATCTAGAATTACTCATAAACATTGGATATCGTGAAAATAAACTATAAGATGATAAAAATCCAAATAAACTTGTAAAACTAATTAAGTTTTACGCTGAAAAAAATCAATTCATACTTAATCAACAAAAGATTAGTTACTCATACTACAAAGAAATAAGAAGAAGAAGAAGAAGAAGAAGAAGAAGAAGAAGAAAAAGAAGAAGAACGGTTTCCCCCTAAAGGGGGTACCTCCCTAGGTTTGTAGAATATTGTATAAGATGTGATTAGAGGTCGTGTCGTGTTTGAGCCATAGATGTATTCTTATATATCCTTTAATGCTTGACCCCTAAGTATCATCTCTTTCTAGGGTTTAGAATCCCATTGGGACCAAGTTTTCTCAATTTAGAAGTTCAAAACGCGTCAAAACTTTTCCAAGAGGTTTGCTATAATCGTCAAAGTCCTTTTCCATAACCCCAACGACTTTAAACACCAAAAATAACTCAAACTATCTTCCCAAAAAGGATCAAGAGTCGTCATAGTCGAAATTCCATGACCTTGATGACTTTAAATCTGGGGAAATCTTCTTTGTTGTCTTTGGTTTTTTGTCCATAACTTCTTTTTCTGACCTTGGAATGGCCTCATTCTTTTTACGCTGGCTTCTTATTTTTATTCTCTTCAAGAAATAGGTAAATATCTATAAATTGGAACAAGTATAAATTGGTTCTTGATCCTTCTTCACTTCTTTGTTCATTCTAACCCTTTGAAGCTCATTTTTAGATGGTTCAACCTTACTTAGACAAATAAAGGAAAAAAAATAATACAAGGTAATATACAAGAATAATAACAATTAGTAATATGGATTTGACACTAATAATATATAAACTATGTAGTTATCAATAAGCTAAACTGGATATTTTTTTAAAAGACTCTTTCTAAATTTGATTTCTACGATGATTGGTTTGAACAGTGTATCTCCACTCTAGTGAAACCTTTAAGGAAACTAGAGGGTTGAGACAAGGGAATAGTCTGTTCTCTTATCAATCTAAATGGAAGTTTTATCTAGGCTACTGATATCTCAAGAAAGAAATAAAACTATTAGTGGTGCTAAAAATCTCGAGAACAATTTCACACATGTTTTTACAGATGATTTCCTTATGTTTGCTAAAGATAACTTTAATGAATGCAAAAACCTATTAAATACTATTGAACTTTTTAATAAAGCTTCTGGACAACTAATAAATTTTGATAATTTAGGCTTCTTCTTTAGTAAGCATGTATATGATAGACATTAGAAAACAAATACATTATCAAAGACTCTTACTTAGAGACCCCTATTTTTTGGATAAGTCAAAAATGAAATCTTTTGATACCATAGTTCATAAAATGGATAAAAAAATTCAAGGTTGGAAAAGTAAAATCTTATCTCAAGCTAAAATGGTTTTAATTAAACAAATCAGTTATAGCCAGTTTCCCTATCTATCATATGGGTTGTACGTCACACCAAAAGAATTAACTTAGAAAATCAATGTCATTCAAAGATAATTTTGGTGGGGAAGAGACTCTAGTGCTAAAAGTGTTTACCTGAAATTTTGGTCATTCTTATGTGAACATATAGCTCAAGAGGATTAAGTTTCAAAGATGTTAATAAAGCCAATTTAGTTATGATCACCAAATTATTTTAGGAACTGGTCGATAAACCTGATACTCTTTGGAATCCCTTCTAAATCAAAAATACGTTAATAAAACTACTACTTTGAATGCTAAAATTTCGGAATCTGGTTCTTGGATTCGAAAATGCATCGGAAAAGGGTTAAAACTAGTTAGAAAAATAACATTTGGGAAGTAAGAGATGGTAAATATATAAACATATGGCATGATAACTGGACCGCTAGTCTTAATATGGTTCTTTCTAAAATAGGCATGCCCGTCAACCCCAATCTAACACTTATAGTTATTGCAGACTTAATTGACTGCAACCATAAGTGGCATTCAAACATTCTACAATCTTGATTCCTTCCTGCAAAATCCTAAACAATGATGGTTTGGAGCCAATATAAATAACATAAGATGGTTGTAAACTAAAGATGGGAACTATTCTGCCAAATATTGGTATGCTAAAATAAATGACCCCTCAACCCATATAACTAACCAGGATCGCACCATATTTTCTAGAAAACTTTGTGGAACTTGAATATCTCTCAAATAATTTAATTCTTCTTATTTATTATTTAAATGTTGCTCTCCTTATAAACTTTAAAATGTCTAGGTTTATAAGAGAAACCGTATTTACTTGTGTCTTCTGCGATTAGGAAATGAGACTATAAAACATTTGTTTCACAATTGTCATTTTGCTAAGGACAATTGTGAATGTCCTTACTAATGCCGCACTTAAAGATTATTGATAAAATACAAAGTATCTCGATAAATCAAAATTAACTAAGTGTTGGTTCATCTGCAAGGAAATGAGCAATTAAAATTTTCAGGAAAAACAACAATCATCAATCTCGATATTTCTGCCTATACAACAACATATTTATTTCTGGAATCTAAGATTGGCGTTAGCTACTATAGAAGATGCTAGGTGGGCTAAGGACAAAAAGTTTCAAAATTCAGTATTGAAGAGGATTGCAAAAAAATTATGAACAACCTTATCGACATCAACAACAAACTCAAATGGTAATGTGAAGTTGTGCCTAATAATGCCAACAGATTACTCCGTCTTTTTAATAGCTTTCGAGTTTTCATTTTATTTTCAAGGAAGCAAATACGGTGGCAGATTTTAAACAAGCTAAGACTTATAGTAGTGTTGTAAAGTAGAGTACACTCCTCCATATTGTATTAGACTAAATTTATACGTAGATAGTATAAGTTTTATTTTATGCATAAAGGTAGGATCTTGAACAACATGATAATCACTAGTATGTATATATGTGTTAGAGATACACCTGATGCAGCCATTGATGCAGAATATAAATTTTATTATATGCATAAAGGTAGGATCTTGAACAACATGATAATCACTAGTATGTATATATATGTTAGAGATATACCTGATGCAGCCATTGATGCAGAATATAAATTTTATTTTATACATAAATGTAGGATCTTGAACAACATGACAATCACTACTATGTATATATGTGTTAGAGATATACCTGATGAAGCCATTGATGCAGAAAACACACAATCCTCTTGTAATAGAATTTTTGGTTTTTCCCTCTTCACCTCTTGCGTAATGAGTTGTAATACTTGAATACAATATTGATGGGTATTGTATTCCATTTATAGGTAGAGAAAGGACCAAACTCATAGGTTATTTAATATTATCTTTAATACTCAACCGTCCATCAAAGAAGAGTTAATAAGGTTATAAATCCTTATAGAGACCTAAGAAAATAACTCTCTATAGAAACCTACAATGTCTAGCAACATCTTGATTAGCCTAGATTGTTCACATGGGCCCAAGAGATATTTCTAATTATATAGAAATAATCTTACATTCTCCCACTGGTCCATGTGATAATCAATTTAATGGTTAATCATAGACAACATAAGGCGCGCATAATTGCTAAACAAAATTTAATGGTTCACATAATACTTTGATCAAGCAAATTACTCATGCGAGTCATAGTGGTTGCACATTGTCATGTTATCAACATATTTCCTTCCATGTACCACAACACGAATAACTTACTCAACTAGGCCTTAAATAAGAGTATTATAATAGTCTACTGATGTCCTTAGAAAAAATAATTTATGTTAGCATTCATTCAATCACATAAAGTATACTAAAACGGATACATAAATAAGTTCATAATAACAATAATAATAAGAGATCAATAAGTGTTCAAACATAAGCAAATATTTTAAGTGAAACTAATTGTTTGTTACTCCCTCAAGAACCATGTTTGCAGCATGTTCCAAAAAGGTCTTGGTAGGTAAGGCCTTCATAAATGCATCTGCAATCATAAGTTTTGTGCCTATGTGTTCAATGAACAACTTTTCCATTTGAACAACTTTTTTCACTCATAGGTACTTTAGATCCATGTGTCTTGAACCCTTAGTATATCTACCGTGCTTTGAAAAGAATACTGCTGCGGCATTATCACAGTAAAGTTTCACTATCGCGGAGGTAAAATTTTGGTCTCCAAACCTTGAGATGAAATTCAGCAGCCATGAACAATAATTTGTAGCCTCAAAACATAATACAAATTCATCTTTCATTGTCGAGCTAGTGAGGATAGACTCTTTTGCACTTTTCCATGATCTTGCTCCTCCAGCTAATAGAAAAAGATATCCAAAAGTGTTTTTTCGAGTATCATCACATCCCATGAAATAGGAATCTGAATAGCCAACCAACTCAAAATGATATGGCTTCGTAAATGTGAGACGATGATCCTTCGTGCCTTTTAAGTATATCAAAAATTTCTTTGCATCTTTCCAACGTTCCATTCCAGGATTCACAAGGTATCTTCCAGTATACCAACTATAAAGTTGATATTTGGTCATGTGCAAACTTGGGCATACATTAAACTTCCCAACGCAGAAGCATAAAGAATTTTATCCATTTCATTACGTCCCATTTCATTCTTAGGACATAGATGAAGTCCAAGCTTGTCTCCTTTAGAGAGTGGAACTATACTTGGCTTACATGCAGTCATCTCAAACCTCTCTAGAATTCTTTCAATATATGTTTTCTATGAGACTGATAATGTCCCAAGTGATCTATCATAGAGTATTCCCAATCACATAACAAGCTTCACCCATATCTTTTATTTCAAAATTATTAGAGAGATATTCCTTAGTTTCATGCATAAGGCCAAGATCACTACTCGCAAGTAATATTTGTTAACATACAGTACCAAAAATATGAAATTCCTCCCACTGATCTTGAGATATATGCATGGATCTACAATATTTTCTTCAAAACCAAACTTGTGAATGGTTTCGTTGAATTTCAGATACCACTACCTAGAGGCTTGCTTAGGTCCATAATTTGATTTCTTAAGTTTGCAGACCATGTGTTCCTGTCCTTCTAAGGAAAAAACCTTCAGGTTGACACATGTAAATTTCTTCCTCTAACTCACCATTAAGAAAGGTTGTTTTCACATCCATTTGATGTAACTCAAGGTCATATTGAGCTACTAATGCAAGAATAATTCTGAGAGAGTCTTTCTTTCACACGGGAGAAAAAGTCTTTTTGTAATCAATGCCATCTTTCTGAATAAAATCTTCGGCTACAAGTTTATCCTTATACCATTCGATATTACCATTAGAGTCACGTTTGGTCTTGAAGACCCACTTACACCCGACTGCTTTGTGTCCTTTAGGCAATTCAATGGTATCCCAGACTCCGTTATCATCCATCGACTTCACGTCAACTTTCATAGCATTAACCCACTTATCAGAATTACTACACTTGATAACTTGTGAATAAGAAACTAGATCTTTCATAACCCCTAAATCAAAATCCGGTTCTTGTAGATAAACCACATAATCATCAGTAATATCCTTTTTCCGTTCTTTAAGAGATCTTCTTAAGGATGGTTCTTGTGGTTGTTCTACAACTTTTTCATTGGCAATAGCCTCATCATGAAGCTCTGGTGCCGTTATTTGTGTTTCTCTCTCATTAATCGGTTCCACAACCGGAGGAGTCACAATATCTGTAGAAATATGAGGCAAAGGGATTATTACCCTGATTTCTTGAACAAATTTTTCTTGCACTGGTGTACTCACACTAACTTCTCCATCCTTAATGAATTTTGCATTTCTAGTTTCAATAATTCGCATACTATGGTTAAGACGATAAATAATATACCCTTTGGATTTTTCAGGAAAACCAATAAAGTAACCGCTAACAGTTTTCAATCCAATTTCTTTTCTTTGGGATTATAAACTTTCGCTTTTGCTGAACACCCCCAAACTTGCAGGTGTTTTAAACTAGGTTTCCAGGCTTTCCACAGTTTAAAAGGAGTCTTTGGAACTGCTTTGCTCGGAAAACTCTTTAAAATATACACAACATAACGAAGAGAATACATCCACAAACTCAAGGGTAAACTCGCATGGATAATCATGCTTCTAACCACTTCCATTATAGTACGATTTTGCCTTTCTGCTACACCATTCTGCCAAGGAGAACCTGGCATTGTGTATTGAGCAACAATGGAAAGATTTTGAAGAAGTAAAGTGAAAGGTCCATGATGTTCTCCTTTTTTATCATACCTTCCATAATATTCACCACCCCAATAAGACCTAATGATTTTCCCTTTATTTTCTAATTTCCTCTTAACTTCGGTAATGAATTGCTCCACAACATTCACAGCTTGAGATTTATCATGCAATTAAGTAAAGATATCAATAACGTAAAAAATCATCAATAAAAGTGATAAAATATTTTTCTCCTCCAAAAGTTGGAACGTCGAAGGGTCCACAAATATTTGTATGTATAATCTCAAGAGTGCAGAACTTCTTGTGGCGCCTTTCTTTATGTGTTTTGTCATCTTGCCTTTAATACAATCCACACAACTATTATAATCAGTAAGATCAAGGTTCTGTAGAATCCTATATTTTACCAATCTTTGAAGCTTTTCACAGGATATGTGTCCCAGCTTCTTGTGCCACAAGAATGAGGAATTACCCTCAACATGTTCAGTTCTATCATTATGATGCATGGTTAAATGGGTTTCAGGTATTGATGATGATGATAAATGTAACTTGTAAGGACCATCATAAAGATATCCAAAACCAATAACTTTGTAATCTTTAAACAAACTAAAACTTTGAATACCTTGTCTAACTAATTGAGAAACTAAAATTAAATTACGGGAAATAGTTGTAACATATAAAGTGTTTTCCAAATCAAGAAATTATTTATGATCTAGAATCAGATGATAGGTGCCTATAACATTGACTGGGGCTTTATTGCCATTGCCCATAAAAAGGAAGTTTTCATTCTGGTTTGTGATTTGGGTTGAAAGGTATCCATGCATCAAATTAGAGACATGAATGTTAATACCAGAGACAAACCACCATGATAACGAAGATTCTTTAACAGTCAAATTTGTTTCAAAATAACTTATGAATCCCAAATGATTACCTTTATTTTCGAACCATTTTTGACTCTTAGAGCAATCTTTCTGAAAGTGACCCGGTTTATTACAGAACGATATTGATTGTCATCTTTTTTTGTATTCTTCCTTTCAGGTTGACAAAAATTATTCTTTGATGCTTCTTTATAGCTATTCCCAGGCTTGCGCTTATTCTTCACTCCTTGATCGATAAAATGCGCTTCATTAAGACCTTGATGGCTTAGCCTTGCTTCCTCTTGAACCAGCATGTTTCCTAGTTCATTGGCTGTCCACTTTTCCTCAATAATGTTGTAATGCACTTGAAAAAGGGGCATAATGAGGTGGAAGCGGGTTGAGAATGAATTGGACAAGAAAGTTGTCATCCACGGTCATTTTCATTTCAGTAATCTTAGCAGCAAAGTTTCGTATTTCAATCACATGCTGGTACATTGAACGTGCACCGTTATACTTCATGATGTTCAATTCAACTATCAACTTCCCAGCTAGTGACTTATCCGATGTATTAAAGCGATCTTTTATGATTTTTATAAAGTCCTTAGCATTATCAGGTTTGGGAAGATGCTTATGTGTTTGCGTCAATGTGCATTTGCATAAACATTATACTTAGACTATCACATTTCTCCCACTTTTTTAGGAGATCCTTATCTTCTTTGGTACTATTATCATCCACAACTGGTTTTTCAATTTGGAGGACAAGATCAATATCCTGTACGCCCAAAGTAAATTCGACATTCTCACTCCATTCCGAGAAGTTGGTACTATTGAAGATTGGGATAGACGAAGTATACGAATGCAAAGATTTGGAATTAGAAGCTGGAAAAACATGATAGATATACACAAAGTTAAACTCACATACATATAAATTAAGAATCTCCTATGAAAAGTAGAATCTTAAATAAAATAATTAAAAGGCACTCTTATATACATATGCAAACAAAGACAAATATTTGTGGATATTATGCCCTTTAATAAAGCACATGTATAATCATAATATTTGTTCAAACATGTGAATTAAAGTTGCATGTGGGTAACTTTTATTCTAATATGTATGACTAATAAATATTTCTTAATGTCTCGACAAACACTTGATCAAACATCTCCTGTGGGTGATAATTGTTCTCATTTGGTTGTATAAAACAATATAGATTTGTAATGACATGATTAAAAATATAATACTCATTACTTAAGTTTTGGACTTAATTTAAGAAAAAAACAACATGCATAAAACAATAAAACATTATAGGTGAGCCCATATCTTTATCAGGATCAATGAAAATATTAAATTTGCATGTTTTGTTATATTAAATTTGTATATTTTGTTTTTATAACCTATCCGAGTTATGATTTTTAAAATAAATTGAATGAAGAAGCATCAACCTTTTAAAAAACGTAATATACATGAATAATAATGATATTATTTTTATTTATGCTTTGTAACATAACAAAAAACAATCAAGGTCAATAATACACAGATCCAAAATAGCTTAGAGATAAAATTCTAACCCTCACCGCATGAAGCAAAAATAAATAAATATACATTTTTTAATTATTTTATGCGTGAAACATATAAAACATGAATGTAGTGAAAAATGAAAAAGATTCATGTTAATAAGTCATAAACATGGTTATTACAGATCAAACAAACATGGCGATGGATTCATATGAACACAATATAATGGAAAATCATAGAGTTCTAAAACCTTGCTCTGGGCCAAATATAAGTTTTATTTTATACATAAAGGTAGGATCTTGAACAACATGATAATCACTACTATGTATATATGTGTTAGAAATATACATGATGCATCCATTGATGCAGAAAACAAGCAATCCTCTTGGAATGGAATTCTTGGTTTCTCCCTTTTCACCTTTTACGTAATCAGTTGTAATACTTGAATACAATATTAATGAGTATTGTATTCCATTTATAGGTAGAGGAAGGACCAATCTCTAGGTTATTTAATATTATCTTTAATACTCAACCGTTCATCAAAGAAGAGTTAATAAGGTGATAAATCCTTATAGAAACTTAAGACAATAACTCTCTATAGAAACCTACAATGTACAACAACGTCTTGATTAGCCTAGATTGCTCACATGGTCCCAAGAGATATTTCTAACCGTGATGAAATAGTATTACAGATAGAGCTAATACTATGGTAGAGTCAAATCATCTAATATTAGATAACTTTACTAATTTTCTTGTAATAAAATTTGCAAGCTAATTTTAGTTATAAGCTTCTTTAATACTCCCTCTATCCTAGAGATAGTAAGTTTTTACATATTTGCACAATTCTTAAAGAAACAAATACAAATAGTTATTTTAGAATTTTTTTCGTTTGACAATCTAAGAGAACTTAAAATTGACATATCTCTCAGATTTAGAATCTAAGAGCAAGTACAGTGGGGGAAAATCTGCTCATTTTCTATATCAGGTGGATGGGAAAATCCATTTTATGGCAGTGGGAAAATGGTTTATCGAGTCAATCTGAGACGATTGTAGCAAATTGGGACGGTCGTTCCAAGTTGATTCGACAACGGTCGAACCCTAAAAGCTAAAAAACGGCTATAATTTCCAAACACTATAGATTCAACCCTCATTCAACTTCTCTACTCACACCAAAATCAATCTCCTCTATATGTTTTCTCTACAAAAAACTCATTTATGATTCATATTCTGCTTCTCTAAATTTTTTCAAAACTACCATTTCTCAATCTCAAGAAATTAGTCGAACAAGAAATAGAAAATCATCTAGGAATAAGCATAGTCAACCTCTAATGACGACACAAGAAGGTTCAGATGAAGAGAATAATCCCAATCTACTTTCCGGTCAAGAATTAGCCACAACTCAAGGTCACCTGTCTACAAGAACAGAGTGAGATAGTCCCCATCAAAAACCAAGAGGTGGTTGGTATGAAGTTAACAAAGTTTATACAAAACTTAATTCTGGTGGTAAAATTATTATCGATAAATTTCTTTCGATTACCTTGTACTATATAAATGCGAAGAAACATTGGACCAAATTGGTGTTTACATTGGTGGAGTGTTGGTGGTATACTACACACACGTTTCATTTTCAAGACTCGAAATAGGTATGTCATATATTTTAATTTATAATTTTTATACAATCAATACGAAGATTATATGAAATTAATAATTTTAATGTTTTTACAGGAATAACATTATTAGATTTGTATTTTCTAATTGGGATACCTTGCGGTCTGGGAGATGATGTTCCATTCAACCAAGAAAGTTGGTTGATTGAAGACCAATATAAAGATGAACTTTCGTTGTACTTTGACGTAACGACATAGGGGTCCCACATAACCTTATGAAGCGGTGGAATTCCTAATTCCGATTTAAAGGAATTTATAGTCAACGAATTATATGGTGATATTAATTCGTCAACATATGGCCTTGACAACAATACACAAATTTTCAAGGTCTTTATTTTCTGGTTACTTGGTTCATGTTTTTTCACCAACTCAAGCGCTAATACTTATATAAGATATCTAAAGGTGTTGCGAGATATGAAAAAGGCTGTCAATTATGATTGGAGGTCCTCTATATTAGTCGAGTTGTATGTTAGTCTCGATATCGCATGCTTGGGTTCGTTAAGAATCAAAGGTTTATTGGGCCTCCTTGAGGTAAATATGATAATAAATTTCTTTAGCTTTAAATAAGTTTAAAAATATTCAACAAGTTAGACTAATTGTATGTTGTTTACTTCAGCTTTGGTGGTATACATATTCCAATTTGGTCTACCAAGACTTTATGACTACACAAAAAGGTTTTCCCAATTGAAGTAAGGTATGAAGGAGATAACTGGAAAACAAGAAAAAACACCACTAAGTGAGATAATATACATCTGTGGAGATACCAAATGCATCTTAGGACTAAACGCAATGTTATTTGGATATCGTATGAGGATTATGAGGAGTTCATTGGTGTTGTATCCCAAGTGATCAGAGATTTTTCACTCCAGCACATGGTGCTCTACAGTCCTGTCAGGATTATTAGTGTTTATTATTTTGGGGAGAGATGTACTAAATAGTTAGTTGGTGCAGTATGTGTGCCAAAGAATCCTCGACATGCTACCGTCCTTGGAACAGATTATACAAGATTGAATAGATACGAATGCAGAAAGTATGGAACATTATTTACTTCTTCTGACGAAGACCGGTACGACATATGGTTCAAATCGGTTACAGAGCCAATATTTGGTGCAAAAGTTTTAAACATATATGGGATGGATTTTTCCACATCAGATAGAGCATTACCGAAATTGGATGTTCCAACCACCACCGGTGATTCCAACTTTCACTGGTTATCCTTCGGCAGGAGTTTATTCTTCATTGGCCCCTTTATAAGGACCTTCTAGACCGTTTTCTTCATCGGCTGGGTCTGATTTGCCAATTTTGAGTTGTGAGCTAGAAACTTATAATCTATACGGAGAGCGTCAAATACTTTTTATTGTCTCACAAGGTCTGGACCGTCCTAATTCTTATACAGGAACATCGTCCAGTCAAGAACAATTGATAAAACAATTGAATCAAAGAGATTTAGAAAATAGACGTTTGTACCAATAGAAATTATAGTGGCGGATTCCATGAGCTTCATTACAAATTTTTCTCAACTTTATGGAATTCCACATTCCCAGGAAGTAGTGCCAGAAACACAAGTACCTCCTAGGCAAGTATCTCCATATCGTCCAACGAGTCCAGCAGTGCAACAATCTGCATATCGTCAGGCCAGTCAACAAAATCCTCAACCTTATCAACATTATACAAGAACATTAAACTTTGATGGTTCATGCATTGGAGATCAAGGTGGAGGTTCTGATGGTGCAGGATCTCAAGTTGTAGGACCAAGTCAAGAATTTTGGAGTTTGATACAGGGGGCACGTATTATAGGAGCTGGAATGGGATTGAGTAATTATAATTATGTTTTATTTAATATTTATAATTGAATTGAGATTAAAGTCTATTTATGTAATTAGAACTAATATACAGAAAGGAAACTATTATTAACTTTTATTTCACATTCAATTAAAATCTATAACAACGCCTTTCTCGAGTAGTATATCTACTTTTTAACATCCCATACGTGCTATCAAAAGATCCTTCAGGATTACGTAATGAACTTCATAAGCAAAATTTTTTCTTTTCCATCTTCGTTATTCTTCTCGAGCTTGCAATATAACTTCAGCATTGGTTTCACCCCTTCGTTGATATCAACAAAACAACCCAGCTGCATTACGGTTATTCGAGTTACCGGTGTCAGTGCATAAGTTTTTATAAATTCTGCTCCAATAACTTAAACTCACTAAACTATTTTGCTTTTGTTTTGCACCCCTAGTCGGATAACATACTACAAAGTTTCTACATAGAGATAAATCTTCATCTGTGGTAAATTCCGCAGGATTAATATACGGTTGAGCCGTTACTCGGAAAATTATAGGTATAAAAGGTGGAGAACGTGTGATTCTAGAAGTGAAAATAGTTGAATTTATAGAACTATTTTATGGAACTAGTCGTTGCCGGCTCATCCTAGGCCGGTCGACTCAGTTTGCTACGACAACGACGAAATTTTCGTATCACCCCAACTTATCACAACCGTTATTTTTTCTTTAATCCAACGGTCTATATCGAATTAATAATTTCGATCATAGCCTTTCCTAGGTTTAATCCAACGACTATTTTTTATTTTAACAACAACTTTAATTAAATGTAATTTGATTTAACCTCTTCTAATGCAATTATTAATTTTAATTAAATATAATTTTATTTTAAAAGAAATAAGCAAGCTTAATAATTCGATTGAATTAACTAAAAATTATATTAAAACAATAATCTCTATTACATTAATTTACTAAACTATGCTCTTTTTTACAAGATACAAACTAGGGCATTAAAAGCTTTAAAAAGCACTTCAATAAAAATCTCGGACAATATTTGCCCTCATGTTTATCTTCATTTGACGTAACTTCCAATTGATGCGCTCCTAAGAAGATTTTCCTTGGTTTTTGTGAGCAGTGCTACGGTTAACTTTCAAATTTTATCTTGAACTCTTTTTTTTCTTATAGTTGCAGATTTGACTTGGTTAACATCTAAAACTTGAAGACATCTTTGCTTTTTATCATCCTCTATGTTTTTTATAACCATCACATATCTTACTAATATCATCTTCGAGTATGACTCTTGAAAATCAAGTTGGGTTAACAAATCAAGTTGAGTTGTATTTTTGCCATTTCTTTTGAGTTTTTTTTATACAGAAGGGATGCTTTAGATTTCGAGATGGAAAGATTAAGATCTAGATGAAATTATAAGAATTTCTGGGTGTAGAATGTATGATTTTGGAGTTGAAATTGGTTGAATTCATAGGGAGTGAAATAAGAGCTATTGGATAAACTAGCCGTTGTCGGCTCAACCTAGGCGACGCTCGTCTCAATATGAACCGAGTCTCGGCCCAAATAAGACCAACCGGCTCATATTGATTTGTTCGTCTCAGGTTAAGATGCTCGGCTCAACCATAGACGGTTATGACAAACCCTCACTTTTGAGGATTTGTCCATCCAATTTACTTATTTGCTAGTCTCATTGCGTGTATAAAATTGACAAATCTACCTGTTTGTTATGCCCGCTGGACTTGTTCTAGCAAGACCCTTTTTCTCGGTATTGATCCATTCTTCCTTAACGAAAAAAAATGGAAGATGTAAAACTCCAAGAAGCTATGCGATGGAAAATATGATTAGCTGTTAGGTTAATCTAACTTTTGTAGTAATTGCTTACACATCCTAGAAGTGGGTGACAAAATCTCATTATGCTCGTAAAAGTTCCAGCCGTTTCTTGATAAAAGGTTTCATTTAAATAGTCAGCTAACAGTCGTAAAACCCTAGCTAGAAGCTAGTGGGCCGACAAAAGTCACGAAATAGAAATCACAAAGTCTTTATCTGCGGAGAAAAAAATTCCCTTGCAGTTTAATTTGTTTGGATTAGTGCAAGCAGATTCTTAATGTAAAGTTGTAAATCTCGAATTGTCATGTAACTTTTCCAGGCATTCTCGCCTTGTTAGATGGTGATGGGTCAAAATCGATTTGACACTCACTCTTAGAAGATATGTTTGTTTTGTTTTCTTCTCTCTTTTAATAGCGGATTGGAATATCTCAATTGTTTTTTAATGCATTCGCTGTCTCATCCAAAAGGTAATTTCTGAGGTCAAATAGAGACTTAAACAGTGCAAATTGCACACGTTATATTTTTAATGGGGGTGTCTTTTGACCGACTTTTTAATGTATGGACTCCTGAACTAGTTGGCTCTTGGCTAGCTGGGAGTAAACTTTTCCGGAGCTTCTGCTAGTTGACTGTATGAAACTTTCATTTGTCCAATATGCCTAATACTAATAGTCTTCTGGCATAAAAGATTTTTATAGGGGAACTCTTTTTTCTTCTTGGGGTAACAAGATGACTAAGTCTAGAATCTAGAGCACTAAAAAAGCTAAGCGGAGGAAATTAGGCTTATGCACACCTAGGGCTGTATATGGGTCGTTCGTTTCGGGTTTCACCTAAAACCGTCGACCGACCCGCTAGTCCTTGGTTTTTAAAATTTCAAACCAACCCAATTCAATCTGTATTCGATTTGGGTTTTAATCTGCCCGTTATGGATCGGTCGGGTTCGGATTTTAATCCGTATTAAACCAAAATTATTAAGGACACATATGTTACATTTTCATCTGTGATCACATTGATCTAACATTTGGATTTTATTATGAATTATCTCTTAATTATGTTGGTGAAGATCTATTATTACATCAGCATCATATATGCTTCTTAAATCCAACACATAATTTACGTAAGAGTGTGCACCATTCTTATTCTCCTTATGGAACTAATAACTATACACTTTCACACTATATATCAACCCACTATCGGTTTTTACAGGCAGGTTCGATCGGTTTTAGCATCAAATTATAAACCGAACCATCTATATCGGGTTTTTAGATTTATAACCATATACCACCCGTTGTAGACAAATTCGGTTTAAAAATCCATGATTTCATCGTGTGCGGACGGATTCGGATTAGTGGATCGTTCTTGTATGCACACCCGACATTATAAATAAAATAAAACCGCCGCATGCTAAAGTAGACTAACATTTTCAAAATTACTTTTGGCGGTGAAATGACGTATTGTAGGTCCAGAATAGTTACCTTGTGGCTTATGCTGAATAAACAGATTAGGTCGCGGACCCGTAGGGCACACTCGTGAATCATATCATTCCACAAAAATACATCAAGGAGCCCCATTCACTCAGTTATTCCCGCACTTCTACAAAAGCTTTCTAGTCCATTAGTAAGCTAGACCAAGGCCGTTTCTAATCTCCGTACTAACAACAACATAAACAAGATTGAGAACTAAAACCGTCAGATGGATTAAGAACTAGTTTTTTTTACGAAACTATAATGTCGTTGTAATTGGCGGTAATGTATCGCAACTTTATTGCCTTACCGGTTAGTTTTCGATCGGATGACAGTAATTGGGTCTACTAAGTAATCCTCCTTTGAAGATCACACCAACCATGGACGGTGCCAAAGGGTACATACGAGATCTGTGGATCCCGCATGATTTTAGATTTGAATATAAATAAATTCAGGGTTAGGATAATTTTTATATTTAACTGGTGCAAATATCGTACCATGGAATTGTAATTTTGTGTCCCTAATGTTAAATTGTGAAAAATTTTGTTTGGCCCATGATTAAATTGCGGCCCCTTCCCTGACACCAACTCTTTGAAGGAACGCAGATGCGAGTCTGCTTAATCCCCGTTTTGTGCAGGAAATGTTATAAAGGGGCCCACATATAATGTTTACGTTGTGTTTGGCGCACCTGTTCGGATTGTTTATGGCTAAGAAAGACGTGCTTCCAACTGTTCTTCTTCTTAAAAGATAAAAGGTTCGATTTGATTTTGTTTATGAAAGAAGTTAGGAATGTCTTGGAAGCTCGAGAAGACGATATAATTTTTTAGTTATGATAAAGTTATACAACTAAATTTTAATTATAATTACCGATGGGAATATCTGTTGCAGATCCCCTCGTACAGTACACACATTCAATGTACACTATATGCTACGCATTTTGTAATCTTATATATTCATGCTCTCCACTACACAACCAATTAGCAATAAGCCTAATTGGCTAGGTTGTATGATTCCAACTAATGGAGGCATGGTTTCGGAGCTCCTTGGCAATTAGCCTCATCTCCGCCAATAATTTGTCTGTCAACGTTGTTAATCATTTACTGAGGTTGGCGATCATTTTCCATAAAACCTAACCAATTAATCTAACTAGATTTGTGCCCATTGTCACGGGGTCGGTCCTTCGCCTCGACTTTACTCCGTGTGGCACTTGACTAGAATTCCGTTACTAGGTAAGTCAGCCTCCCAAACA
>JAJJMC010010016.1:4092044-4117456 GCA_023531435.1 Papaver californicum | reverse complement strand
ATTAGCCATGTGTTGAGCCATTTGGTGCACCCCTGTGACACCATGCTACCTACCTATAGTAAACCAACAATGTAATTAATGAAAGTGTATCTTCGGCAGTGATAAGGCAGGCCCCCAATGACGGTTCTTTTCCTTAAAAATCCCTCACACCAAATCCACATTCTATTTAGAGAAATCGACACCAGAAAGTATAAAGAAAACTTCCACTTTTCTACTTTAAATACTACGTAATTTCTTAATGGGGAAAATGGCAAGTCAATACAATATTTATAGCATTAAAGTATAATACCCTTCTCAATCATCAGTAACTCTGGTGGCCTACCCATTAGTGTTCTCCTCCATTTGACATTTCTAACTGGTTACCTATACTGTGAATCCTCCATAACAAATTTGTAAGAGAACTTCCATCATCATGTCCAGTTAAGTTTCTCATCTTTTCAAGAACGTTTCTTTGTCATATAATCCTTCCAATATGCATAAGTAGTGGGCAACAATAGAAGCTACTGACTGAATTCAGGTGGAGCAAATCAGAGTGCACCATCCCTCTTATTAACCATACTACAACTCTATGCCCGCCATGTCTGTATTGCTTGATCCCGTAACACCATAGCTTAGACCCATTAAAGCGGCTGAATAGTAATCATTAACAACTCCAATTGTACTTTTTTGATTCATCTCGCCTCCAAATTCAGTCAATCCTCCAGCCATGAATGTAACTTCCACAAATCAAATTTCTCAACTGCAGATAATGAGAATTTTATTTTCTACCCAAATTCATGATAGCAGCCATTAAGTAATGAGAAGCTGATACAGGCTTAGATTCAAACTCAAATCGTTTTGCATGTAATATACCAAATAAGGTCTACTGGGTCTTCTGTAGTGCAAATGAGACTTGCACTGAAGTGTATGCAACAATACCACCACCTCTTTGTCCAAGACTACCTGTAACACTTGTGAACAAAAGATAACTTGTAAAGAATGAGGTAAAAGAAGAATAATCAATGAAAAACTTGCAGATTTGTTGAAAATTTCTTTGCAAGACCATGTTTGGTCTCTTTCCACCAATAGACATTGTAGATATCTGTGAAGAACTTGAAAGTTTCTTGTATGTGGCACAACTACATGTGGCAACCAATGACAAACAGGCGACAGTGTTATAAAATTTCTTGATGGCGTCCGCTTTTGAGAAATCGTCAAGTTAGATTGATTTGCAGTACATAATAACTTTAAGTTGCATAATTTTTGTTAGAAAAGCTAGTCAAAGAAATGCATCATACAATGAATAATTATCACCCACCAAGAAATGACTCTATGCGAAAGTACCTATTAATGCCAGCTGAAAAGTCAGACTTGTTTAAGGTTGTACTATATACCATATTTTGCATCCTCGAGAATATAACTATATACCTTGCAGACCAGAAGACCGTGCACAACGTATTTCCCTTTAAGCTTCGCAGCTACTGAGCCTCTGGAATCCTTATAAGAGGATACAATTAAATACTGATCAAATGGAAGCTTTGCCTTTTGGTGCAGCCAATCCTATAAATAGCCTTAAAATTGGTAATTTCAACTTCCTGCCGAAATGGAAGCAACAACTTAAACGTAAGGCCTCAAAAACATCACTCAATGCGCAATAACTAAAATTTTAAAATATCATGACTACTTCAGAATCCAACACTGCACTCACCACAAAACACTTTGTGTCTGAAAATATAAGGCGAGAAAACAGAAAATAACAACTAAATATGGAAGCCAATCAACATCCATAGATAAAAATGCTATTGCGGTGAAGGACTGTATACCTTTCTTGATCTTTAAATGCATTTTTCCAACTCTGCACTCACCACCAAACTCTTCGTGTCTGAAAATATAAAGCAAGAAAACAGAACATTGATAACTAAATATGGAAGACACTCAACATTCGTAGATAAGATTGCTATCACGGTGAAGGACTACAAACCGATTTTGATCTTTGCTTCCCCTCTAGATACATTAATTTTATTCTTCCATTCCCTACATAAACTGCGACATAAAGAAAGTTTCAGTCCAGTACTGACAAAAGGTGATCTGCCTTACTGATTCAAGACAGATTAACAATAGTGGACTTTATTATAAATAGGAAAATCTTACTATGGATACCTCAGAAACAGCAAGTGTTGTTACAATCAAACATCTGGTACAGCCTAATACTATATGAGAAGCATCAGTTGTTTGCATACCTTGCAAAGATATTCATCAAAAAGTTACTGTATGGATCAAAAAGTACCCTTTCTCTGCAAAGAGCTAGATGTTTTTTCCTCTCGATTGACTACAAAATGAGATGCCAGTTCGGCAACACAGAAAAGACAATAGTTTTCTACAGGAGTGCTTGATGCCTTTGCTATGGTGAAAGCCTCATAACGTGCTGAAGGACTGCTTCCTCCATATCCGTGTTGACTTCAACCTAATCTAGTGAGGGAACAAATCAATCAATAAAAGAACCTGCGTAGAACAGTCGGTTAAGCTCACACATTTTGGCGCTATGAGTTCAACATGTCCCAGCTTCTTTGCCTACAATGAAGGTGTAAATGAGGTTCCGTATCTGATCAAGATAGGAAGCTTCTCAGCCAAT
Source organism: Papaver californicum (assembly GCA_023531435.1). Lineage (NCBI taxonomy): Eukaryota > Viridiplantae > Streptophyta > Magnoliopsida > Ranunculales > Papaveraceae > Papaver > Papaver californicum. Next base: position 4,114,845 of record JAJJMC010010016.1, on the reverse strand, counting down.
CTCTCCATTGGGTGGGTCCAAGGAAGACATTTGCCATTCCTGTGAGCTTGCCAACCGCACTTATAGTCTCCAACTATTGGCGTCCCCAAGACCTCGACACATTGAAAGCAAAGCTGCATTACCCAAAAGTAGAATGAGACGAAAAGAAAGAGAGATGCATTTTCATGATCATAACATTCGGTTCTAAAAGAGCCAAACCTAGTGCTTTCTACCGGTAGTTGGGGACAATAGCAATAACGATAAAGAGATAGAGATGCATATATGCAGTAAAGAAGAGCCATACGTAAGACCACAGAGGCAATTTATATATCTGTCGATCAAAACGTAGCAGTTGCGCCTGCAAAAATAGAATGAACAGCCAAAGAAAGATAAAGAATGAGTTAACACGCATTTATAGTGGGAAATCTCCAAGTCATGAAAAGAAATTAGTTTCCTTACAAATCATGAGAAAAACAGTAAGCAATTAAAATATTAAGTAACTGATTAACAAATTGATAAATTGATTCCCTAGTTAACTGCTCAGAATCGTGACAAAAGTAACTCAGCTACGAATTTCAATAGCATATTGTACCCAGACTGATATGATTCCAAAAGGCGTATGCACGACCACATCCAGTACCTAGGTAACACAATAGGCTAGCTAAAATCATACTAACCACCTTTTTAATACCAATTTCACTTTTACTTGTCATTGGAATTGGAAACATCTGATTAAGAAGAACCAACAAAAACAGACTGTTCAGCAACCAAAGGAACAACCTTATCTGCACCCAACATATCTAGGTTTTTTCATCTGGGCCTGCAATAAAACCTGTATCAGAAGAAAGAATTGCAACTTCATCTTCTCCACTACCAATACTTATCATCAGAAGAAGAACTAATAGATGAAGTATCAGTATCACTACCAACACTATCAATGCTTGCTACTTTAAGGCTACTACTATTAGTATTTATGATTTGGATACTTAGCTCAGTACCAATAAACAATAGACAATCAGAACACTACAACTAATACAAAATGATACCTTGCTATCTTTCTCAAATGGTAGCAGCTGACCTGAGTATACGAACATAAGAGAATATCAAAAAACTTTGAACATATAATGAATTAAAATATTGAAATCATTAAATTATTACAAAGAAGAAGAAGAAGAAGATTGAAATTTACCCAGTTCTCTTTTCGAGCAGTGACTATTCGTTCTTCTGCCTCACTATCTCGAAGCAGCCGTATGTATGCAGGAACCAAGTCCACCCTTGAAATATCACATTTGCCACCAGTAAAGATATATGGCGAAAATTAAAGAGGAAAATCGCTGTATGAAAGTACTTAAACTTCTAATGTGCCACAATATGCATGATCACATACATGAAAGAAGTGCCATTACCTTTTAATGAAAACTTCCAACTGGCCAAGTTTGTAGAAGCATCGACACAGGGAGTCACTTTCATAACATCTATATACCTTACCCTGTAAGCTCAGGCCCCATATCTTCACAAAGCTTGTAGTATAGATTTGCCACCATGTAACTTAAGTTACCTGTGAGAAATCATTGTGCAATGAATGCAGTAAAAAAAAACAATGTATGAACCTAAATCCCAGTACAAACGAATCAAGAACCCGAATTAGGTAATCTACCTTGCTCTGTGAGTCGTAAAACATAAATGGCACTAAGAATCAGATAATGTTTGTACTAACAGTAAAACATAAATTCAGCAATCTATTTTCTTAAGCACACAAACACAAAATCCAATCAAAGAGAAGGAAATCACAAGGAGAATACAGAGAAATCTTACTCCAACGGAATGAAAGTCCCTATTTTCAAGGATCTTGTCAACAGCAATCTTGTGTTTAACGGAGATGCTTGTGTTTTCGATAATAATTCGATAATGAGAGGAAAATCAAATTATCATAAACCCAAACATTTCCATGAAACACACGTGCATTTGGAATTATGATATCATTGATGGAAGTGATGCATGAAAGGAGTCTGCATTCGGAATTCAAAAACGAAAAGCAATCAAAATGACAGAAAAATCAGTTTAAATCAGTTTTTATATTTTTAGTATAGAATATAAATACGTATTTAGCATGGAACTTAAAAATAAATAAATATATTCTAGGTATTGAACCAGACTATCCTACACAACTGAAACAAAATTAACTGTTTTAGTCCACACATGTGTGGTGCACATGTATTAGTTAGTTTTCTGTTATAAGCACACACATGTGAGGTGCATATGTACAAGTCAGGTCTGTTATGTTCACACGGTTAATGTGCACATGTGTACATACTTACGGTTAATCCTCCCTATATAAACTGAGCTTAACTCAGTTATTGAATAATAAGAAAGCTTGATTGTTCTGTAATTGAGGTGAGATTCTCTCACCATTTCTCCATTGTTATCATGGTATCAGAGCATGGCAGAGTTCATGCTTAACTCTTTTTGATCCTGGTAAATTTCTTCTGATCATTCTTCTTGCTTAACAAAGATTTTTTCTCTTTGTTAGTGGTATCTGTCTGTTTTGTTCAGATCTATTCATGATTGAAACGTTTCCTTCAACTTCAACAATGGAGAATCCTATATCAAACTCACTCTCTAATGTTCCACTTAATCAACTCACCAACTTTGTTCATCTGAAACTCAAGGAAGACAACTACATTACCTGGCGTAATCTGATGAATCTTGTTATTCAGAAATTCAAACTCAAGAAATTTCTGGATGGAACCTATGAATGTCCACCACAATTCACAAATCTAAGAAACCAAACAAATGGAATTGAAAATCCTCTCTACACTGAATGGTTAGATGAGGATTCCACAATTACAATGTGGATAAACTCCACAATTTCTGACTCAGTGATAACATACTTTTCTAGATCTACTTCTTCTGCAGATCTATGGAAAAACATTGCAGATAGATTTGGAAGAGCTTCATCAACTCATTCCATACAATTATGCACAAAACTCTTATCAATTACTCAAGGTAATAAATAAATTACAACTTTAATAAGTGAGATCAAACTTTTTTCTGATCAGTTAGCTGCTGCTGGAGAAATTATATCTGACAAAGAACTGGTAGTAATCACTCTCAAAGCTTTAAATGAAGAATACATTCCTTTTGCAACCTCAATGAGGCATATGAATCCACCTGTTACTTGCATTGAGCTGCGTAACAATTTGCAAAATGAAGAATCAGTTATTCTTGAAAGATCAAAACACCTCAAAGAAGAACAAAATGCTAAAGCCTTTCTAGCCAACACACCTAGAAGTTCCTTCAGAAACTCCTATTCTAATGCAAGAGGTTTCTCCAGAGGACGTTCCTATAATGGTCACAGATTTCCAAATCCATCCATTTTTTCAAAGAAACTCATCTGGTAGAAGTAACTCTTCAAATGAAAGACCTATTTGTCATATTTGCAATTCTCCTGGTCATATATCTACAACCTGTACTCAAAGATTGAATTTCTCCAATCAAGGAAGATCACCTCCAACTAATCTGAGTGCAATGCTGGCTGTTGCTGACATTTTTGATGATGAAGAGTGGATTGCTGATAGTGGTGCTATAAATCACATTGCACCAAATACAAAGGTTCTGCAAGAGGCTACACCTTATGATGGCTCAGAAATAATTCTTGCTGCTAATGGAGAAGGTATGCTTATTACTCACAAAGGAAACTCTAGTAAACTGTTTAATGATCACTCCTTTGCTCTTAATGATATTCTCATAGTGCCTCAATCATCTTACAACTTATTGTACGTCCACAAATTCACTTCTGACAATAACTACTCTTTAACTCTTGACTCTACTGGTTTCTTTGTGAAGGATCAGACCTCTGGGAGAATTCTTTTCCAAGGTACACATAGACATGGCCTTTATCCCATACCTTTCAGCCATGCTTCTCATGCTTTTGCTTCCACAATAAGTGACAGTGTTATACTCCATAGAAGATTTGGCCATCCATATTTTCAAAATATACAAAAACTTTGCTCATTGTTGCACTTATCTAGTCCAATGAATAAACCTTTCTTTTGTAATGACTGCAAACTATGTAGATGTCAAAAAATACCTTTTCAATTGTCTAGTTCTGTTGCTCAGCAACCTCTAGAGTTATTGCACATAGACCTATGGGGTCCTTGTCATGTTGCATCTATTTCTGGTAGTTTGTATTATGCCAACATTGTTGATGAATATACAAAGTACTGTTGGATTCTTCCTTTGTCATCCAAATCTGAATTTAAAAACATGCCTTTGTATCCTTTGTCCATAGAATTGAGAATCTTGTGTCCAAATCTGTCATTACAATTAGGACAGACAATGGTGGTGAATTTTTAAACTCTTTTCTAAAAAAATTATGTTTCACTAAGGGTATTACACATGAGTTGTCTTGTCCTCATACACCAGAACAGAATGGTGTGGAAGAAGTAAAACACAAGCATTTGTTAGGAGTAACAAGAACACTCTTATCTTAGTCTGGTTTACCTAATGCTTTTTGGGTTAGGCAATCCAAACTGCTAATTTCCTCATAAACAGACTTCCTACCAAATCCATCAACTATATGTCTCCTTATTAGAAACTGTTCAATAAATTTCCAGACTATGCCTTTTTAAAAGTCTTTGGCTGTGTATGCTTTCCTTGGTTGAAGCCTTACACCTCAAACAAGTTAGAGCATAAAAGTAAACATTGTGTCTTTATTGGTTAAAACCTTCAACATAAGGGCTATAGATGTTTAGATCCAAGTACTGGCACCATTTTCATATCCAAACATGTTTCTTTTAATGAGCCTTCTTTTTCTTACAACTTGTTAATCTCATCCACTGCTCCTGAGTCTCATAATGATTTATCATCATCCACTTCTGTTCCACATTCAAATACACAAGTTCCAGACCAAATTGTTTCTCAGCCAACAAATAGTGTCCCTCCTGTAACTAAGAATGCTCATAAAATGATCACTAGAGGAAAACATGGCATTAGAACACCTAAATCTTATTTCTCTTCATCATATCCTCTGGATGTGGCCCTACATGGAAAGGTTACCACTATTCCTACCTGTATTAGTGCTTCCAATAAGGAGGAAGTGCATATCTGCTTCTGCTGCTGAGTACAAGGCATTGGTTGATGCTGGAACATGGAATCTGGTTGATTCCTCTAGAATTACCAACATTGTTGAGTGCAAATGGGTACTCAGGATTAAGTACAATCCAGATGGTTCTGTTGCTAGACACAAAGCCAGGTTAGTTGATAAAGGTTTTCATCAGCAGCAAGGAATAGATTATGAAGACACATTTAGTCCTGTGGCTAAACCAACAACTATTAGAGTCATTCTAGCTTTAGCTGTTCAGTTTGACTGGAAAGTACATCAACTTGATGTCAGTAATGCATTTCTCTATGGTGATTTGAAGGAGCAGGTCTACATGGCACAACCACCAGGCTTCATTGATAACTCATTTCCTTATGTATGTCTTCTGAACAAGGCTATTTATGGCCTAAAACAGGCTCCAAGGGCTTGGTATGAGAAATTAAGTGCAAATGTGCTACTTCTAAACTTTGTGCATTCTAAGGCTGATTCATCTCTCTTTATTCATAAGATGGGTTCTTAAACAACCATATATTTGGTTTATGTTGACGACATACTGCTAACTGGAAGCTCTCCAACTCATCTACTATCAGTTATCACTCACTTGCAAACACAATTTTCCATAAAGGACTTAGGAGGATTGCGTTATTTTTTGGGTCTGGAGGTTAAAAGAGATACTGCTTCACTTTTTCTCAGTCAGACAAAGTATGTTGTGGACTTATTGCTCAAACACCAAATAGAAGGAGCTAGGCCATGTCAGACTCTCATTTCTGCTTCTACAAATCTTAGCAAAGATTCTGGAGATTTACTAGACAATCCTACTGAATATATGGGTGCATTGCAGTACTCGACATGGACAAGACCTGACATATCTTATGTTGTTAATATAGTTTGTCAGTTCATGCACAATCCAAGAACATCTCATCTTGTGGCTGCTAACAGAATTCTTAGATACATCAAGGGAACAATTACATTTGGCTTATATTTCTCAAAGGGCTCAACATCCTTGCTGGGGTATGCAGATGCAGATTGGGCTGGTAATATCGATGATAGGAGGTCTACAGGTGGCTACTGTGTCTTCTTGGGGTCCAATATCATCTCTTGGTCTTCCATGAAGCATACTACTGTGGCCATATCCAACACAGAGGAAGAATACAGAACTCTGGCTCACACATCTGCTGAGGTGGTATTGATTTGTTATATACTCAAGGATCTTCATTTCTCCATCACAGGGATTCCAAAAATTGGGTGTGATAACATCATCTCAATTAATCTGGCTTCCAACCATTTCCTTCATTCCAGAATAAAGCATGTGCAATTGGACTATCATTTTTTCAGGAGCTAGTTCACAACAGGAATCTGGATGTCTTCTATGTGCAAACTCTGGATCAATTGGCAGATGTCTTCACAAAAGGACTTCATGGTCCAAGGTTTATGTTGCTCATAGGCAAGCTCAAGGTTGTGGCACCACCCTTGTGCTTGAAGGGGGGTATTGAACCAAACTCTCCTACAAAACGGAAACAAAATTAATTGTTTCAGTCCACACATGTGTGGTGCACATGTATCAGTTAGTTTTCTGTTATAAGCACACACATGTGAGGTGCACATGTACAAGTCTGGTCTGTTATGTTCACACGGTTAATGTGCACATGTGCACATACTTACGGTTAATCCTCCCTATATAAACTGAGCTTAACTCAGTTATTGAATAATAAGAAAGCTTGATTGTTCTGTAATTGAGGTGATATTCTCTCACGATTTCTCCATTGTTATCACTAGGGTTTTGAGAATACAACCTCACCCCTGTATCCAAGGGAATTCTTTATTAACAATGAACGTGATATATGAGCTTTCTTCGTGATTGTATAAAGAGGAGAAAGTTACGCCATATGATCGATTCTGTTTCTGGGGTTTCTAGGTGTTCTTCTTGGCTGAAATAATCAAAGTTAACAAACTTGACCACTATTTCAATGTCTGACTCAAAAACCGCTGTTAAAGCCCTATTCCTTGGCCCAGCTTTCTACAACTATTGCGAAACATTCAGCTTGCTCTAATGCATGCTCTGGATTTAGTCCTCCATTAATATATTTTTCTTTTTTTTCATGGTATTCACCTGCACAACCACAAATGAATAAGCTAATGTTTGCGTCTTATGTTTCGTCCATATAAAAGACAGGGGTACACATCATTCGGTCGGGCCATTTTTTTGCTAAAACCGTAAGCTGAACCGACCACTAGTCAGTTTCCAGTTTCTAAAACTGAGCCGACCAATAGCCGGTTCGGTTTGAAACCGATCCGGGTCGAATTTGCCGATTCCGGTTTTATTGAAGATTTTTACCTAAATGATAATTATAACTTAAAATTTATTTTTATTGAATTTCTCTCAACAAAGAAAAATACATACTGAAAAATTAAATGCATAATTGTTCTTTAAAGAATACATAAACACATATACACAAACAACTAATGGTTAATAATTTGGATACCCATTTACATACACATCTTTTAATTTAACCATAAAATTTAAAATTAAAAAAAAAATCAATTTTTTGAGAACCCTAAAATTCTAATATAGTCTTCAAACTCTATAAAAATTTGATCAATCTTTAATTTTTCCCCAATCGAAAGATGGTGGTGTTGATGGTGATGGTGTAGCATGTGGTGGTAATGGCGATGTCGTGATGATGGTGTAGCAGGTGTTGGTGCTGCTGCAGACTTTGTTGGCTGATGGTGATGCAGATGATGTTAAAAAAGAGGAAGAAGGAAAAGAAATAACCAAAAAAGGAGAAAAAAGAAGAAAAAAGAAGAAGAAAAAAGAGATGGTGATTATGGTGGTGATAGCTGTGATGATGGTGTATGGAGATTGTCTCTGTGAAGAAAAGAAGAAGAAGATGAAAAAAAGAAGTTGAGTGAAAAGAGGGGCGGTTGCTTAGTTTTAGGGTGTAGGTAGTTTATATATTGAGATATAGGATGAAATGGATGGTCAGGATTAAAAATAAATTAGAAATCTAGGGTTATAATGATATCCGGTTTTTTCTGGTCGTCTCAGTCGTCTTTGAAGGTAAAACCATATGCCGAGCCGAGGATCGAAAATTATAGATTATTCAAACCGTAACCTCAGTCGTTGATCTCGTATCGGCTCGGTTCGGCCCTGGTTTCTTCGGTTTTTGGCCGTTTCCCCTGCAGTCCTGATAAAAGGCATCTATATTTATTTTTACAAATCCTAAGTCTGGTGTTTTCCAAACATGTGACTGCATAGTAAAAATATTATTGGTCCCTACATGGTTGTCATTTCCTCCTTCAATTCATTTATTTGTCAGAATACGGATTCTAGCAACAGTATGCAATCTATATTGGGATTTCGATTGTGAAAAATCTTATTACACTTGTCCTTCCAAATAAACTATGTGGTTCATTAACCTGCAAATCATAGTCTCAAAAATGTTATTAGAAGAGGTTAAAGAATTTTTTTGCATATCAAACCATATTATCAACCAACTCTGAAAACAATCATAATCACCTATAATATGAGCACTTTTACTTTCATAGATAACCAAATAGTTTAGCATAAGGACAGTCTAAAAAAAATGGTCAACAGTTTCAAAGTCAGAATCACATATACTGCAGTTTTGTTCAATATCATGCTTGTACCTTGTTATTCTGTCTCTAGTAGGTAAGACATTTTTCAAACATTTCCAAATAAAAAGTTTAACCCTATGAGGCACCCTGGTACTCTAGAGTTGCTTCCAAACAAATATAGGGTCCAAATTAGCAGGGTTAACATTACTAGTGCCACTAAGAGTGTTATACGCACTCTTAATAGTAAATTTACCACCAAGTTTCCAAATGAGTACATCTTCACCTGCAGAAGGAACATACATATCACATATCTTCCTTGGACAGTCTAAGGAGAAAATACTCTAAATCAAATTCTCATCCCATGGTCTAGTGTTGAAGATAAATAATTCACATAAAAAATAGTATTGAACATAATCAGCAACACCAACATCAGGTACATGAGGGGAGTTAAGTCCTATAATCTAAAAATCTATCCATATTTGTATTTTAGTCCCACATCTAACAACCAAAAAAGAGTATTTATGCACAATCTCCACACCAGAGTTTATGCTCTTCTAAACCCAATAACTAGTATCTTGAGTATTATCAAGATGAAGAAACTCTTATCCTTAGCATATTTATCCTTCAAAACCTTAACCCACAAATCATCAGAGTTAGTACAGGATTTCCAAGCAAGTTTACTTAACAAAGCATTATTCAACACTTCTAGATTTATAAAAGCAAGTCCATCTAATTCCTTGGGTTTACATAATTTTTTCCAAGCAATGAACTTTATACCCCTTTTACTATCATGTCCCCACTATCTTATTAATAAGAGTTTTAGGAATTCTAAAGCTTCCCTTCTGATATGAAGGAAGAGATTTTAGAACATGCTTAACCATAATGGTTTCGCCAGCTTAGTTAAGACTCTTACCCTTCCAATTCTCAAATCTAGCCTCAAAGGGTTGGGTTACTGGTTCAAAAGAAATTATCTTATTGTATCCTACAAGGAGAGATACACCTAGATACTTTTCAGAATCTCTAGTCATGGTCGTGTTTAAAGCCTTAGCAATGTTACTACAAGCTCCAGGAATCAAAATTTTATTATAATAAACTAATGACTTGTTAAAATTGAGTTATTGAACTGAACTCTGACCAAATTCCTCCAGGATAGTGATAAGTGCATAATTTATATATTTTAAGTATCATTTCCTTATACTTATTTGCTATATTTTGTGTGAATTATCGTGTGTTAGTATTACTTTTGTAGTTTTTGTGTTTTATTAGGTTACATCTTTGAAACAAGTGAAATTGATCTTTACAAGAGAATAATTGTAAAATATACAGTGGAACTTAGTCAATTCCAGGATTTATACCCTCTATCTTGTAGAAAATTAAATTACGAAGCCAACATCGAAAGAACGAGGTCATTCCGACTTCGTATGAGAAAGTTATGGGCAAAAAGAGGAGTTAAGCTTGTCAGTTTCACGGAACCGACAGTTAAACAAAATTATTGAATATTGATAAAGGGCACTTGTATCTCTGCTAAGGGACAGCTGAAGTTCATATGATAAAATCACCATCCATTCTACTCAGGGCCACCCCTTTCTTTTTCTTCTTAATCTGGAACGAAGAAAACAGAGCAACTTCGGATGCTCTTCGTAGCACTGATAGCTAATGACTTCATGGAAGAGAAGTTAAAGAAACAACTGATATGGGTTAGTTTGAATCGAAGATACAGGGATGAGTTGAGTTTGCGTCTGAGATGAAGAGGTCGCTGGCTAGTGAAGCTCGATCCTGGAAGAGAGAAGGTTGGGTTGCTGGAATTATTTGATAGCTGGTGAGGGAGCTTTGATGGCAGTTGGAGAGTCAATGATCATGACAGAGTTAGTGGAGAAGGCTTCAGTGATTGATTGAATTAAATCAATGGGTCTGTAGAGCTGGAAACTGTGATCGCTGCCATTGAATTTGTAGTTGGGTTGTCCTGAGTTAAACAGGATTAGAAGAGTTGCGTTTCCATTTGATTCTCGGCGATGGTGGTCGAGTCTATGGTGGACAAATAGTTAAAGCTGAAAGAACGTAGAAGAAGACAAATAGTTTGGTGATTAAAAGACTTGGAGTAAAGTTAAAGCTGAAAGAACGTAGAAGAAGACAAATAGTTAATTTTTACTTTTTAGGATTTTTATTAGTTAATTTAATTTCGAAAAACTGTATTAAGAAATCTTTAATTATTTTTGTAATTTTCTTTTATTTTTGAGCACTTCGGGACATTACAGACATTATTATTTTTAAACCCTACGAAAGGGTAGTATTAAATATAAACTGCACAGGGAAGGACGACAATTACGATATTGTCTCATCCCCTTGGGTTCGTACACGACACAGGAGTCAGTGGCCCGAGTCGACTTCAACAGTTCGTCGCCCGTCTGGTACGGGAGGTAAAACTCTATCAATCCACGAATCCCCTGCAAGTGGGTTTACTGTATTCCTTCGTATGCATATATTTTGAGGAACTGAATACGGATTTATTTTCTAGTAAAGGGCAAGAACTGGCCATACAAGATAAGGACTCGGATTTCGTCACCGTTTCTTTCTTGCCCGCTTTAGGAACACGCTACCAAACGCGAACCTAAGCCTTAAAATTTGACTAGAACGAGAACGATAGGGTAACGAGCTTATTGGAAAGTCATTCAAAAGGACTATATTAGTTATTTTGTTAGCCGAACTCGAAGTTCAGAAAGATTATTTTAAGTGGATTAAAGCCACCTTGTAACCCAAGGAAACGTTGCCAAAGAGACAGGGTTATCAAAGCTCCTTAGAGTTTATCCTGTTTCTGTTCTACTTAATCTAATTCAGATCGTTCTAAGAGGTTTGCTAGAACTGTAACTAGTTGCCTTTTGAAAGAATAACAGCTGGTCTAAAAACAATCTAAGTGGAACCATCATGCTTTTTGTTTGCTAGATTCACTAGTTTTGATTTGGTTGAGTCAGCCTTGCTTGTGATTGCTTAAGAATTCCCTTCAATTAGGATTTATTTTGATTATGACTTATTTTATCTTTTTTTAGTATATGCCGATATACCGGTAGCTTGGGATAGAGATCAGGATAATCGTCTTGTTAGAAATAATCCATTATTCATGGCTAGAACCGATGATGAGGGTGTAGACCCTCCAGTTAAAAGTTTGAGAGACTACATGTACCCAACTAGAGTCTCTCAACCGTCACGCATTGTTTTGCCTACCACTAAAGCCCACTTTGAAATTAAGACTAATACCATCTAGGCTTTGCCAAACTTCTATGGCAGAGAAAATGAACCCTTACTACCACATTCTTGAGGAACTATGTGGTACTGTGAAGATTAAAGACTTGACCGAGGAATATTTTTAATTGAGATTGTTTCCCTTCTCTTTAAAAGATAAGGCGAAATCGTGGCTTGATGCCTTACCATCTTCTTCCACCCAAACTTGGGATGCGATGACTAAGTTATTTTTTCATAAATTTTTTCCTAGGCATAAAACCACATCCTTACGTCAAAGTCTTCATAGTTTCTCGTAGAAAGATGGAGAATCTCTCCATGATTATTTAGAAAGGTTCCATGAACTTATGCTGCAATGTTCACACCATGTATTCGATACCTTGAGACTCACTATGATTCTCTACGAAGGATTAGATCACAAAACAATGACTATGGTAGAATCACTATGTGGTGGTAATTTTGCTGATAGAACTGATGAGGAGGGTTATAAGTTTTTGCATGATGTGTCTGATAAAACCCAAGAATGGGAGGCTAAGGAACCCATAAGGTCAATTGCTAGTAGAAAGGGGGCGCACAGAGTTGATATCCAATTCGACTCTGACGCTAAAATAGCTTCTTTGACAAGAAGACTTGAATCATTAGAACATAGTGCTAAATCTAAACCTTTTGTTGAGTCTGTAGACCAAGTCATTCATGACGATGGTGGAGAACAAGTCCATGCTCTCTACCAAGATAATCGTCGTAGATTTGACCCTTATTCCAATACGTACAACCCAGGGTGGGCAAGACAACCTAACTTTTCCTGGTCTAGAGGTCAGTATGAAGGTCAACCTAGTAATACTAGTGGTTATACGCAGAAATCATCCGGTCCGACTAATTCTTCTAACCAAAGAGTACCTAGTATGGAAGAAAGTCTTCAGATGTTTATGCAAGTTACCTAAAAACGACTAGACAATATAGAAAGGAACAATGCAAGGTCCATAGCAACCTTAGAAGGACAAATAGGTCAGCTTACTAGCCAAATAAGTGAGAGAGACAAGGGACAGTTCCCAAGTCAAACACAGCCTAACCCAAAGGGGTTTTATGAGGTAAGCACAACTGGTGCTAATCCCTCAGATCATGTCTAGGCCATCACTACCTTGAAAAGCGCCTGGGTCATTGATAACCATGTTAGTGATCCTAAGGAGAAAGAGAAAGATAGGAACCCACCCACTATTACACAGGAAATACCTTTAACACAAAAAGAAACCAATGAAACTGAAAGAGGTGAATCTGAAAACACTTATGTTCCTCGTGCTCTATTCCCCCAAAGGTTAGTATCCCATAAGAAAGGAACCAGCCCTAATGACATCTTAGAAGTGTTCAAACAAGTTAAAATCAATATTCCCCTCTTAGATGCCATTAAGAAGATTCCTATGTATGCTAAGTTCTTAAATGATATGTGCACTGTGAAACGAAAATTAAATGTTCATAAGAGAGATTTTCTTGCTGAACAAGTGAGCTCTATCATTACTCACAAACACCACTGATGTGATTTTATATAGTGGTAAAAAGAGGTTCGATTCTCGAACTTGTGAAGGTAATGATTTTAGAAAATATTGGACTTAACCTAAACTAATAAAAATCAGGAAAATACACTAGAGATGATTTTTAGAAAATATGGAAAATACCAGGAGTCAGGAATCAGGTAATTCTAACAATCTATGTGATTAATCATGTAATTCTTTTTAACAATTTAATTCAAGTTTGCCAAAAATATGTTTTCTAAAAGAATAATTGTAAATCCTAAGCATGAGACATCAAGAGTAATTAACTAAGCATGACCCATCAAAAGAGAACACAACTATTTAATAAAAACCATTTTTTCTAATTTAAATCCATGCAAATAATAATAAAAGAATTATAAATAATTATTAGAAAATAATTAAATCACATAAAATTGAGAAAAATACCTTATCCATCATCCCAGTAAATAAACTTACCCCATGGTGAAGAAAACTTGCTCAAAAGTTGATTTCATTGCTCAAAATATTGATTACAAGGTTAAAGAATAGTGCAACAGCTGAACAGATACGTATATAAGTGTCACAGAACAGGGTTCAGCTGTTACAAAGAGCTTTAAGCAACAGAACGTTCAAAACTTAACGCAACAGGAGCAGAGATGCAACAGTGGAACAGCAACACTTATAAATGTTACTGAGTTGTCTTCTTCGGTGATGGTGGATGAAGAACACGCCGGCCGGAGCACCAGCAGGTCACCGGCGGCACCGGAACTTCACCGGATTTTCTCTGAATTGCTCCCTAGGCTTCTGTATATGTTTTTCTTCGATTCTTTTGGTATTTATAGACTTCACAAACCCTAGAGAGAGTTCTAAACCTAATAGAACTCTCTCGAATCACTCCAATTCTTCAATCCCAATCCAAACAGGAACCGAGTCCTGATTCCGGCCAGAAATGGGTTTCTCGAGATGATTTCACGGGATTTCTTGATGTCTTTCGATTTCTTCCAACTCTAATTGCAATGGGTCATCTTCAATTGCCGAAAACGACCCAAAAATCGCAACCAAATCCATTCCTGTTTGAAACAGGACTTTCCCGATGAGTTGGATCGGCCGATCCTGGGTTAACTCGCTGGCTCGCTGGGTTGACTCGCTGGCTCGCTGGGTTGACCCGCTGGCTCGCTGGGTTGACCCGATCCAGCTCAGCCCGATCCAAGGGTGCCCCAATCCAAAGTGTGGGTGCCTTGATCCATTTTCCCGGGTGCTTTGAACACTTTTTGAGCCAATTTTTCCACAAATCTTTATTCTTCTAATGTACCTACAAAAGCATAAAAACACGTAATAGACACACAATCGAATACTAACTCACTAGAAATTAAGGTGCAATTTAGACACTAAAATGTGTCTATCAACCACCCAAATACAAAGACCCTGGTTGTCCTACTATTGCTTGCACTATAGGAGAACACAAGATTGAACAATTAGGACTTGGTGAATCTCTTGCCATATTCTTGCCATATTTGTTAGATTTAGGGGCCAGTGTGAATCTCTTGCCATATTCTGTATATGAGCAATTAGGACTTGGTGACTTGAAACCCACTAGTGTTACACTGCAATTGGATGATAGGTCCATTAAAATTCCTAGAGGAGTGGTAGAAGATGTTCTTGTACATGTTGATAGTTTTGTTTATCATGTGGACTTCGTAATTCTTGATACCCAACCTGTGACAAACCCTAGTGGTCATATTTATATCATTTTAGGACGACCGTTCTTAGAAACTTCTAATGCAATCATAAATTATAGGAATGGTATTATGGAACTTACTTTTGGTAGTTGGAAAATGGAAGTGAATATTTTTCATGTCGCACGTTTTCCTCCTGATCTTGACAACCATAAAACTGTTTGCATAATTGATGAAATAGTCCATGATACTTATTTGCAGAACCATATAGATGATCCATTAGAGAAATGCCTAGCCCACTTTAGATTTAATATGGACAATGTTAGTGTTATTAATGAGGTGAAAACTTTGTTAGATTATGCACCACCTGATCATAATTTAGAAGAAGCAGTTGACTATTTTCAAGAATCTGACGATCTAGAAATTAGGAAAATTGTGACTAGTCTATTTTGACACCCAAAATTCTAAGTTTGGGGGTGATTATCATTCTCCCTGTGCCTTACCTTTGACTCTTCGAAAGGTCCCTGACTTGGGACTTGACATATGCACCTCTACTATTTTGCAAGATCATCTTCAAACTATACTTCCTGAACCTAATGTCCAGAAAGAAGTTCAGTTGTTAGAAACCCATCCTCTGGTCGATGTGGTTTACCTAGGCGATAATACCAAGAATGACTTTGTTTTCCCACCAAAATATTTTCTTCCATATGTGGGAACGTATGAATTTCAAATGTGTCAGTTATTAAGTTTTGAGACTAAGCCTGATTACTTTAGGAGAGTAGAATCGACACATTTTCTTAATAATGACCATTTTCATAGTAATCAACTGTGTGAGTCGAATCAGATTGACTTTGAGGATCCACAATTATTCAAGTTATTATTATGTGCTTCTAAGTTCTTAGTTGAGTTTCTCCAGACTCAACAACATGACCCTGTTGATCTTACCTATGAGGAAATCCATCACACGAAAATATTTTATCTAGACCCTTTTATAGAGCCTGAACCTGAACCACAGCTAGAAGTAGTTGTCTTAAACAGAAAACTAGATAAGGGTGTGCTCGGTTTGTTCTTTTTCTTGGCTTGTTGCAGTTTCCTTTTACTGGTGATAGCACTATTGGATCTAGATAACCCACATTTGTTCCGGCTATTGATATATGATATTATGAGGAAACAAGTATCGTTTGCTTCATGGGAGTCAACCCATCAGATTTGTTTCCTTCACCTTATCTTTTTAGTTTTTGATTGCTTGTTTTATGCCATTTTAGGATTTCCCATCTTGATTTTACATTGGATGAGTTAGTTTACATTGAGGACAATGTAAAGTTTAAGTGTGGGGTAGTTAAGCATATAGAATTATTAAGTATTCACTTTTTAGGCAGAATTGTTTTCAAACTATTTGCATGAAAACCTCCAACTTTTAGATATTTTAGAGTCACTTAGTATACTTCTAGCTACGTTTACATACGGAGTTCTCACCGAAATAACTGAATTTAGAAGTATTAGAGAACTATATTTGGGGTGCTTAGTTGTTGAGAGGCTAGAGCTGACAAAAAGGGACTTAAACCGCCGGTGGCGAGTTCATTATTAGAGTTGTGATCATTCAATACCCTGAGTGAGGCACCAAACCTTCAATTTTCCATTTAGAGTGTTTCATCTGCGTAAATTTCGGGTATATGATGAGCTACCCAACCTCGCACCATTTCAGCACTACTTTGATCTCTTGAGTGCTATTTCTATCAATCACGAGGGTGACATCAGAATTGTGAAAAAACCTTACCTTGTAGTCTGATTTGCAGTTGGCACCACTCTATTTTTCTCGTCAACAACAGGTCCATAGAAACATATCATCATTAACAAGAGTATGATTACAAATTTTAAGAAAGTTGAAGATGTTTTAGGTTTATAAGCAATACTACAAGGATCAAAATTCTTATCCTAGTTGAAAAGTAAGTACAAAAGCGAAAAAGTTAAAAGAAGTGTATTTTTATGAAGTTTATGATACCGAGACAATATAAGTTCTGAAGATTCAAGTGGTACAGTCTTTTTTCCATGGCCATATTAGTTTCGTTGTTATTCTTTTAGTTTGTACTTCATATATCTCAAAAAAAGAAAAAAAATCAAAAGAATATATTTGTTTTTTTTTATTACTTTAGAGTATATTTGTTTTGGTATTTATTCACTAAGGCCGTGGGGAAGAAGAAATATATAAAGAGTTTGAAAAAGCAACAAGAATTTGAGCATAAAAGATTTATAAATTGTCAGAGTTCTATGAAGTTCAAGAGTTCATCATCTACAGTTGACGTCGAAGATGTTTCTATGTGACGCTGTGAGAGTGGTGTTGATTGTAGATTGGGTGAGAAGGTGATTGAGCATTCCCATCCTCGCATAATGGTTGATTTCCTTTCGTAGAGATCATCAGAAAATACTCGGATATAATTCGGAAGGATTTTCCTTCTTACCCTTCAACGTTTGCAGGATTTCTATCTTCATTCCTTCCTGCATACATGAGAACCATAAAGTGCGTCCTTTGAGTTCAAATTCATAAAACCCTATTGGTGAGGCAGAAACATTCGGTTGCCCTCGATTCTGAATTCTTTCATATGGTGGTTTTCTCCTAACTCAAGAGTTAAGCATGAGAATAATGTTCTTTGATACATCTGACTTCTTATTATTAGTTTGCAGAAACTTTATGTCTTCGTAGCTCTTTGGATGCAGGTGTCTCGGAATACTTAGAAGTTGGAGTAGGTTTTGTGGGTAAATCTCTAGTAAACCCTCACGATATAAAACTCGTCCACTAGGGACACCTAGGGGTTTAAAGGCTTGTTACACACGCTAAGTGTAACCGTTTCCTCAATGAAAGGGAGTTGTTGTATTTTAGATTAGTTTAGATTTGTAGTTTGCTCGAGGACTAGCAAAAGGCAAGTGTGGGGGAATTTGATAAGTGCATAATTTATATATTTTAAGTATCATTTCCTTATACTTATTTTCTAGATTTTGTGTGAACTACCGTGTGTTAGTATTACTTTTGTAGTTTATGTGTTTTATTAGGTTACATCTCTGAAACAAGTGCAATGGAGCTTTACAAAAGAATAATATCCAAATACCCAGTGGAACTCAGTCTATTCCAGGAATTATTTGATAGCTGGTGAGGGAGCTTTGATGGCAGTTGGAGAGTCAGTGATCATGACAGAGTTAGTGGAGAAGGCTTCAGTGATTGATTGAATTAAATCAATGGGCCTATAGAGCTGGAAACTGTGATCGCTGCCATTGAATTTGTAGTTGGGTTGTCCTGAGTTAAACATGATTAGAAGAGTTGTGTTTCCATTTGATTCTCGGCGATGGTGGTCGAGTCTATGGTGGCAGTGATGGGTGCTACAGGCAGTTGATATTAATGGAAGTTTGGGAAGCAGCTGATGGTCCAAGTCAATTGCATAAAAGACGAGCATGTGGTGGTGGCGAGACGATGATAATCAGGTTATGGTGGAGATGAGCTCGTGGTGTGATTAGTGGCACATACATAATGATGGCGGTGAATATTGAGTTCGAAGTTGAAAAGGATCCGGAAAACTAGTTCGAGTTTGTTTTAGTTTTGGAGCCAGATACTTGACCGAGACGAAACAGAGGCGGATAGTGGCATCTATAAATAGAGCCGTGACCTTCACATACAAGATACCTCTCACGGATATACCTTCACGGATAGAAAAAAGGCACAAACACTTTCGAGAGGCGGATAACTTCACAGACGCGAGTGGCAATTTTTGGTGCATACCCCTTCGACGATTATCGGTTAGTTTGAGTCTTTTTATTAATTAATTTTTATGGCTTTTGAGAAAGCCATGTCAGGATAATTCTCTTGTTAGGGCGAAAGGATGAACTTGTAGAGATGGTTTTCTTTGTGTTTCAAACTTATGGTTTTCAATTATAAAAACTTAATGTTAATGTTTCGTCTCTCTCTCAACGTTTTATCCTTCTCAATAATTTTTCATGTTCTATGCAACGTATAGTGCATCGTTTGATTAATAGAGGAACTCGTTGAAACCATACTTTAAACCGTTTTACGAATATTCTTTGACTCTTTATGCCACGTATAATTAGTACTTTGAAATTCTACCTTAGGTTGAGAACAAACAATTCTTTTTGAAAATTCTTTCTTCGATTCTTAAACGAAAAATCTTCCGTGTATTAGTAGCTAGATTTGCTATTTTACATGAGTAAAATCGAGACCCTTTGTGACGAACGCAATTAAACCCTAATCTACAACGGATTCCCGAAACCTTAACGTTTTCCTCTTACTGTTTTCAAACTTTATTAAATAGTTTCCATTCACTCATTAATTTAATTCTTTATAAAAAAAAACCTATAAAATATTTTAATTAATTTTAATATAAACTCCTCGTGGGAACGAACCGTATTAGGTCTTGTCTACATCTTTCGACACTGTGCGCTTGCGGTAAAACAAAGTCGGTTTTCCGATGCATCATATACTTAAAATATCTCTAACATTATGCATATTTTCTTTTGCAAAGATGAGAATATCACCTGCAAAAAGAAAATGTGAGATGACTGGAGCTTTTGTAACAACCTTAATACCTGAAATGACACTATTAGTCTCATTTATCATAACTCATGAATAGGGAATCCATATCAAGAATAAAAATGTTATGGAAATAGGATCTTCTTACCTTATACCTTTGGTTGGAGAGAAATCTTGACAAGGACTTCCATTCAACAAGACATAGATATTAGTAGTGGAGATATATTGACTAATAAGATTACTGAAAGCATCATTAAAACCAAACTTTTTTAAAACACCAATTAAATTAAAATGGTGACTCCAACATTCTATCAAAATCTTTTTTAAATTCATAGTCCCACTCAAACCATCTTTATGATTCTATGTGTGAATCAACTCATGAGAAACAATGATGTTGTCGTGAATTGATCTACTAGGCACAAAAGAAGCTTGATATGGTGAGATCAGTTTCTTAAGCAGAGGCTTAATTCTATTTGCTATAATATTAGGCATAATTTTATAATTGGTGTTGCAAAAACCTATAGGTATGTAATCTACAGGGGTTTTAACATCTTTGGTTTTAGGAATTACAGAAGTATATGTTCTATTTAACTTTCTAGGCATAAATCGAGAAGTAAAGAAACTTTAAATCATATCAATTGTATCCTTACCAACCATATGCCATTGAGATGGGTAAAAACCAGCTTGAAAGCCATATGGACATGGAGAAATGGAGAACTCTAGGATGACATTTTTTTTTTTTTTTTGTCGGTAAAAAATTTAGTGCTGAGTCACTGGTATCATCACACAGTGACTTAACCACTAATGTATAATGAATCCCATCATAATATTGAACTCATCACTAATAATAGTATGAATTACATCAAAAGTACTATCAGAAATAACAAGATTAGATGAGCTACTTACAGTACAAAAATAGGGAGTAAGAAGATTGGAAATTTCATTCATGTCTTTACACCAATTACCATTAGAGTCACAGAGGTAATCAATGTTATTCCCATAAATCATTTTATTACCAAAAGTGTAAAAATATCTAGTATTATAATCACAATCAGTAATATGTTTATCACCAACCTTATGTATATAGAAATTACTTTTGACTTTGAAACCAATTATCAAGCTCATTTGTGAGAGAGACTACTGTATCATGCTGAAAAGCAGAGTACTGTTCATTTTGAACATTTTGAATTTGAGTTTGCGACATGTTAATATTTTGTTGAATATCTCCAAACTCAAACTTGTTCCATTGAGACAATCTAATGATAGTATTTTGAATACTTTTAATCAGTTTGTTTACAATCGCATTCGGTATCCTCACAACTATCTTAACCGTAATATCTCAGTTATCACTATTTTATATTCTTCTTATTCCTATTTTGCCTTATTTGATATGTCTAGCTCCCATCATTCTCAAATTGCCTAGTATTTTTTTTTATAAAATACATTTTTGCTTCCTTAGGTTCAAGTGTGGTTTCTCTTAGACCTATGGGGAAGACTATCTCTACTATTGAAGTTATTTATGTTACTGCCAATGAATGTGAAACTACTTTGTTGGGGAAAATTTTCTTTGTAGAATATTTGGAATTTAAGGATATAAAATAAAAAGTTAATGCTCTATGGAGGAGATATAGAAGATATGAAGTAAAAACTATGGGTAAACAAATTTATGTTTTAAGATGAAATCCACAAAGAACTAGGAGGAAATTCTTTTTAAATATCAAAATGAGGGACACACCATAAAGCATGCAAGCAATAGAAAATATGTGACCGTGATGCAATGATTGTTAGTGACAAGTTCAAAGTATTCAGCGATACTTCCATAGATGATGGTGGTGTTAAACACACTTTATAAGGGAATGCCATCGAAGGAATGATTGGTTAAACATTAAATGAGAGATTTAAGTAGAATAATGTTTGTCGCAAAAACAAGTAATTTTGGAACTGCATCTTGAACAACTCGATAATGTGAGCTACTATTAGCCATAAGTAGGTGTTTCATTCCCAAAATCCAATAATGTAAGGCATATTGGCTACATGTGGGTGTTTGCGCATAGGAAAAAAATGAAGTCAACTAATGGCACAAAGTGTTTCACGGAAACTAGAGATGGAATAAAAACAAACCCATATTCCCTGTATTAGATGCAACTACCTTTTTGGTTTCATTAATTCTGGTAGTCCTTGAAGGGCTCGACGTGCATGTAACATATATGGTTACTGCGCATCCCTATGGAAGAATGAATATAGATATCTGCTTGAAAGTCCCTAAAGTTCTTAAATTATCAGTGGAAACACCATGTCATATGTATTCACTAATACTTATCGAGCCTTGTATGGTTTGAAATGATTTGGACTAATATGGTAAATCATCTAAGTGAATGTTTATTAAGCCAGGGAAATGCGAACCATCTTATATGCCCATTAACTCTGTATTTGCTAGAGTTAATGTATAAAACATCAATTGATTGGAACTATTAAATAGCGTTCCGAAGCACAAAAATTCTTAAAAAAGGAGTTCGAGATGAAAATCTCGGTAAAACAATATTTCAACTGAAACGATGGTTCATGATCTCTTTATGCAGTATCATCGAGCACAACGATCAACTGAAACGACTATTCATCAGGGAAAGTAAATCCGTAGAATACTATGGATATTGGGCATGTAATTGGAATTTTACGCCATGTATTTTTTTCTCCTTAGTTAATATTTTTTCTCACTAGGTTTTCCTTGTCAAAGTTTTAATGAGGCATGCGAGTCCACTGGTTTCTGCAGTTCGAAATGTTGTACTATTTTCGAAAGGCGTGAATCCAGATGGCGTGTCTTCTTGAAAACGTATGAAACCATCGAAATTCAAATTTATTAGGGGAACAAAACCCAACGGTCATCATTACTTTTTACCTTTTTGAATTCTAGGCACGTGGGAGAGAAATCCAAAAGACAAAAAGGGGGCAAATTGTAAGGACATAAATTCATCAGTTCCACGTGTTCACATCATAAGAAGAAAGTATCATATTATGTACACCGAGAAGTACAAGAACAAAATAATTAATAAAGAAAGACAGCTATAAAACATTTATTACACATCGGGAGCAGAAAAGTCAGAATAAATTAATGCATACAAGACACGTGGAAAGTACACAAAAAAAGTATCATCAATAGCCAAGACAATCATCTGCGCTCTGGTTATCTCTTGCGCCC
>JAJJMC010010016.1:4039497-4092034 GCA_023531435.1 Papaver californicum | reverse complement strand
ATCTCTTGCGCCCCACAATCATCTGGCCATCTCTTGCGCCCCACAATCATCTGGCCATCTCTTGCGCCCCATAATCATCTGGTTATCTCTTGCACCCCATAATCATCTGGCCATCTCGCGCTCCATAGGCGTCTGCGCGCTGCTACACGCGTGCTATAAATTTTAATCATGCAAGAGTAAATATGCTCCACGTCAAGTTCCACACGTCACACATGCCAACCTCCACATAATAAAGACAAAGGACCAATAAATATTCAATCCAAAGGGAAGCTGCGCATCAGCAAGCGGAACTAGTGAGAAACATTACTAATGGAATAAGATGAGCTGCGCCTAAGGACAAAGATAAGATCAAGTAGATTAAAGGTAAGATGGAGTGAGGAAGAAGGACCCATCATATTTTACTATAAATACCAACCCCAAAATGGAAAGAAGGGGATAACAAAAAATAGAGGGAAAAGACTCTGAAGGAAATCGAAAAACGGGAAAAAGATAAGAAGAGGTTAAGAACTCTATTGAACTAAATTACCTTAATTCTTTATATGACTATGTGTACAAAATATGTGTTGATAAATAACAAACTGAATTTTTCCGTGGATATAGGCTTATTAGCTTAACCACGTTATATATTGAGTTGTTTTTCATTTATATTTGAGTGATGATTCCATGTATTATAATCTTTCTGTATCAATTTCACTTGGAATATTGTCATATTTAAACAACTCAAGTATTTGGTTGTGATTGACCACCAAAAAACGGTCGTCACAGATCTTGTTCATGCCATTGGAGCTATGGCATAGTCTCAAAGAGTAGATTGCTATATAATAAGGTGATGATTTAAAAAAGTATATAAAAATAGGGGGAAAATGAACAAAAAATCAAAAAACCTATCTTCGTGTTATTGTTTATAGGGGAGTTCTCTTTACCCCGTATATATAGATAAAATTTATAAAATAAATTAGTTTTTTTTGGACAATCGGCATGGTTCAATTCATTCAAATCACAATAGTGATTACATATTCGCTTACAAAAATAACAAAAATATCAAATTTAATATTTTTAGCTAATTTTTTTTAGATTTTCTAAATATCTATCACTTATTTTATTTTATTTTTATTTTTATTTATAAAACTAAAAACATTAACTTAATTATGATATTATTCATACATAATAAATTAAGGCATATATAAAAAATACTATTTTATAACTGGAGTCCCGTTTATTGAATGAGACAATAATCCAAAACCCCACAATTATATATGTGACTGCCGGAGTAATAGGAAATAGATAGAATATTGTCAGTATTATGGAATGCTTAAAAGAAAAAATATTATGATGAAGTGATGATGGTAGGTGGTATATATAACTTGAAAGTCATGCAAAAAAACAACTTGAAAGCATGAAAAGCGGGCAAGAAGGCACGTGGTATGGGAAGTATAACATGCATAGTAGAAGATATATAGATATTGGGAGAGAGAACATATGGCGAAGAAGATTCAGTGATGGCATGGTGGGGTTGGAAGCATGGAGGGGTTGGAAGAGTTTACTTTTAATTTTATTAGCAACCTACAAAATGCTTAGCCTTGCAATATACATGATTTTATCAAGAATCCAAACCCAACCAGCAAACAACAGTTGGAATATATCGTCTACGAGCATATGACAGATGTATATAAGCGCGCAAAAATATTGATTTCCACTAGTTACTTTCGAAATTAGATAAACGAACACTAAAAAGGATCCCAATTTTTCACCTAATAATGCCATGCTTCAGCTACACGAATAAAGATAGAGAAAATAAATATATGATAAATATATATTTTATATAATTAAATTGTTAAATTTATACTAATATTTGTTATAATTTTTATGAATTATTGTATATTATATTCGTTTTTGTTTATTTTTGTCTTTTAGTAGGTGAAATCATCTAAAAGAAGTGAATCGACACTGTATTGTGCAACAAAAGAAGAGCTTCAAGTGAAGAAGGATCAAAGATCAGGTGAAACTTGTCCAAAGTCAGGTTTCTTGTCATCATGTCGTAGAGGACGAAGTAACAAAGCTAATGGCGAAAGAATGAAGTCATTCCGACTTCGTATGAGAAAGTTATAAGCAAAACAAGAACTAAGGACAAACTGGTCATTTTTAGGGCAACTGTTATTGGCAACCCATCTTACGTTAAGAGGCAGCTTAAATTCAAATATTTCTACAGTCAGGCAATATTGTTAATGGCACCAGCCATTCTTCTCGAGGCACAACTTTCTTTATCATCTTCTTCACGCGAAGAAGGAGCTGTCTTCTGAACTATGGAACTGATGATGATCGGCCGTTAATGGCGTGATGTGGATGAATTAATGACAATGGGTCATTGTTTGATGATGGCATTAAAGAGCTCGTAGTTGACAGTTAGAGAATGGTGATGAAGTTGCTGCTGCCATTGAAGATAAAGCTCGAGATTGACGTGAAGATGGAGAAAGTCTGTTGGATTATGGCAATGAGCTTGGTGTTGGAATTAACGGAGCTTGCAGAGATGACGCTGTGGATGGTGGATATGATCGGTGATATCTTTGTAGCTGAGAAAGATCGAAGTTGAGCTGATGATGGCAGGGATGATTATCATGGCTGTTGGGTTATGGTTCAAGTTGATGATATGATTTAATGGCCATGAAGTTGTTGGCAGAGAAAGTAGATCTTGATATTGATAATGGCAGTTCGAGAGTTGATGATGGATTTTGTGATGTGGTTATGATTAATGGAGTTGATGGCGATGGTTGATGAAACCTGATGGTGGTGACCGAGTAGTAGCAGGGATATGTTGGTTCAGGGAGAAAACGGAGGAGCTTGAGATGATGGGTTACGGTTCGAAACTAAATCCATGAGAAGGTGGTTTGCTGTTGGTTGAATATGGCTCGAGTGGTGGAGGCTATTGACAGCAGTAATGACCTCGAGCCAGTTAGAAAAGTCAGGAAATAAGAATTTGAATGAGATATGGTTTTGAAACGGAGATAAGTTAGGTAATAGGGAACCTATTTGAAGCGTGTGCAGATATTTAGGAAATGAATTAAAAGGTGTAGGAAGCTGTATTTCACGTGTAATACAAGGAAAGTTAGCTTGTCGGTGATTAGATAAGGCTTCCTAGAGTTCGACTCAATTCAAAACTCTAAGAAGAGGCGGTGTTTAACTTCTATAAATAGGGACCGTGAGTCCACTTCAAGATACCTCGACCCTTCACACCTATTTCCGCCTCCAATTCAGATCCAACCCTATCAACCCTCTCACGCCTGTTTCCAATATCTCAACAGAGAGGAGCTTTTGCTTCTCTACAAACCATACCCATAAAGAAGAGAAGCATGCTGCCAGCATTGGAGTTCCTGGATCACTGTTTGGTTTGATTTAGTTTTTAATTTGTTATTTATTTATTTATTATGAAATTTATTATTATGTTTAACTAATTTTATATGATTATGGATGATTTCTAAATTCCGGACGTGAAGAGAAATTAGTTTTATTAATTTATTCGGAGTTCTAATTATTTATCGATTGTTTTTACTGTTTAATATTTATAGTTAATTCTTAGATTGTTTGGAACGCGTGCTAAATTAATCTCTGGATTATTCTATCGCTAGTAGAGAGTTGTGCGATCCGTAATTGTCGAGCATGTCATACACAAGTAGAAAACGTGAGACCCTGCAGAGGGATTATGTGGAGCAATCGTGTGTGAAGACAACACCAGTAAGTGAACCGAGCGTACTAAGTTTAACTGTTGGAATCAAACCTAAATTCACAAACCTTAAAGCGTTTGATTGAGTTAATTGTAAGCGAACCTCAAGGTGGCTCAATTGGATAGAATCCGGTGACTAAGCGTAAATGTTATCCGATGATATAAGGAGTTTTGTGGATAACTAAGTGTACCTGCTATTCTACGGTTGGTGATGATTGGTTCTAACGAAGATAGATAAGTATACTACTCGAGTCAACATTTGGTAACGGCGAATGATTCCCTAATCATCTTTTTTTTTCTTATTATCTTTTTCTTATTTTTTTAAAATTGTTTTAAACATACAAACCCCCCTTTTCAGTAGTTAATCTAGTTTTGCTAATCTAATAACCTATCAATTGCATACTTCTCTGTGGGAACGACCCTTACTACCGCTATATTACTAGTTAACTAGTGAGAAATATATTGATTAATTTGTTGCACTTACGATACGCATCAGTGTATTGTCCAAGTATTCCTAAAACATAATTCTAATGGACAAGTAAATATTATGGACGAGTGAAATAGACACTAAAGAACCTAGACAATTATATCCTTAACTTTATGTTTTTTCTTCTTTTTATCATCTCTCTTCTATTTAAAAACAAACCAAAAAAAATTCATAACTTCCAAAATATATATCCGATTTTAATAAAATTTATATTTTGAGAAAGAGTTTCAGATTACCTACAAAACAAGATCTATTGTTGATAGTAAATTCAAAAGTTTTTTTCCCGAAAAAAAAATCAAATAAGATGAAACTGGTTGCATCCTGCATAAACTAAGATAGAAAAAAAGATTCGAAAAAATTGCTAGGATGAAACCGGATGCATCATGACTTAAACTAAGAGAAAAATATACAAAAAATAGTTAGGATGAAACTAGTTGCATCCTGACTTAAAATATGATAGGAAAAATTATTCAAAAAATAGTTAGGATGAATCTGGTAGCATCCTGGCTTAAACTAAGATAGAAAAATTATTCTAAAAATAGGTAGGATGAAACTGATGTGTTTTAGAAATAGTGGTAAAAAATTCGATACTCAGACTTGTAAAGATTTGATTTTAAAGCCTAATTTTTAATACTAAAAATAAAGAAGATTAAAGTAGAATTGATTTCAAATTATGGAAAGACCTGAGACTAAAGATTCCACCATTAGCCAATTTTTCAAGTGATTTAGCATTAACAATTATTTTGCAACTCATACTTTCAATTGATTCTAAATATCGCCAAAGTTAGATTTTTAAACTAATAGTTGTAAATCAAAAGTATGAGACATCAATAGCTCTAAACTAAGCATGACCCATCAAAAGAAAACACAACTAATTGATAAAAATCATTTTTTTTTCAATTTTAATTCAAAGCAAATAATCATACAAGAATTTCAAAAAATTAATTAAAAAAAATACCACTTTATTATTGGAAAAATGGCTTCCTCCATCGCCTCAGCAATGGGGTCTAGCTCCTCATGTCAAACACTCTCTCAAAATACATGTTCATAGCTCAAAGTGCTTAAAAGAAGAGAAAAACAGAATTAACACAGAAAACAAATACGGAAATAAGTGTTGCTGAGACTGTCTTCTATGTTGCTGAAAAGAGAAATTAACACAGAGAATAAAGTATGGTTCCAGGACGCAGTATAATATGAAAGAAAAGGTGACAGAATCAACGACTGTCTTCTCATGTGGTATGTTCTTCTTCTTCCTATCAGCAGTGTAATTCTGATATATTTTTTCTCTCCACTCCTGATGCCTTTTTTTCTTGTTTCTCTTCGCTTTATATAGTCTCCCCAACCTTAACCACCCATCATACGTCGATAAGGACTCAAAAATATCTTTGGTTTTTCTTGATTTTTCCTTTCACAAAAAGTTTTGGATATTCCATATTTCTTCTCTTCTTCACGTGTCTGAAGTGTTCAAAACTTCCAAAACTTCCCTTCAATTCCACGTAACTTCCATATCCCACAACCCAGAAACTCGAGAAACTCTCCAACCCCTATTTTATCGAGATCAAGATGGAAACTCCTTTATTTTACGTGAACAAACCAACCACCATCACTGTTTTATGCTAACAGAATAATACCAATCCAAAACCGTTTGAACTCCAAGAAAATCTCGCTCAAATTCAATCCAGAAGAACTCTTCACACGTAAGGTAGCTTTCCCGCCATTTCGGAATTTGAATTTAAAAGGAAGGGGTGCCCCTAATCCATCCGGTGGGTGCCTTTAAATATTTTCTCGGGTGCCTTTAGTAATTTTCTGGGTGCCTTTATCAACTTTTCAAGCCAATTTTTCTACAAAGGTTTATTTCTCAAAAATACCTACAAACACATAAAATCACACAGTAAGTATAAAATCGAGCACTAACAAAATAGATAATTGCGGACAAATTAGACACAAAAATGTGTCTATCAGAAATTTGATGCATCCTGGTTTAAACTAAAATAAGAAATGCTTTTCGAAAAATAACTAGAAAAATTCTTCGAAAGCTAAGTAAAACACTCAGTTCCATACTAAAAAAAAAACAAAAGATCTAGCACAACCACCACTACTACCAACATTTTCAACTTCAATAAACACCATATTACTGCCACCAGCACCTTCAATAGTAACAAAATACAACAAACACACCATCGTCACCTTCAACATAAAAATAAACAAATATCCAAATATACAGGATGAAACCATATACATTCTGAAGAAAACATATTTTTTGTTAGAATATGCAGGATGAAACCAGATATATCCCGAAAAAACATTTTTTTTTGTTAGATTATTTCATCCGGGTTTAATTAAAATAAAACTAGTTTCATCTAGGTCTAATCTTTAAGATTAAAGCCAATGGGGTGGGCATTTGGATAATTTACCAATTACCACCCCACAGTGGGATGGACAAACCCAAAAAATGACTTGGAAAATGGGTATATTGGGGGGTTTGCACATTGAGGCTCAGACTAAGTCGATCATCTTAGTTTGTGACGATCGACTCACACTTGCACCGAGCCTTGTCCTATCATGGTCCGAGTAGGTCAATGAGATTCGAAAACGGTCGAATCTCAATGAATCTCATCCAACGGACTTCAATTCTCTCCCTATAAATTCAAACATTTTCAACTCCAAAATCACACCTTCTCCACTCAAAAATTATTCTATTTTTTTTTTTCAATCTTAAGTTTTCCATCTCAAACTCCTAATCTCAATTTTTGTAGTAAATATTTTTTCAAAAAAATGGATGCCAGAGTTCGTCATCCAAAATCTACTCAAGAAGAGGATTTAGCTATTTGTAAAACATATGTTTTTCATAGAAGAGGAAATGTTCCTACTAGCCAACTCATGTCGCACACGTCTTTTGAAAGAACCTTTTCACTATGTTTGTTGTTGTTTGTACCTAAAAACCTCTCTCAGGCAAAACAATGTACTGTAGAAGTACTTTTTAGGTTCGAGGATCGAAATCGTACAAAACAAATCCAGATAAGTAGGATTTGTATTTGTTCTTCTTTGGTTACAAAGAAAGGAGATGGGTTGATCTTAGGGAGGGAAGCAAATAAAGTTGAAGGAATTGTGTGTAAAATTGTGTGTTGTGGTAGAAAAAATAGCAGAGCTTGTGAGAATGATTCTCTTCTCGATTCTCTGGCTTATTCTTTTTTATTGGCTCTTGTTGTTCTGTTTTTGGAATTGGCTAAACAGCCTATTTATAACATTTGAGACCATACACTTTCCTTGCAAATTAGTGGTAGTTGTGGGGAGATGGAGAAGTGGAGGTTGTGGGAATAACCGTCCACCTCGTCCTGGGAAGTTTCTGGAATCTTCCAGATTATTACTGCACTATCTCTTCAACTGCCCCAACTTACCACTTATTTTATAACTTCCTTGTCATGGGTGTTTGCCAAGCCCATATTAATGTAAACCGCCAGACCAAATCCCATGTCTTATCCCCCCATGTAATGTGATTTTGATATCTCGTAAGAATTGGTGGAGTTGTGGCTTCAAAGCCACGAGTCTTGTTGTAAAATAATGTCTCCAGTGGACTTTATGTCAACTTTGTCGTAGTAATGGTTTAAAAAATTGTGCTATCTTGAACGAGAAAGAAAAAGTAATGGCTTATTTAAGATTTCTCAGTCTTGTGAGATTTAATTGTTGGCATTTATGCCTCACTTTTGTGCAGTGCATATAAAACACCTTCAAGAGATTCAATCGTGGAAGTTTGCAATCTTGAAATTATTCTCGATGCGACTCTGCAATTAGATGGTATGCATCTAATTAACGCTTTTATTCAGATATGGTGTTTCCTTTATCCTGAATATTTGCGATTTCGTATAATCAGTATATTCTGCTTTATACGAGTAGTTTGCATGGATGCACATGAAATAACGAGGTTTTTATTACACAAAGCTCTGAAATTTCTATGGTGCATATATATGCTAAAGAGCTACAGGGCTAGTTTAGCCAGGAGCTGAATATGCATTCTCAATTCTCTTGCGGAATGTAAGATATCAATAATGTTCATAATTATGATGCTCGTCTGAAATTATTGTATTTTTATTTCATGCTTCTGCAGTTAGGCAAAAGCAGCATTATAAAGAGGATTATTACAGTTTTCTCCCTTGTCAAAAACTCACTATCAACATTAAGTCCCTGCTTAGCGCGGAGCAGTAATGTGTTTCATGGTAAGCACTAGATTTTATTCTATTGCTATAAGAAAAATAGATCAAATAGTTTAGTTGTCAGATATTACCAGGAATTCTGATTTGATGATGGTCCAATGATGTCGAGTGTCGATGAAGGACCAATAGTTGGTGTTGAAATGCATGTGGAATGGTAGATCACCGTTTGGAGAGTAATTTGATAAGGCGTGGCTTATTTGTACGGTGGAGAGACTAAAATTAACCCGTCTGTGGCACGAGAGCATGATTTCAGAATAGGAAACCCTTGTTTGACCTAAATTTGGAAACCAATTACTATAAAAGGGAGAGTAGACCTTTATTTATTTTTATTTTTCTCCCATCACCATTGTCGCTGACTTTTTTCTTCTCTTTTTCTCTCCACATTCAACAGTTCTTCCTCCTGTCAGCGCCACCGCCGTCCAATCACCGTCGGCGATCCCCTTGCCGGTTTCCGGCACCGACCAGGTAACGTTTTTTTTACGTGAGTATTTCGCGTGAAATAATATATATATATATATATATATATTTTTTTTTATACGTGAGTGAATGCTCACATATCTCTTCTACTCTATCCCCTATTTTTTTAGGGGTAAGTACTAAATCACTTCTTTCAATTATCATTGCTTATTAAGTTGCATTAATATGCCATTGATTTGATAATTGTATTTTTTTCTCCCATGTTTTGAAAGTGGACCTTAATTCCGTAACTGTTGATTTTGATTGTAAGAATTCTCCATTGACTTTGCTATAACGCCGTTGAGCTTTAACTAGGTACACTAGGGTTTATAAAAACATTTTTTTTATGTACATATCTGCATGTATTTGCATATCAGTGATAGACATATATATTTACATGGAGTAGTGCCAAACCTTGTGTACGGTCGTCCAATTGTTGATGTAGATATTAATTGAACCCGTTGTAGATGTCTGACAATCTTAAAGATATAACTGCTAATGGTTCCAGTCACGATGGAATCAAAAATTCTGATGTTATCTTCTTGGATGATGTGCCTACCATCCATGATAAATTCTTTGATAGCGTTGATGAAGATGCTGCTGACCCTGATTATGATGGTATTTTTATTCCGAACGTTGATTCCGTTCTTCGACACAACAATATTTATCCGCAAGATATTGTCAGGTGCTGTTTGTAGAGGAAAGAGTCTAGGCCTTCGTTTTTTGATTTCAAGACATCCCAAACTCCTTTGCTTGGATGGGCTTCGTGGGATAAGGTTATTTTGAAGAATCCTCAAGTGAAGCTAGTTTTAGAAAATGCCAAAATATTTCATGTTGTATGAGCGTTTGTGTCTTTGAGAATTAATAAGGAAACGAAGGGTCTGCTTGCATTTGTTTCTCGTTGGTGTGGCTCGATTCATTTAACGGTATCTGCTTGGGTGAGTTAATAATTATTATGGAAGATGTGGCGGTCTTACTGCAATTTTCGGTTGTTAGTAGTATTCCTGTTGAATGGTCCGAGCAGGAGAAAAAGTATGAAGCATATCTTGTTCGGAAAATAGAAGATTTGCAGAAGTCCCGTGGTAGCAATAACAAGAATTATACAACCTGGACTGAGTACTGGTGGAATGGTAGTTCAAGTACCGACGGTCTTGCTGCTGATCATCCCCTATGTATCATTGCGTACCTTTTACTTTGGCTTTCTAGAGACATATTTGAAGATTCTCCTGGAGGTCAGTTGAAGATTCCACTGATTCGGATTGCTATTGCACTTGCAGGCGGAAAGACACTTCCTCTAGGTACTTTATATTCTCATTTGGATGCTTTGAATCGTGACATGAAGACTTCTAATTTTCATGCCAAGGTACAGTCTTTTATTCACGTCATGTTTATGCAAGCCTAGCTTTGGGAACATTTTACTGAATATGCACCAAAGGCTCGGCCTACTTTCCCGAGTGAAGAGATAGAGTATGCTCGAATACTTCGTTGGAGTAAGAAGAAATTTTCCCCTGTTAGTCTTACTAGTTTAATGGATAATGAGAAGAAAGTAAATTTCATACCTTGGGGTTTGAAGCTTCCACAGGTGATTCCGCTAGAAACTTTTGCTGAGAACCCCAGTATTATCTTACACTCTGGTTCGAATGGTGAGGGTAATACAACTGTTGTTGGTGAAGCCAATTTTATGAATAGTTATACCCCAGGGTATATTTTTGCTATCTATTCTGATACTTTCATTGCCTAGAACTATAATATTGAAAAAAGAACTCGGAAAATGGGTTTTGATCAGTCTGTCTCTTATTACCGTACCTAGGTGCCTTCTGTAGACATGCTTAAGCAAACTGAGGGTGCCCACTACATTCTAGATCGAAGCATCTCTTTCTTTCAAGCTCATAGAAAGATATATAATACTGATGAATATGCTGATTTCTGGGAAAAGAAGCTTATTATATATCCTTAACAAGTTCATGTTCAACAAGCCTTATGCCGTTCGTGGTGAACCTTCTTCAAAGGAGTTGACGGATCATCCGAATTTGAAGATTTCTTCTGAAGCAAAACGCGAATCAATCATCAACTGGTCTCAGGTATCTTGAGTTATTCTTCGCTTAATCATAGTCTTCTTATTTGATAACTAAGTATTTTAATTTGTTTGTTGCAGTCATGGCTCCCGAATTACTGTATGTCTGATAAAGCAGCGAATGCTACTCCTTAATCTGGGATGAAGAGACCTTGGGTGATTATACCTGGGAGTGGAGACCGCCCCTCGAAGAAGGTAAGTGTTTTCATTTCCTCCTAGGTTCCTTCTCTGTATAAAGCATATTTATATCTTGTATCTAATGAATATATTTGTATGGTCTGGGAGCATAATTATTCAGAGTGACGTGAGCGTTCGACCCATTAAATTTGGTGTCCAGTCATTCTTGGTGCTTCAGCTGCTTATGTTGTGATTAGAACTTCTTTTAGAAACGTTCTAAATAACGATCCTGTATCTTACCGAATTTGATGGATTCTGATTCTTGTGAATAACCATTATTCTTTAGATGACTAACAATATGAATACTTCGACATTAGAAAGCATCGTTGTGGTTGGAAGCTCTAAATAAGAAGATAAAAATGACCACTTATTGTCCATCAAATCTTTATTTTTAGGGGGGAAATGAGCGAAATCAGAGAGACGGATTTGTAGGTGAAGGATTAGAGGTTACCATGAGTTGTGAAGCTGGTGATGTTCCTTCTCCAATCCAAAATCATGAGAAATCTCTTCTGAATGTGATTGGTTAATAGAGTATTCCGAATGGCGCTGTTGTACAAAATTCTGATATTGCGGAAACCGCTCTGCTCGAGTACCCGAATGTTGGAGTTAGCTTTGACTCCAGGTTTGAAAGGAATCGATTTGATTATGTGTGCATTGGTGGCTTCACTGTCTCTTCTTCCTATGCTGAGATGTATACCAAAGTATGGAAGAAGTACGACCACTTATTCGTTGGTGATCCCAAGAACTATCGTGCTCTGGAAAATGTTGTGTTTATTCTCTTGTCGATTGTGTGTGAGATAATTCATCTTCCTCATAACGAAATATATGAGCTAGTACTTCAAGAATGGAAGGATGCCTTAGACGAGGCTGAAAGGGCTAAGCTTGATGTAGCATTGGTATGCTGTCATTTTGAAGTTTCTGAGAAGTATCTACAGGATAGAGGTACGATTCCAAACTTGGATATCGTGACCAAGGATAAACATGATGTTGAGAGGATGTCTCGGGAGTTAAAACTTGAGACTGAGATTTTTTGGAGGTTGGAAAAGGCATATTCCGAAGGTGTTGAACCAATTTCCAAGGACTTTTTTATAGATTTTATAGGATTTATAGGTTTTCTGGAATATGGATTTTTTGTGGTTTTGTTTTGGGATTTTGATTAAGTAAGGATTTTTGAATGACTTGCAAATACATATTTTTTTTGAAGGAAATAATGCTTTACTTGATTAATGAATTGAAATCCTATATATGAATGCAAGATGCAAGATGTTGCAAACATTTTGGAGGAATTACAAATATTGCATAAAATAGGGAAATATTGAAAGGTGTTGATAAATATTTTTTTTTTAAGCATCGTGGGCTGTAAGCCACTTACCATGCATGATCACCCCTTCTCGTTTGTCAGTATTGACAAGTTTGTAGTAACCGCCCATCATGGTTTCAGTAATGAGATACGGTTCTTTTTCAGGAGAGGCTGTGGTTTTCTCTACTGTGTCTCCAACATGGAAGGCATTGGGTTCGAGCCCCTTAACTTCACGACATGTCTTCTGAGTGCTTGAGTTACTAGCTTGTTTATCTTTTGCAGAGACAATCCATACCCATTTGATAAAATTTTGAAAAGGATCAACTTCCCATTTGCACTGCCGAGTCAGAGCAGGGTTGATATCCGGGTTAAGTCCCCAAGCTTTGATGGGACGTGGGATCGCTGGTTGCAAAGTAGTTGGTTGAATTTGACTTACTTGTGTGCCAAACCTTCGTACATATGACGCTACATCCTCTTCTGGTAATTGCTTCACGTTCAACTTCATTGTACGACGAAAATCGTAAGATAGATTATCCTTGGGATTTGCTGGCTTGTTTGGTAGACTTGGAGGTACTGATGCTGGCGAGAGGCATACACTTGTTGGTTCCTTGTTGTTGTAGACCCGAGGGCGTCCCAAAACCATGTCGTAATCTGGATCTTCTTTGACAATGTGAAAATTTGTATGTCCTCGGGTGTCACCCATTTTTACTTCAAAAGTGATGTATCCATAAGCACTCCTAGACTTTCGTTCAGAATTCTTAATCACTGTTGGCGAATGTACAAATTCGTGCCTGGAAATTCCCGCAGCTCTCAGAGTCTTGATAGTGACGATATTGACATTAGTTCCAGCGTTGATTAGTGTTTTATCGAACTTGGTTTCCTTGAGGAAGGCAGTGGTGAGAAGTCCCTATCTAGGCTTCTCATTATGTTTGATGACTATGTCTTATGGAGTAGTTTTGGGGAAGTCAGTAGCCTTTTCAGCAAAGAGTAGACGCTTGCGCGATACAACGCGATTGAGAGCAGTGAAAATATCCTTGCGTTGTGCCTTCGATAGGTAAAGAAGTTCACATACGCGTTTCATCATGGATTGGACATTTCTGTTGACATAATCTCCGAAAAGAGTGAAACTCCTGACAGGTAGGGGATCTTTGTGGAAACCTTTAGTCCCCAAGCATAGCTCGCATGAGTCGAATTTTTCTATGAATATGTACCTCAAGCCATAGCATTCGCTAGTGGGATGGTTGACGAACCTGTGGAAGTGATAGTATTTTGGATTTGATATATCCTCTTCAGTAGGTGGTTGTCGCACGGGTGGTAACTTGATAGCTTCATTCTGTACCCATAGTTCTAACAACCCGAGGACCTCTTCCATGGGAAAAGGGGAAATCCGGGATTGTTAGATCTATCTTATTTTGTTGTGACTGACACAGAGCTTTAGATGAGCCTTGTCCTTAAATTGACGTTGGTGCTTTCGTCGGAGTTGATGCAGTGCGCTTAGCCTGTGATGCTGATTGAGATGATGCTTTTCTCCTGGCTCCTTCACCAATGATAACTCCTATGGAGTGCTGGGTAGAATGGTTTTTTTTCACCACACGTCTGCTCCAACCAGTGTCTCCATAATTCTTCTCTGGCGGGTCATGTCTTTTCCAACAAGGCTGGAGCAGTTGTTGTTGATCTCTTGGCGGCCTCGTGTATCTCAGAGAAGGCTTGAAATCATAAATTTCTAAGAAGGCATGATAAACAAGAATCATACCATTAATGCAAATCTCCACCAATTTTTGTTCAGTCACGTTATGGTCATGGCAGTCGAGAGCTTGTGTTATGAACCTCTTTACGTACTCGTTGGGATGCTCGTTGTTCCTCTGAAATATTCTTCCTAGATCCGAAAGAGTAATCTCTTCAGAGACAAGGAAATACTTCTTATAAAAGACATTAACCATATGAGACCAACTATGGATATTGTTGGGAGAGAGGTTATTGTACCAAGTGTAGGCTCTTCCTGTAAGAGATTTCGAGAATTATTTGAGTCGTAATACTTGATTATTCTCATCAATTCCTAGCGATTCCAAAAATCGAGAAACATGTTCTCGAGCGTTCCCGGTGCCGTCGTACAATGAGAATGAAGGAGATGAATATACGCTCGGCAGTACAACCCTCTAAATTTCTGTTGGGTAAGGGGGTTGGTGTTAATGGAACGAAGATGAATCTTTCTTTCCACGATTTTGCAGGAGCCTTTCCAAGTATTCACGAGTAACAAAGTTTTGTTATGGTTGACTCCTTTCTGATGCAAGTTCAGTGATGATCTATATTTCATTATTATTTTGTGCATTAGATTTTGACGTGTTAGCACCTCCGGTAATTGCGTTCTTGGTTTGTTCTGTTTGACAACGACACAACTCTGGTGTTAACTGCTCCTTTAAAGCCTTAAAGGTAAGAACTTCCTTTGAGTGGTGGCCATGGCTATTTGAGTTTCATCCAAGGTCTCTTGTCGCTTCATTAAATCGGATATGGTTGGTGATGCCTGCTCCTTGCCTTTGACACTTTCAATGGTGCGGAGAGGAGTTTTGGTTCTTTCAGTTGTGGTGTTTTAAGGAATGGTTTCTAGGGTTCCTCCACTGGAATTACCATTATTAGTAACGACCATTGAACTTAAGTTGGGATTAGTTGCTGAACCTGAGTAGAATTGAATTTTACTACCGAGAGGTTGATCTCCCACTGTGGTCGCCAATTATTTGTACCTAAAAATTTCTCTCAGGAAAAACAATATACTTTAGAAGTATTTTTTAGATTCGACGATCAAAATCGTACAAAAGAAATCCAAATAAGTAGGATATATGTATTTGTTCTGCTTCGGTTACAAAAATAGGAGATGGGTTGATCTTAGAGGAGGGAAGCAAAGAAAGTTGAAGGAATAGTGTGTAGAATTGTGTGTTGTGGTGGAAAATATAGCAGAGCTTGTGAGAAGGATTTTCTATCTCTTCTCAATTATCTGGCTTATTCTTTTCTATTGGCTCTTGTTGTTCTGTTTTTGAAATCGGCTAAGCAGCCTATTTATAACATTTGAGACCACACACTTTATTTATAAAGTAGTGGTAGTTGTGGGGAGATGGAGATGTGGAGGTTGTGGGAATAACCGTCCACCTCGTCCTGGGAAATTTCTGGAATCTTCCAGATTATTACTCCACTATCTCTTCAACCGCCCCAACATACCGCTTACTCTATAACTTCCTTGTCATGGGGTGTTTGCACTCCCATGTTTCTGTAAACCACCAGACCAAACCCAAATTTTTATCCCCCCATGTAAAATGATTTTGATATCTCGTAAGAATTGGTGGAGTCGTGGCTTCAAAGCCACGAGTCTTGTTGTAAAATAATATCTCCAGTGGACTTTATGTCAACCTTGTCGTAGTAAAGGTCTAAATAATTGTGCTAGCTTGAGCGAGAGAGAAAAAGGGTGCTAGCTTGAGAAAATAACGTATGGCAGCAGCAACGGAGCGCGGGTGGTAGCACAAAACTTGGTGCAACAGCAGCACAGACACGGAGCGTGGCAGAAGCTAAGCATGGAAATGGGGGAAGCAAGGCACGAAGTTGGTGATGGCGCGGCAGTGGCACGGCAGCAGCGCAGGCGCTAGCACTACTGCCAGTCGCGTTTCAGTCCCTTTCATTGGTTTAGTTATGGTACTTCTCGATGGATTTGTTGCTTCGTGACTTTGGCTAATTTTATTGTTTTTGGTTGACTTTATCTCTTTCATTATTTTGACAAAATTGTGTCGGAGACATGGCTAGGGATTACTAAAGTCTCTGTTTGTTGTTGCCAGGCTATAACGTATATGCTATTTTTTTATTGACATTATCTAATGCCATGTCCATGACAATGGCTTATTTAAGATTTCTCAGTCTTATAAGATTTAATTGTTGGCATTTATGCCTAACTTTTGTGCAGTGCATATAGAACACCTTCAAGAGATTCAACCGTGGAAGTTTGCAATCTTGAAATTATGCTCGATGCGACTCTGCAATTAGATGGTATGCATCTAATTAGCGTTTTTATTCAGATATGGTGTTTCCTTTATCCTGAATATTTGCGATTTCGTATAATCAGTATATTCTGCTTTGTACAAGTAGTTTGCATGGTTGCACATGAAATAACGAGGTTTTTATTACACAAAGCTCTGAAATTTCTCTAGTGCATATATATGCTAAAGAGCTACAGGGCTAGTTT
This sequence comes from Papaver californicum, assembly GCA_023531435.1. NCBI lineage: Eukaryota > Viridiplantae > Streptophyta > Magnoliopsida > Ranunculales > Papaveraceae > Papaver > Papaver californicum. The sequence goes on along the minus strand of JAJJMC010010016.1, from coordinate 4,075,389 downwards.
ATCCAGGAGCTGAATATGCATTCTCAATTCTCTTGCGGAATGTAAGATATCAATAATGTTCGTAATTCTGATGCTCGTCTGAAATTATTGTATATTTATTTCATGCTTTTGCAGTTAGGAAAAAGCAACAACAACTATATCCATATCGTGTGCAACCTCCACAACCAAGGTTTCGTGATGCCAGTCCACAAGATGTCAATCAAGATTACATAAGACATTTATACTTTGGAACATCTCCAGTTCAAACATTTGATTTCATTGGATCTGACGATGGATCTCAACCAGAAGCAAACCAATGATTTGGGGAATTGCTGGACCGGGGCCAGTGCCTACCTCGGGGACATTACCCACCAAACTGGCCTAGGAATGAGTAGTTTCGTTTTATTTAATATTTGTAATTTAAATTGATATTAAGAAACTAACTATTTGTGTAACAAAAAATGATCTATAAAAAAATACTAATTTTATTTCACATTCAATTAAATTTTAACAACCTCTTTTCTTATAGCAAACTACATAAGATTAAAAGGAATCTACATCATTACATAAAAGGGTTGAATCTGTGAAGATCTCTAAGGATGTTGAGACAAGCTTCATACATAAAAGGTTTACCGTGATTTTCCTTCCATACATCTAGAGCTAATTGGATCACTTCATCTTCAGTTACACCGTTAAATTTTTCTCGATCAATTACCCTTACCTGAATAAAGATCGTGACAGAATGACTAATTGCTTGAAAACGACTCGATAACCCAAGGCTATGACGGTTTCTTGGGTTCCCCGTTTCTGCAACTGTTGATGGTGATTTTTTGACAAGGGAGAAAAATGTAATATTCCCCTACATCCCCCTGATGAGAAGGTGTTGGAGTCTTGTAAGATAGGGACTGAGAGTTGTGGACTGCGTCAATGCCCGTAAATATTCCTTGTACATACGCCTAGTCAACTGATCTCCTAACTCCATCTGATTCATACATTCTACCATTTGATCAACAGAGGCCGTTGTGCCTGTATAAGAATTAGTTCACTTTATACCTTGCGAGACAATTTTAATTATCTGACGCTCTTCTTGTAGATTATAGGTTTCGATCTCCCAACTCAATTCAGGAAAAGCGGACCCACCCGATGAAGAACAAGGTACAGAAGGTCCTCTTGGGAGGGCTGATGAAGTAGAAGCTCCTGCCGAAGGATAAACGACTAAAGTTGGAACTGATGGTGCCGGTTGTATCAGCACAAGAAAACCCGAGCTTCGTCTTCCTATTAGGTAAATATCGATCCCATAGATGTTCATAACATCTACATTAATTACCGATTTCGCGATTGATTTGTACCATTGGTCGTTTGCATATTCGTCATAAAGTCTCCAATAACGATCATCCCTTCTCCATCCCCGACCCCTTCGACTTGCGTATTCCGATCCCAGGACTGTTGATGTCGGGAGATTTTTGGGAATACCATATGCACCCACCAACTGTCTAATACATCTCTCCAAAAAAAAATAGACACCAATATCTCTAAGTTGATAGTAAAACAACACGCGCTGTAGTGAATATTCCCTGATCTGATTGGCTACATCGGAATTTAACTCCTCAAAATCCTCATAAGGGTTCCAAATAACATTGTCTCTCCTTCTAAGATCTATTTTGGTTCTCCATGTATATGATCTCGCTCATTAGTGTTTTGATCCTTCTTGTACCTGTTATTGGCTTCAAACTTTACTACAATTGGGAAAAAGTTTCTATCGAACACCTTTAGTCTTGGTAGACTAATATGGTATATGTATACCACCAAATATGAAGTAAACAACATACAATTAGTCTAACTTGCTATAAATATATTAGTAAACTTATATAAACTTGTACGATTACTTTATCATATTTACCTCAAGGACTCCCCAAACACCTTCGATGCTTGGCCCACCCAAGCAGGCAACATCGAGACAAACGTATAAATCGGCCAATATAGTGGACCCCCAATCATAACTGGAAGCCTTTTCCAAATCTACCAATGCCTCTAGCCATCCTACTAAAACACTACTATTTGCGTTGGGGAAAACACATACACCAATTACCCATAAAATAAAAACCTTTGCAATTTCTGTAACGTTTCCCTGGTCTGGATTTTCTCCTACATGCTCTTGATATAATATATTGGATATAAATGTCTTTAAACCGGCATTAGGAATACCCAAAGCTCTTAGATCGGTATGATTGCGTATCGTTACTTGAAAATACAAAGGAAGTTCATCTTTATATCGTTCATTTGCCAACCAACCTTGTTAATCAAATGGAACATTCTGTCCCTGACCGGAAAATATCCCAAGCAAGAAATACAAATCTAACGATGTTATTCCTGAAAAAACATTAAAATTGTTAGTTTCATATATGAATCGTATTTTTTGCATAAAAATTATAAATCAAACTATATGACGCACCTATTTTGAAGTTATCATAATGCAACATGTGTGTAGTATGCCACCAATGTTCCAGAATCATATGTATGAATTTGGCCGAATATATCTTCGCCTTCATGTGGTACAAAGTCCCCCAAGGAAATCTATTTACAATACTTTTAACACTTTCGGGGAGTTTATCATAAACTGGTTTTATTTCATACAACTCACCTCTTTGTTTTTGATCCATGCCATCTCGCTCTTCTACCGAAGATACATGACCATGACTCGTGGCTAATTCTCGACTGGAAACTAAATTAGGATTCTCTTCTTCATCCGAAAATTCTTGTTGAGTCGGTAGAATTGAGTATACCTATTTCTGGGTGCTTTTCTATTTCGATTTCAACTAATACTTTGAGATTCAAACATCTTAAAATAAATAAATAAATTTAGAGATGCGGAATATGAAGAATTTTTAGAGAAGATTGGTTTTGGTGTGAGTAGAAAAGAATGATTTTGAGTTTAATTTATAGGGGATGATGTTATAGCCGTTGGATTAATGTCATTGAGATATGACCGTTATCTCTTGTTGCCTCGGTCGATTCATATTGCGCCTTCTTACCCATTCCTCACTGCCCAAAACCAAATTTGTCCATCCACCTGGCTTGGTATTTTGGCAAATTTACCGATACCCATATTTATACAAATAGAATACCCATTTATACTACCAAATCTATGAAACAAACCCAATTTGTATTAGATTTGAGTTATAGGTGCCTAGCTTACACACGCTCTTCGTAATAGATTCTCGTATTCTAAATGCAAGTAGAGATGAAGTTCAAATACAGGTAGCAAATACATCCTCAAGCAAGATCTGACTAAAATACATTCTAGAAGAAAAAAATTGCAGTAAAATGAAAGTATATGTTCGAATTTAGAAAACCTCAAGTCTGCACTGTGCTATCACTGATTTCAACTATGTAAATTAAGGTTCAAAAAACCGCTCAAGTGTATTTCTGACATATCTCGTAACTAGCTGTTGTTAATGAACTGTTTGAGCTAGTATACTGAAGGGCAAGCTTGACTTGTGTGATTACCAAAAATCTAGTGTCTTTGGATCACAACCATCAAATTCAGAAACATAATAAAATCAAATCTCTTTAAATGAAATCATAACATATTAACAAATTGAACAAGGAATTAATACAAGTATCAACACAATGATTTAACGTGGTTCGACAATCAAATTGTCTACATCCACGGGTGGTAAAGATTTAGATCATTTTTATTCATGTTTATATGTTACAAGATTATATCATGTACATAATTAAAGTCAAACTAATCAAAGAACAATTGAACTATCGAATTAACACAAGTCTCATACCTAAAATTTTTGCTCTGATCCTATTCCTTATGTCCAATTTTCCTCAAATTTTTCTAGTCCTTCTTTCTGTTTGAGAGTTTAGTATTTGTAACAAATTTCAATGGGTCCCTCCAATCTAACTTTCCACATATTAGTTTTTATACTGTCTTTGGACCGCATTGTATCCCGCAAGACTTATTTGTATTTCCCGCAAGACTTGATTTGCGTACTTAGTATTTCTCTTAGTTTCTCGCTTAGTATCCCGCACTTCCTCTGCGGATCTGTACTCAAGTTATTGTCTTTTGGATTTGGATGAACGTTGCGGTCTCATTAGAATTATGGCATGCCTGACTGATAGGCGCTTAAATCATACATTTTTACCGTATAATACATATTTGTTAGTACTTATGATTACACTAATTTATCATTATATTGTTTTAATAGGTGGTTCACATAAAATCAGAAGTTACGACTAAATACGGTTAAATGGGCTAAACTACTAGTGTTACTACAGTATTTTTAGTTAGCTGCATGCTGGAGTTCGATTAAAAAGAAGTTGTACAGACATTTCTATTTTGGGTTGGAGATGAAAACATTTAGGTGGAGACATTACGTTAATTGAAAGGGAAAAGGCGTCAGATGGTAGAAGGAGTAAAAAAAGGAAAGTGAGTATTGGGTGTGCGTCTCGGTTTTGACGTTGAAAGTGATGAAACAAGATGGAGATAGTGTGGTAAAGTTGGATGATGTCACAGCTAGTGAGAATAAGAAGGGACGTGAGGATGAGATAGGCGACAGACGGTGAAATGGTTATAATAGGGTACAGGAGAATACGTTGAGTATTAATATGATGTTGACCAAATTCTACAGGAGTGAGACAAACTTTATGTGGGTCTGTTAGCTAAAATTCTAATGAGAGAGTAACCTAGGTGTAGGCTAAGCTTGAAGAGAACGTGAATGATTGTCAAAGAAGAAAAAAATAAAGTGAAAAGATGAGAGGCTATAGACTACCTAGGGATACGGTCAAAGTGTAGGTTAAGAGAAGTGGTAGACTATGCACGTGAAGAGAAGGTAAGGATGCTAGGTTTAGGTTGATTGGCTGGCGTAAGAGAAAATTAAAGGACAAGGTCGGTGTAATCAGACGTTCTAGATTGAAAGAGAAGTACGGCTAGGATGCGGGGTGCGTCATATCAACTATAAAAAGAAAGAAGTGCGTCAGATTCAGGGGGTTCTTTTTCGGTTTTAGGTTTTGGAGTTTTTCTTCGGTTGGAGATTTTTCTCCTGTATAGTTTTCTAGAGGAGGAAGTTAGTGAAGGGAAGGGAAGCTGCTCTTTGACGCAGAGCTACGGACGGAGGAAAGATACAAGAGCAAAAACTAAAACGGGTTTAATCTTTTTTTCCTCTAGTTTTTCCTAATTATTTTTATGGGTTTTAAGAAACCCATCTCCATGTTATAATTAATTTATAACTAAGGTTTTATGTTGAAACCACTTTTGGTACAAGACCAATTAAATTGAATTATTGGGTAATAAAATATTATGATTTGAATAGATTAATTCCATGATTTTATTTATTGATTTAACTCTAAATTAGTTGTTGCTTCACCGGTTCTGTACAATACAATAACCTATGCGCAGAATTTAATAGGATATCAAATATGTTTGTCTACTTATTCGATATCTCATGTTTGGGTTAATTCCTTTGATGGGGTATGCTTAGAAGAGCCGGATATTATTTGTGAACCTATAAGTAGCTTTGTATTATTTTCTCGCTAACGCAATTAGATGGTGTATGCTTGATACTAGGGATTTTGATGCACCATGCTTAGGGCGTCCCAGTGACATTTGCGACTCTAATATATATATAATAGGTGATGTCGATAGAACGAACAATAGATGAATATTCATGAGTTATGTTTCACTTCAGTAATTGAATAGAAATAGTGGTGGATACTTAAAACCCTGGTTACTGACTCTCTCCATTTTAGTTATTTTATTAGTTTAGTTTGTTTTATTATTTTATCCATAAATCTAAAAATCTCAAAATATTATTTCTGATTAGTTAATTGAGATATTGATTGCAATATTTATCCCGCTCCCTGTGGGTTCGACCCGTACTTGTCGTTGTCTACTAGTTAGACGCCGTGCGATTGCGGTTAATTTATATAGGATAATCTAAAATCCCATCAATTTTTGGTGCCGTTGCCGGGGAGCGGTTGCGGAATATTGTAATTAATATTTTTGATTTTCTAATCATAGTTTAGGTTTTTCTTTTATTTTGTATATATTTATTATGATTTTTTAGTTCTATTTGACTCGTTTTGTGTTTTAGTATCTCTTTTCAGGTACTTTTTCGAGGATGATGACTCCTTCTCAGGAGACGTCATCTAAGATGACACTTCGGGAATATATGGATTGGTCACGACAGAAGGAAGTTCTTTCCTCACCTATGGAGACGTCGTCCAAGATGACACTTCGGGAATATATGGATCGTTCATGGCATAAGGAAGTTTTTGCTTTACCTCTGGTAAGTGAAGAATCACCTTTAATGTTATATGAGAAGTTTTATAAACACATACCGCCTAGTTTGGAACATAGATTGAGAGTTCTGGCAATGCAAAGATTATATGCTGATGATGATCAGTCCTGTAGTGACTCTCTGTTCCAAACAGAACATATAGATGACCCTGTGGATGATTGTGTAGATGATTTTCCTAATTATATCAATGAATCTATCTCACAAGATCATTCACCCGACTTAGAGGTTGTTTCTAGACCCCTAGACCTCCAAAAGTTACCTAATTTAGGGTTAGAATTGTGTGCTTCTCAAGTTTTGTTGGATCACTTTGCATCCAAATACCCAGAGGACTTGCCTGTTCCTGACATTGTGCACGAACCGATTAATATTTCTACAATCCTAATTTTATCCCCATATTATGTTCTTTACGAACTTCTGAGTGTCGTGAAAAGTTGGTTTGGGGGTAATCCCTTCTTTTTGATAGTTTCAGTGTCACCGTGTCACCATAATATAATTGTGAAACTGTCATTTGTATATATTGTATTTTGGGTTGATCCCCAAATTTTCAGGTTATTCGTGTATGTGGATTCTTTCTGTACATATCAAGTAGGTAGATTTTATTTTCTTGTTTTTATTTTCTTTTTAGGATTTTTGTTTATTGTTAGTGTTCTTAGTTATTACTACCATTTGATGTGTGTTACAGAGGACACTGTTTTTTTTGCGTCAATCAGGTGAGACGTTCAAATCCCTTCTGTTTAATTTACATTTGTTTCTCTTATTTATATTTATTGCGTACCATTCTAGGTTGCACGGTTTGAAACATTGAGGACAATGTTAAATTTAGGTTTGTGGGTAGAGTTTCCGAAAATTGATGCCAATAAGAAACTCTGAAATTTAGCAACTTGTGAATTATTCAAGATGACACTAACCATTCTAGGTAGATAGAAACATAGCTCTTATTCATAGGAATTGGTGTACCCAGCTAAATGGTCTATTAATATCTGAATGCACTCAGGTGTTAGAAATAACATGATAATCATTGAACAAGCATATCTCGGAATCATCATAATCATATCACTTTCTATTTTTATTTTTGCAATTTTATGTTTCTCTAAGTGACTTGGTGGGGCCCAGCATCAAATTGTTATCGCCGCCAGGATGAAATAGAGTGTTGAGATCAAGCACATTTTTAATTCTTATTCAAAAAATAAAATAAAATAAAAATTGACACTTTGGTAGCAATATGTGTGTGTTTTCCCTGTCTCCGTCGCCTAAGCAAGCATGGAATGCAGAATCCATGGGAACTATCATGTAATCTGCTGAAAAGGAGCATGCACTTAGATTCAAAAGATCTAATCATGCAGTCATAAAAAAAGAAAAAAAAGAAAAAAATTATATATATAAATAATAATAATAAAATAGGATTCATCCTGGCACTGACCTTCAGACAGATATGGGAAACACCGTTCACCTTAGTCAACATATGCATCATTCATCATTTCTATATTCATCTTCTAATCTATCCCTGTGTTTGAGTTAGATTGATTTCGAGCAATGTGAATTTTTATCCAGTTTCGGATGTTCAATGATTATTTGAGTAGAGTTTTGCATTCTTATATGAATTTTAATACGCTGACTGCAAACCCGTGTACAACAACTGGACTCATATAGGGTAATGATTCTTATAGTCGAAGAAATTAGTACGCCGACTAAATAGCCTGTTTAGTGTCTATCCTAAATCGTTCACATGTAGCTAGAATTTGGAGTACATGTTTTGTGGGTAAACCTCTTGTAAACCCTCACGAGACAAAACTCGTCCGCTAAGGCCACTTAGGGGCTTAAATTCTTATTACATATGCTAAATGTCGTCGCGATTCCTGCGAAAGTGAGTTAGGATTTTATTTTATTTTTTAAATTAGTTTTGCTCGAGGACTAGCAAAAATATAGGTTTGGGGGTATTTGATAGGCGCTTAAATCATACATTTTTACCTCCTAATATATATTTGTTAGTACTTATGATTACACTAATTTATCATTTTATTGTTTTAATAGGTGGTTCACATAAAATCCGAAGTTACGACTAAATACGGTTAAATGGGCTAAACTGCTAGCGTTACTACAGTATTTTTAGTTAGATGCTTGCTGGGGTTCGATTAAAAAGAAGTTGTACAGACATTTCTATTTTGGGATGGACATCAAAACAGTCAGGTGGAGACATTACGTTAATTGAAAGGGAAAAGGCGTCAGGTGGTAGAAGGAGTAAAAAAAGGAAAGTGAGTATTGGGTGTGCGTCTCGGTTTTGACGTGTGAAAGTGATGAAACAAGATGGAGATATGTGGTAAAGTTGGATGATGTCACATCTAGTGAGAAGAAGAAGGGACGTGAGGATGAGATAGGCGACAAACGGTGAAATGGTTATAATAGGGTACATGAGAATACGTGAGTATTAGTATGATGTTGACCGAATTCTAGAGGAGTGAGACAAACTTTATGTGGGTCTGTTAGCTAAAATTCTAATGAGAGAGTAACCTAGGTGTAGGCTAATCTTGAAGAGAACGTGAATGACTGTCAGAGAAGAAAAAAAGAAAGTGAGAAGATGAGAGGCTGTAGTCTACCTAGTGATACGGTCAAAGTGTAGGCTAAGAGAAGTGGCAGACTATGCACGTGAAGAGAAGGTAAGGCTGCTAGGTTTAGGTTGGTTGGCTGGCGTAAGAGAAAATTAAGGGACAAGGTCTGTGTAATCAGACGTTGTAGATTGACAGAGAAGTACGGCTAGGATGCGGGGTGCGTCATATCAACTATAAAAAGAAAGAAGTGCGTCAGACTCAGGGGGTTCTTTTTCGGTTTTAGGTTTTGGAGTTTTTCTTCGGTTGGAGATTTTTCTCCTGTATAGTTTTCTGGAAGAGGAAGTTAGTGAAGGGAAGGGAAGCTTCTCTTTGACGCAGAGCTACGGACGGAGGAAAGATACAAGAGCAAAAGCTAAAACGGGTTTAATCTTTTCTTCCTCTAGTTTTTCCTAATTATTTTTATGGGTTTTAAGAAACCCATCTCCATGTTCTAATTAATTTCTAACTAAGATTTTATGTTAAAACCACTTTTGGTACAAGACCAATTAAATTGTATTATTGGGTAATAGACTATTATGATTTGAATAGATTAATTCCATGATTTTGTTTATTGATTTAAATCTAAATTAGTTGTTGCTTTACCGGTTCTGTACAATACAGTAACCTATCCGCAAAATCAATAGGATAGGAAATATGTTTATCTACTTATTTGATATCTCATGCTTGCGTTAAATCCTTTGATGGGGTATGCTTAGAAGAGCCGGATATTATTTGTGAACCTATAATTAGCTTCGTATTAGTTTTTCGCTAACGTAATTAGATGGTGTATGCTTGAGACTAGGGCTTTTGATGCACCATGCTTAGGGCGTCCCAGTGACATTTGCGACTCTAATTATATAATAGGTGATGTCGATAGAACGAACAATAAATGAATATTCATGAGTTATGTTTCACTTCAGTAATTGAATAGAAATAGTGGTGGATACTGAAAACCCTGGTTACTGACTCTCTCCATTTTAGTTATTTTATTAGTTTAGTTTGTTTTATTATTTTATCCATAAATCTAAAATCCCAAAATATTATTTCTGATTAGTTTGAGATATTGATTGCAATATTTATCCCGCTCCCTGTGGGTTCGACCCGTACTTGTCGTTGTCTACTAGTTAGACGTCATGCGATTACGGTTTATTTACATAGGGTAATCTAAAATCTTATCACTGACATGTGGCCATTGAGAGTGACTTTTCATGCTTTAGTTTCTTTTGTTCCGCAACGTGTTCAGCTGAGACGTGTCTCTCATGCATCGATGTTTGTCAGTTCACTTTACTATGTCAGGCTTTCCCGCAACTTATGTGTCAGTCATGTAACGAAGTTATCTGTTTCGAGCAGTGTGTCATGCTTTCCCACAACTAACGTGTTAATCATGTATCGATGCTGCCTGTTTCATATGTCTGTTTCAATACTTATCATAATTTCAGATGTCTGTTTCAGTACTTCTCAAAGAATTTTGATTCAGTGTTTCTCGCTCCATCATAATATGATACTCCTTCCATATTACTTGAACACGTGTTATCAAGGATTTAATACCCCTACAACTTGCTTCTTTCATGAGGGGATATAAGGTAATTTCTAATTAAAACATTAGAAATTTATGATGGTTTTTATTTAGCTAGCCTTATAGGGTGTTAAATTGGTACAGTAAAAACGATGTGATATTGTTTGGTTTTATGCAGAGGGGTATGATGGGAAAGACTAGATGGGTATTGGTGGTGCTCTGTCACAAAGGATTCTTCCTAAATTGGTGTCCAATCCTAGCTTTGGTACAGGTCCCGTGTTCCCATTAGCAAGAACCTTCCCCCGAACCTTCTCTCGTCTCCTCTGGAAGTTAGGTAGGTTCAACTTCTGTTTATGAATCGCATTCTGATGCATATGTCGAGTTCTATGAGCAAGCATCAGGTTCGCCGGGAATAGGGTGGGGTTAAGTAGTTTTTGTTTATTAAATAAATAAAAGTATTTTAAGATAATATAAAAAATAGTTATACAATTTGGATAGAACATTTAATTTTAAATATAAAAAAAATATATTAAATTTTAATAGATATTTAAAAGTTATTTAATTTTACTTGCCTTTTAAATCTACAAATAAGATTTTAAGAGTTATACGATCAATATATTGATAAAAATAGCACATTGACAACCTACAATAATTACCTCCCTTGGAACCAATGGGACACAACGGCTTGGATTTTGGCGGTGGGACCCGCTTTTATCTATGTATACAGTCATAAGATTTGATACACCTCACTCTCAGTCCTAAATGGCTCGGTTCCATTGTAGAGTCTAATTTTATGGGCACTTTTAGTTCAGGGCTCGAGAAAAAAATGTGTACAACACGAATAATTTTATTAGTTAGTCTAAACTCAACCATTAACTATATATTAAATTGATTTTTTTTGTAATTTCAATTGAAATATTAAAAAGGTAAAAAATACATACTTCATTCTAAAATGTAGATATTTTGAAAAGAAAATAAAGTTATAACGTTAACACTATGAATGTTCAATTCAAAATTCAACTTCTATGCTACGTTAGATTGAATCAATTACTTACTACTATGGTTATTCAAGATATACGTCCAACAGAATACCATAATACGTTCAATCGTTAGCCGCAAAGGAAAAAAAATGTTTTTTGTAACAAAAGATTTGGCGCATTACCAGTCAACCAAAATCTTGCGCCCAATCATTTGCCGTAAAAGAAACTATCCCAAACCCAGTATTGGAATGGGCGGATGTAATCTAAGTTATTAATTTTTTATTTTTTTTTCTCGAATCAATTACTAATTAATATTAATTAATTAATGACAAAACGTTTAATCATTTTTATTATAAATAATAACCCCGGAACATCGGTGTAAAAAGAATGTGAGAAAACATGATAAATATAACAAATATTGTAGCAAGAGTGTAAGATAAGTGTAGGAAAGTTTTATGTTGCGCCAAATGATTGGGCACAATATAAATGTGCTAAATAATATAGTGCATATCCGAATATCTTTATGGAATATTTTTTTACGCCATTTCATTTACCGTAAAAATAAAATCTAGTGCACCAAACTATTGGGGGCACCAGAATTGATTCAAATTCTCGTTCAAGCACATGCTTGAATACTACATTAAATCAAGGCAAAAAGCATCAATTTTTTCATTGTAAATCTTGAATTGAATGACCATTGTGGTTAACAAATCAAGAAAATAATGCTTGATTTGCAAAATTACTTCTTTTTCATTTTTACCTCCTCCTGCATGAACGCGATAATTTTTTTCTTTCCAAATCTTTCACATTACTACATGCGCTATTGGAACGAATAAGGATTTTGAGTCTTCCCCTCAAGATGTTAGCGTTCCAACATATCAAAAGTGAATGCACATCCATAGAAACAACCATTTAATACCGAAAGAGCAATAGCACCAAATGAGCCACAGCATAAATCATGTTGATGAAATTGGAGGTCGATCATAACCCTAATTTTAAACTCAACCCTAGTCATTAGCGATAAATCATATTTCAAACAAATTTCTCACTGGATACCTCATAAAGATTTCTTGATTGCATTATCTGGAATAATATTTCTTTTTTGTGGGAAGTCTATTCATGATTTTTCAAAGAAATTGCAGAACATCAAAAAAAAAAAAGAAAAAAAAATCGGGGGCATTATTATTAGACTCTCTAATAAAAGGTTGGGCGTAGTGATTCAGGACTCAAGTCTTAAGGAGGGGGGTCAAATTTTATCTGGGTGTCAACTTTTGCAGCATTCCAGGGATGGTTGGAGCACAAGATTCAAAAACTTACTTAAGCTTACATCTCGATTCAAAGAGCTAGTTGATTAAATTTGGGGAAGGAAATAAGAAACCGGGGTTATTTCCAGAAAAAAAACATTATCATGAAACTAGATATCGACAATGAAGAATGCTTTGATAATTGTGAACTAACGGGAAAATCGTCGTTTTATACAAAATGGCACTACTACGAACATTACCAACAACCAGATCTAAAGCATGTAACAAGAACTTTACCTTTGATTTCATCTTTATAAGATTAGACAACCTAAAAGGAAGGAAAAAAATATACATTCAATACGCACTCAACTACCAACATAAGTTATAACGAGAATACAACAAGCATGTCTCACCTCGTAGTTTCCAAGTTAGAGATCTGATGCTTCGTCTACTACATCTCACATGAACTTTGTCGCATAAGAAAAAATCAATATCACTTAAAGATGGACATGAGATAGTCGCTACCAAATCCTACCAACTAAAGAAGCTTACGGGAGAATTGTTGATGCAACCTTGGAACATGATCCAACTGAAGAAATTTTATCACTGACTAGAGTAGCTTAAAGTATATGTTTTAAATTTATATTTTCTTCGTTTCTGAAAAATTATTATTACCAATTTTTTTATTTTAAGCTAAGAAAATGACCAATTTAAACAAGTGATAGTAACTTTCTTCCTGAAACGGATGTTTATATTTTTTATGTCTGCTTAATTAAAATTATTTTCTTTCCAATGCATACCCTTACGGTACATTAATTTGGAGAGGATCTCAAATAATAAAAAACTCAACAAAAAATTTGGAATACCCTCTGATGGATCCATGCGTCAATGGGAAACGAAGTAGTATAAATAACTGATAAACCCACAGTCGGGTGGAAAAAAGGATAAAAATTCGACAGTTTTCAAAAAGTCTCATCGGAGAACAAGGACGCCCCTCCCAGACTTGAACGGGGCATGATAAATACCAACCATATTTTGGAGAAAATGGTCTCAAAACTGACTGACGGACCCATTTAAGAGTAATTAATGCTTTGAAATGGAATGCAACAAAATAAAAAAATAGTCTGAAATAATGAGTGATATTTGGGCCTGGCCAGTTAATATATATAATAAGTGATAACTAGATCTATCCACTAAAATACAAGATGCGAGAGATAAAGAATAATATCATCAGATATCTTACTTTCAATAATATTAGCTAATCATATAGGTATCATATGTGGAATTTCCGTTTACATGTATGATAATCATAAGTATCACTGTACGCAAGCGAAATAAAAAATATGAACATACATATGGAATCTCAGAATAGCCGGTGCACTTGGTCGTGGTGCTTACAGAGCCCGACAGAAAAATCAACCCGCTGGTGGGATCCCAGACACCCGGAAATCTGGACCAGTAAACTTCATCCGCTGCAGACCCTTAACACGTTCAATCGGCACACTTTTTACTCGCATACAATGAGCAGGGTGAATCCAAAGGGGTCCTGTGGGGTCACATGCCCTCATAAATTTTTTAATATTATATAGACATCCATGTATTATTTATATTTTAATGTTATAAATATTGTTTCCTATAAAATTTTAAAATTAAAAAAATATCCATATATTTTCTATATATTCATTGTGTATTTCGATATTCCATATCTATTTATTCATATATCAACATATTTTTTTTATTTTTTATTCACATGAATATATATTTTGACATAGTTTTATATTAGCGTGTGACATTTTCTATCATTATATTTTTAGTTATAAGCTTCAAAAGAAGGTATGCCCCTATTAAATAGTTGGGCTGGATTCGCCACTGACGATGAATAGAGTCAAGAGTCCCTAGAATATTTACGCCGTGACTTAGCCATCTTCTCTTAACGTAGATTACGATCTAACGAGGCATCGTCACTTTTCAATTCCCAGAAGAAAAAAATCTCGCTGATTACACAACTTCGTCATCTTTGACTCAAGTATCCACGTCAACCAGAAACATATAAGAAGATATAAATAGTCTTCTCGATGAAGTGCATTGTCAAGTAAGTTTACTGCTCGATTTGGCCAATATAGCGTAACCAAGTGGAAGACCAAGAGGCTCTAGAACAGGACAAAAGCGGCAACAACATGAAAAGCTCAAACAGTACAAGATATACCAGAATCAACATTGATAACGACAATCCAAGCTTTCCCTTCAAGGCGCCAAGAACGATTTGAGGGCTTGGTACCACCGTACTCCCTGTAGCCTAGGATAAACCTAGATGCAATTGGTTCATCAATTGTGTTATTATATGGGCGTATAGATACATGTTGACATCCAATTCAAAACCAATTGGCAATGACTGAAATGGCTCACATGTTTATATTGTGTATTCATGCTAGAGGTTTAGACTATGTGGGACTGTTGCCTCCAACATGTCCCCTCCATGTGTAGGGCACTCTTGGGGTCTCTATACCATTGACCCTTGTTTGTATGGTTGTTTATGGTGGATTTTTCATAAGGGTTAGAATTGTAAAATTGCCCTCTGCGCAGCAACAGAAGTATAGAAATATTAACGCATATTTCTAACTTTGTATCGAAATATGAAATAATGTATTTCTATTTATGTTCCGCAAGAGAATTAAGAATACAATTTCTACAAATGGCTACATGCGTTCTATATTGATCCCGTAGTCTCTCTAAACACGTATAATATTTATGCCATATCGAACTAGTCTCATTCGCATAACTTCCATGGATGAATTCCTTGAACTTGTCTGTATTGCGCATTAATATCGATTTATTGCCATAGTGCAATTTGAAACAAGTTATATTTACCCTGGAACAGCTGATGCCTGATCTTCGAAGACGCATCCTAGCTTAATGCCCTGTTCTTGAAGACACATCTCAAATTTGATGACTGATCCTCAAGAACACAACCTAGTTTCAATGACCGATCATGAAGGAAGCATCACATCTCAATGATCAAGCCCTGAGAATGCGCTCAAGCTCAGCAGATCGGCCCTCGAGGAAGCGCATTAAACCATAGCGCAAGGCCAGCGCTGCATCATTCAAGCGCCAGCCTAAAGCTAGCGCTGCACATTCTTCCATAAACGCTGGCATTCAGCCAGCGCTGCCTTCCTTCATGACGTTAGCCTTAGCTAGCGCCACCCATTCTATGGGATCCTAAAGATACACCTTGACCTAAACTCTGGCTCTTTAGGGCACCAACCGATCTATGTCCAGACCTTAAGGACGCGACCTAGTTTTGTAGTCAATCCTTGAATGAGCATCGTACTTTTGATATTGGCGCTGCAAATTCTCTAGGTTAGCGCCACACCTATCCTAAGCATGTTCTCAAACAAGTCTTCCATGCTTGGTCCTTGAGAACTTTTGCGCAATCTTGAATTCAAACACTTCCAAATTTACGCCATGTCACTTTTAAGCTAGTACATGATTATTAAACTTACTATTTTTACTAGACTCAACACTGGTTAGTCTACTTAAACAACTTAGTGAACTGAGCAACTTGCCTCACTAGCAGGTTATTGATCCGACTTAACTAAAATTGTGCTAGTCCATGACTCCACTATTTTTTTACAAGATATCAAATACATCACATGGAGGAATTCTCATTGGGGTATTGGTCTGGCGGTTTATGGAAACGTGCAATGTGGAAACACATCCGTGACAAGAAGGTAACGAGTAGTGGGACGGTTAAGAAAAGTTGAGAGGATAAGCAGTAGTGGTCATACAATCCTTCTAACTTACAGGACATGAATCCACAAACACATCTATGATCACCACTTCTCCATCTCTTCGTAACTTCCACAACTTACGATAAATCAGAGGTAATCCAGTTTACAGTTCTGCATTCAGTTTTCAATTACACACCATGACTTTTTCATCATACAGTGATTTCTCATCCTTCTTTGCTTCCTCCCCTAAGATCAACCCATCATCTTCACCTTTGTAACTGAAGCAAGACGTGAACTGCCATTATTTGGTTTAGGCTTATCTTGTTCGATTTTGATCTCTCGAACCTACAAAAAGTATTTTTTTTTAGTAAATTTGTTTTCAATCTAAACCAATTGTTAGTTGTTAGGATCACCCACGTACGAGCCAAAACCTGATCCCATAATAGCCTAGGATAAAGCTAGTTGCAATTGGTTCACCAATTGTCTTACTCTATGGGCCTACAAATACATATGGGCATCCAAATCTAAACCAATTTTCAATGACTCACATGTTTATAATGTGTATTTATGCTAGAGGTTTGGATTATGTGCGACTATTGTCTCTAACACTACAGGAAGAAAGAAAATTATGTATATAAATAAAAATCGAATGCACCACAAATAAGAAGAAATAAGGAAGTAAAACCTACTAGTATGAGATACGAAAGAAGATGTAAACTCACTAGAATACACAGTTGATCTTTTATAAATATAATATTAACTGATATCCAGTGAAGAACAAAAGAAATTTATAAATAAGTTACAACCGATGAAAAGAAAAGAATTAGAAAGGATTTTTATAGTTGTTGGAAAAAAAGGAAATACTTTACCTCTATGAGAAAATGCAAAATGGTCGAAGGGACATGAATTAATTTCAAGAAAAACTGAACAGTTGTTAAAAGACAAAAACGAAGGTTTTCCTTATTGTTCTGCGCTCGAATGAAAGAAAAAGAAAGTACATAATTTTAATACCATTATTCACATTGACATATAAAGGCTAGTAGGGCAAGCATATATGAGGCAATCACAAGTCTATATAAAAGAACATGCTAGAGTGTATGTATGTAACTTAACTATTGTTGCCCTTGGAAGCATCAGATCATGAGGGGTATATGTGATCGTGATCCGTATAAATAATCCTTTTAACATTTAAGTAAAGGTCGAGCACTAATGGAATGAAACTCTTCTTCTACTTTCATATTCTTTCTCTCTTATGCTTCTGTGGTTGAACTATAGTTTCTTAGAAACAAGGTAGTATCAAGAAAAGAACCTTAGCATTAGACTTTTTAAGGCAAGGATATCTCAACTAGTAGATGAGAATGGTCTGAAAAAATGTGTGAAATCAGAGATATGACTTGCAAATTTTGAGCTACTTTAATATCAATGCCAGGAAGGTAAGAAATCTCTTTTTTGGTACCTTAAAATTACTTCTAGGAAAAACAATGTACCGTTGAAGTACTTTCTTTAGATTTGGAAATAAAAATCGTACATGACAAGCCTAAACCACGATAATAGCCGTTCCTTCATGCTTCAGTCACAAGGAAAGGAATTGGGTTAATCTTAGGTGAGGGAAGCAAAGAAAGTTGAATGAAACAAGTGTGATGAATTGTGTGTAGAGGTGTTGAACTATTGAGAATAACAAAGCTTCTAAAGAATGGTAAGCTTGTTAGTCTTTCTGAATGGGCTAAGTAGCCTATTTATAATAGTTTGGAAACACACATTTTCCTTTCAAGTAGTGGAGGTAGTTGAGATGGAGAATATGGGGATAATGGTGTAACCGCCACTATTTCTTGGGAAATTTTTGGAAGACCATTACTCCATTACTCCATTAACTGCTTCATCCTTACCACTACTTTGTAACTTTCTCATCATGGGGTGCTGCCACGCCGCATGTTGCTATAACCACCAGACCAAAACCCCATGAAGAATCCCCATACGTGATTTTTTTGATTTCTCGTAAGAGTTAGTAGAGTCATGAACTCAAATAACGTGAGTAATTCATGATTTTTTTGTAAGTTTAATGATATCAATGATTTTGTGTCAACACAATATGGCAATGACCTAGTATTGACACTAGCAGCAAAGGATAATGCTGACACGAACAAACAAGGATTGGCGCTGGTAAAAGCATATGCGTTGATACCATCATAGGTGCTAGCATGAGCAAGCGTGAAGGGATGCAAAAAGGTAAGAAAAAAGGAGTGCTAGCACCGCTAGCAGCATAGGCTAGCGCTGATGCTAGTTATTGCTAGCGTTCCTGGTGCTTGTTTGTTGCGTGAGCAGCTTTGTTAGCTTTTTTCTGGCCTTTTGGCACATGTGTGTGCTACTCATTTGTGTTGGGAGTGTGGCTAGGGCTTGCTAGGACTGACACTGGCTGGTGTCGTGGCCATTGCCTATGTGCCGTTAGCCTTGGCATTTTCTAATGCTATGGCCATAATTATGGCTTATTTAGGGCTTCTCAGTTGCATGAGATTTAATTGTTTAGCATTTGTGTTTATCTTTTATGCAGTGCATACAGAACATTTTCAAGAGATTCATCCGTGGAAGTTTGTAACTTGAAATTATGCTTGATGTGAATCTGCAATTAGATGGTATGCATCTATTACCGTTTTTATCCAAATATGGCATAGCCTCTATTCTGAATGTTCGCGATTTTGTATAATCAATATATTCTGGTTAGTACAAACAACTTTAATGGATACACATGAAATAACGAGGATATAGTTGAGTATAGCTATGAAATTTCTATGGTACATATATATGCGAAAGAGCTACAAGGCTAATTTAGACAGGAGATGAATATCCCTTCTCGATTTTTTTGCATAATGTAGGATATTGGTAGTATTCATAATTCTGATGCTATTTCAGGAAATTATGCATATTTTTTTTCGTGTTGCTACAACTAGGCAAAATCAATATTACAATTTTCTCCCTTTTCAAAAAATCACCATCAACATTAAGTCCCCTGCTTAGTGCGGAACAATAATGTTTCGTGGTAAGTACTAGATGGTGATTTTTTACTGATATAAGTAAAATAAATTAACAAGCTTAGTTGTAAGATATTACCAGGAGTTTTGATTCGATGACGCTCCGATGATGCCGGATAATTATTGAAGGAGCAATAGTTTATGTAATAGTGCCTGTAAAATGATAGAGCATCGCCTGGAGAGCATAAATTAGTGAAGTATAGATGATTTTCATGATGGAGATACTAATATTGACTCGTTTGTAGCACGGGACCATGACTTCAAAAGGAAATTCTTGTTTGACCTTGATTTGGAAACCAACTACTATAAAAGGGGGTAAATCCTTTTCCTTTCTTTTTTTACTTTCTCCCATTATCACGGACGCCCACTCCTTTCTCTTTCTTCTTCCCTTCCTCGCCCAGGAAGTAACAACATTTCAGTCCGTCAGAGAAACAATCACCGTCGGCGATATTCCGGCCGGTTCCGATACTGACCAGGTAATTTTTTTTACTGGCGTGAGTTTTTTTTTTTACGTGAGTATCCATGTGAAGTTTTTTTTTTTTTTACATGAGCACTTGCTCACATTTTTTTTTTGACATGAGTGTTAATCGCATTAGTATTTTATTGACTTGATAATCATCTCCTATTGACAACACCTTGTAGGTAAACCCTAATTCTACAATTGTTGATTCCGATTGTAGAAATCCTCCATTGGCTTCACTGTAGCATTGTTGGGATCAACCAGGTACGTCAGGGTTTATAATAACTTTTTCTCGATTATGGTTTTAAGTGTATATAAGCATGTATTTGCATATCAGTACTATATATACATAAAATAGAACCAAATTTTGTCCATGATTATCCAATTGTTGACGTAGACGTTTTTCGAATCCGTTGTAGATGTCTAAGGATCATGAAGATAATGGTACCACTGCTTCTAGTCGTGGCGGAAGTGAAAATTCTGATGTTATTTCTCTAGACGATGTGCCCAGCATTTATGATAAATTCTCCGATGGTGTTGTTGAAGAGGCTGCTGACCCTGGTTATGTTGACAATTTTATTCCGAGTATCAATAGCGCCCCTTAGCCTCAGGGTATTTATCCACGGGCTTTTGTCAGGTGATGCTTGATGAGAAAAGAATGTATGCCATCGTTTGTTGATTTTAAGACTTTCCAAACTCTTTTATCTGAATGGACAGGATGGGCTAAATTTATGTTAAAGAATCCTCAAGTGAAGCTGGTTCTAGAAAATGTTAAGATACTCCATGTTGTGCGAGTGTCTGAGACTTTGAGAATTAATAAGAACACGAAGGGTCTTCTTGCGTTTGCTTCTCGTTGGTGCGGTCCATATCCTTCAGAAGTATTTGCTTGGGGTGAGCTAACAATCACCTTGGAGGACGTGGCAGTCTTGTTGCAACTGCCTGTTATTGGTAGCATTCCAATGGAACGGTCTGAGTAGGAGAAGAAATATGACGCCATAAAAGTTGCAGAAGTATGGTCGTTGCAATAAAAAATTATTCGGCTTGGGATGACTACTGATGGAACGGAAGTATGAGTTTTGACGGCCTTGTTGTTGATGATACTTTATGTTCCTTGTGCTTTGGCTTTCGAGAGACGTGTTCGAAGATTCCCCTGGAGGTCAATTGAAGCCTTCACTTGTTTCAATTATTGTTGCACTTGCTGGTGGAAAGACTCTTTCTCTTGGTAATTTGTTTCTAGGCTACTTATACTCACATTTGGATTCTTTCATTCGTGACATGAGGATTTCCAACGGCCATGCCAAGGTAGAGTCTTTTATCCATGTTATATTTATGCACGCTTGGCTATGGGAATATTTTCCTGAATATGCTCCAAAGGCCAAGCACCCTTTTCCAAGTATAGAGATAAAATGTGCTAGAATACTCCGTTGGAGTAAGAAGAAACCTTCTTCTATTAGTCTTATTAGCTTAATGGACAATGAGAAAAAGGTGAATTTCAGACCTTGGGGTTTGAGGCTTCCACATGTGATTCCACCGGAGTCTTTTGCTGATAGCTCTGATATTGTCTTATGTTCTGGCCAAAGTGATGAAGATAATATTGCTACAGTTAGTGAGGCTACTTTTATGAACAGTTGCACTCCAGGATATATTCTTGCTGCCGCTTAGAAAATTATGTTGGTCGGCATTCAGCCAAGCAAAATTATTTTAGGTTCTTTTCAGTTACAATTATTAATAAAAGTATAGTAATAAAAAAGAATTCGATCCACAAGGAGATATGGTTTGTTAATTGTAGTTGAAAACTATTATAAACAGGGGGAATTATGTTAATTGTATTTAAAAACTATTGTAAACAGGGGGGATTCTGAAAACTAGTCCTCGAGCAAAACTGTTCTAAATTAAACTAAAATACAACAACTCCATTTTGTTGAGGACACAGTTACACTTAGCATGTGTAACAAGCCTTTAAACTCCTAGGTGTCCCTAGTGGACGAGTTATAGTCTCGAGAGGGTTTACAAGAGGTATACCCACAAAACCTAAGAGCACATGCATCCAAAGAGCTACGAAGACATAAAGTTTCTGCATGCTAACAATAAGAAGTTACAAGTATAAAGAACGTTATTCTCATGCTTAACTCTTGAGTTAGGAGAAAACCACCATATAAAAGAATCCAGGTCCGAGAACGAACGAATAGGTGTTCCACCTCGATTTCTGCCTCACCAATATGATTTTATAAATTGACACTCAAAAGACGCACTTTATGGTTCTCATGTGTCCAGGCCGGAGTGAAGATAAAAATCCTACACACTCTGAATGGTGGGAAGGAAAGGTAACCTTCCGAATAAGCGTCTTCAGTCTTCGGTCTTCAGTCTTCGGTCTTCAACTGTTGATGATGAACTCTTGAACTTTGTAGACCCTTGAAAATTATAACTCTTTTCTCAATTCCTTGTTGTTTGAAACTTCTTTATAGATTTCTTCTTCCCCACGACCTTATTGAATGAATATGAAAACAAATATGCAAAATAAAACACTTTTTTTTTCTTCTTTCTATTTGTTATATATTATTTCTCTTTTTCAATTTTTTTTTGAAAAAATTAAAATAAAATACAAACTGAAAAATAAAATAATGGAACTACTATGGTCATGGGATAAGGGCCTTACCACTTAATTCTTCACAACTGGTATTGCCTTGAAATCATAAACTTCACTAACTCTCATCTTTTGATTTCTTTCGCTCAAGTACATAAGTCTTCAATATGTATTTATAATTCTGCTCTTTATATTGTTGCTTCACTTGAATCTGAATTTTTCTCTTTCTTGTACTGTTTCTTATAAACCTTGAACGTCTTCAAATTTCCTCATGATTTTTGCACTTGTTGATGATAATGGTGTTTCTATGGACCTGTTATTGTCGAGAGAATGGTGCCAACTGCAAACAAGAAGACTACAAGATAGAGTTAGCAATTCTGATGACACCCTTATGATTGATAGAAATAACACTCAAGAGTTCAAAAAGTAGTTCTGAATTTGGTGCGAAGCTAGGTAGCTCATCATTCTACCCGGAATTTGTGCAAATGAAACACTCCAAACGAACAATTTATACAGGTACAAAGAATTGAAGGTTTGGTGCCTCACTCATGGGTATTGAATGATCAGCTTCTCTTATACTGTATTCTATATCGTCGGTTTAAGTCCCTTTTGTCGGTATTACCTCTCAACAACTAAGAACTCCGAATGCCGTTCTTTATTACTTATAAGTTTAATTATTTCGGTGAGAACTCCATATGTAGACTTAGCTAAAAGTATACTAAATGACTCTAAAATCTCTAAAAGTTGGAGGTTTTCATACAAATATGTACAAAAAAGTTTAGCAATTCTACCAAAGCAAATACTAAAAATCTAAATGCTTAAACACTCCCCCACACTTAAACTTTACATTGTCCTCAATGTAAATTGATTCGTCCAATGTAATATTCAAGGTGGAAAATTCCTACTAATGATATGAAAAAGAAAAATAAAACTTAAAAAGATAGAGATAGAAATAGAAAACCAATGGGTTGCCTCTCATGTAACGCTTAGTTTAACGTCTTCATCCCGACTCCAAGTGCATCAACTAGTTATACCACTTCCATATTCTCAGGAACAAAGTTCTCATAATACGACTTCAAATGATGACCATTCACTTCGAATTCGTTTCCTGAGGTTAAATTTCGAATTTCTACTGCACCATGAGAAAAAATATTAGTGATAACATAAGGTCCCTTCCAACGGGAACACAATTTACTAGGGAATAATCTAAGACGAGTATCAAACAACAAAAAATTTTGTCCAACAGTAAACTGTTTTATAGATATCATATTATCATGAAAAGCCTTCATCTTTTCTTTGCAGATTCGTGAGTTCTCATATAATGTATTCCAAATACCTTCAAGCTCACTCAATTAAAGTTTCCTTTGCTTTCCTACACCATCCATCTCCATGTTGCACTTCTTAATAGCCCAGAAAGCCTTGTGTTCGATTTCAACTAGAAGATGACATGATTTACCCTACACAATCCTAAAAAGAGACATCCCAATAGGCGTTTTATATGCATTCCTATATGAAAACAATGCATCATAAAGTTGTAAACTCTAATCCTTTCTTGTGGGATTTACGGTTTTCTCTAAGATGGATTTCACTTCTCGATTGGAAACTTCTGCTTGCCCATTAGTCTGTGGATGATACGGTGTTGCAATCTTGTGAGTGATATTGTACTTCTTTAACAAGCCCAGAAAGAACTTTTTCGAAAGTGTGACCCTCTATCACTGATTATGGCTCTTGGGGTTCCAAACCTTACAAAAATATATTATTTAACAAAATATGTAATCACTTTAGAATCATTAGTCGAGGTGGCTTTGGCTTCCACCCATTTCGAGACAAAATCGACAAAAAGTAGGATACAAAACTTACCAAAGGAATTAACAAAAGGCCCCATAAAATCAATTCCCCAAACATCAAATACTTCAATGAAGAGTATGGGAATTTGTGGCATTTGATTTCGGGCACCTAGATTGCTTGTTCTCTGGCATCTATCACAAGTAGTGCAAAATATATATGCATCTTTAAACAAAGTGGGCCAATAGAAACCACTCTCTAGTACCTTAAGTGCGGCTCTTTCGGACCCAAAGTGTCCTCCATAGGCATAAGAATGACAAAAAAATAATATAGACTTAAATTCGGATTCGGATACGCACCTTCGTATTACTTGGTCTGAACAATGCTTCTATAAGTATGGATCATCCCATATGTATTGATTAGCTATTCTCTTAAGTTTTTCTATCTCAGCACGTGATAAGTTCTTCGGGATTTGTTTAGAAACCAAATAATTAACAATATCGGCATACCATGGTTACATAATCTGTATTGAAAATAATTGCTCATCTGGAAAACTTTCACGCAACGGGATAGTTTCTACGTCTACATTAAGACCACTCGAGTGATCTGCAACTGTATTCTCAATGCCTTTATTATCTTTGATCTCTATGTCAAATTCTTGTAAAAGCAATATCCACCGAATAAGCCTTGGTTCGCTTCCTTCTTTGTAAGTAGATACCGAATTGCTGCATGGTCAGAGTACATAATAAATTTTGTACCAAGTAAATAAGAATAAAATTTCTCTAATGCGAATACAATAGCTAGAAACTCCTTTTCTGTGGTCGTGTAATTCTGTTGTGCCTCATTCAACGTCCTGGAAGCATAATAAATAGCGTGAGCTAACTTTCCAGTATGTTGTCCCTATACTGCACCGACCGCCTAGTTACTGGCATCACACATTAGCTCAAAGGGATTGTTCCAGTTCGATGGTCTAATGATAAAAGATGTTATCAAAAGTTCTTTCAAATGATTGAATGTCGCCAAACACTTCTCGTCAAAGTTAAATAACGTATTTTTTTTTGCAATAGATGGCATAATGGTTATGCAACCTTGGAAAAATCCTTGATAAACCTACGATAAAATCCTGCACGACCAAGAAAAACACGAATCTCCCTCACCGTAATGAGAGGGGTAAGAGCACAAATAAGATCTATCTTAGGTTTATCAACTTCCAATCCTTTAGAAGATATAATATGGCCTAAAACAATGCCATGGGTTACCATAAAATGGCACTTCTCCCAATTTAGCACAAGATTAGTTTCAACATATCAGTTAAGAATTAATGTAAGGTTATCCAAGCATAAGTCAAATGAATCACCGTACACACTGAAATCATCCATAAAAACTTCGATAATGTTTTCAACATAATCTGAAAAGATATTTACCATACACCTTTGGAAGGTAGCAGGTGCATTATACAAACCAAATGGAATCCTTTTGTATGCAAATGTTACGAAAGGATAAGTGTGTCCAGACAATTTTTCCAACATTTGATCCATAAAGGGTAAAGGGAAGTGATCTTTTCTAGTGGTTGTATTAAGTTTTCTATAATCTATTCAAACCCTCTAACCGGTATAAACACGATTTCTTTGGTACAATTTGTACCGGGCTCACCCACTTGCTATCAGAAATGGGGTAGATAAATCCCACGTCTAAAATCTTGAGTATCGCTTTCTTTACTACTTACATCATCGTAGGATTCAACCGACATTGAGCCTCCCTTGTTGGTTTTGTTCTTTCATCAAGTAGTATTTTATCCATCCACATAGAAGGGCTTATTCCCTTTGTACTCCCTCAATACCCAAAGAAGTCTCTGTTACTGCAGTTCAGTTAATGCATTTGAAACTATTACCGAAAACTCTTCATTATCATTCAAATACGTGTATTTTAGATGATCAAGAAGAGGCTTTAGTTCTAGTTTCGGGGCTTGCAAGATAGATGGAAATAACATTTCATTAGATACTGGTAAAGAAATGTCAGAAACATTCCCGCTTACTGATTTTTCCTGTAATGAAGTAAGAGAACCAATGGTTTCTTTAATCTCATTATTGTACTCCAAACCCTTATCAAGTGGATTTGCTAATACTGTTTATAAAGCATCTTCGCCATTCAAAAAACATCCTATGAGCTAGATCACCGATAACATCATGGAGAAGCAAGAGTGGGTGTTGAAACGTATCATTTCTCTATCAAATTCCATAGTCAACATCCTATTATCTACATCAATTTTTGTTCTAGATGTGCTCACAAAGGGTCATCCAAGCAATAAAGGTAGTGACACATCAGTCGTCCCATCTGTCATCTCCAAAACATAAAAATCTCCTGGAAAAGTTAGCTGATTCACCTGCACATGCACATCTTCAATAATACCTCTAGGGTATACATTAGAACGGTCATCTAAATGTAAAATAATTACAGTTTCTTTTAAAGGACCTAAATTAAGAGATTCATATATAGATGCAGGCATAACATTTACTGATGCTCCTAAATCAGGCATAACCTTATTAAACTTAGTGTTACCAATGATAATATGAACATCAAAACTACCGGGATCTTTACATTTTAGTGGTAGTTTCTTTTGCAATATAGCCGAGGCATTTTCCCCCACTTTCATTACCTCATTACCGTTTAGTTTTTGCTTATTGGTACATAAATCATTCAGAATTCTCGCATACTTGGGGACTTGTTTAATTGCATTTATGAGTGGAATGTTTACACGAATCTTCCTGAAACTAAGATCTTCTTATCGTGTTCCGCCTTTTTAGAATCAGCAAACCTGCGAGGAAAAGTTAAAAGAGGAACATAAGTGGAAACAATAGGTTTAGAGTTTTCTTTAGGTACCTCATCAGTTTGAGAAAAGTTAGTAATCTCTTTCTCCAAAACCGGCCCCTCAGGATCTGTATTCTTCTCAGCATCTTCTGGTTGCAAAGTTCGTGTACCACTTCCTAATATCACATCATTGAAAGAATCTCTCGGATTAAGAGTTTGAGAAGGGAGTTTCCCACTATTCTTTGCCTTCAGATGATTAATCTCAGGTGCCATAGTTCCCACTTGTGTTTGTAGTTATTTAATTGCATTTATCAGTTGTCTACTGATTTTTATGCATCATTGAAGTCATATTCTTCATCATGGAAATCATCTCTGATGATTCTGAGTTCTGAACTGGTTGTGGCTAATTGTACTTGTTATTGAAAACCACTAGGACGATTAAAAACCGGTCCTGGAACTGCATCTTGCTTGTTTGCATAGATGGAATTGGGATGATCTCTCCATCCTGGATTGTATGTGTTAGAATAAAGATTGTACCGTTGCCTCTGCTGATTTGGGAAAATAACATTGAATTGATCGTTTCCCTCTTCATAACTTTGGGTAGATGATGGTACCACCACAGCTGTAATTTGTTGCAACATCGCTGCCATGTTTTCATTTGCTGACGAAGCTTAGTAACTTCGATCACTTCATTGACTCTTCTGACGAGTGATCCTGACCCACGACTTGAGAATTGTTGAGAATTTGCTGCCATGTTCTCAATCAACTCTCTAGCTTGATCTACTGTTTTTTTCATTAGCGCACCCCCACCTTCAGCGTCGAGAAGATTTCTGTCACTTGCTTGTAAACCCTCGTAGAAGTACTGGATAATCAAGAAATCAATGGATTGATGATGCAGAAAGCTAGCCACCAATCTCTTGTAACGTTCCCATCATTCATATAATATCTCTCCTAGCATCTACTTAATGCCACAAATTTCTTTCCGAATCTGAGTTGCTTTCGATGCAGGAAAGTATCTCTCCAAAAAGAGTTTCTTCAAACCGTTCCAAGTTGTGACACTACCAGAAGGTAGATAATAAAGCTATTCCTTAACAGTGTCCATCAAGGAAAATGGAAAAGCTCGTAACATGACTCAATCTGTATTTGTATCATTTGGTAGTATGGCCATGACTATGTTGTGAAAATCCATTTGTTTGGATCTTCATTAGTCATTCCATGAAACTTTGGTAGCTTAGAAATCAACCCTTGCTTGATCTCAAATGTAGATATTGTTTAAATACACCATTGTTGTGTATCCATCTTGTGAAAAGCTAAGTCCTTGAGTGTATGGTTTGCGTCACCCATTGCTTTCTCTTGTATGTCTTATGGGTTATCTTTCAATACAGTCCCTTGGTATAATTGTGAATTATGATAGTAGTAAAAAGATTCTTTCAAGACTTGTGAAGAGTTGGATTTAAACCTAATTTCTAAGACTAAAAATAACAAAACTCAAATAAAATTGATAACAAGGTTGAGAGAAAACTGAGACTAAGATTCCCCTATTTTCCAATTTTTAAAGTGATTTAGTTAAATAATTATAATTATGCAATTCTTACGTTTAATTTGATTCTAAAATATTGCAACAAATATATTTTCAAAATAACAATTGTATACCGAAATCATAGAACATCAAAAACCCTAAGACAAGCATGTACCATCAAAAGAAATCACAATTGTTTAATAAACATCATTAAATCAATTTTTAACAAAAGTAAATAATCATAACAGAAATGCATAAATTAATTAAATAACTATTACCACATAATTATTGGAAAAATATCTTCTTTCGTCGCCTCAGCTATGGGGTTTAGCTCCTCATGTTGGAAACACACTCAAAAGATTGATTCATGACTCAAAGTGTTTACAAATGATAAAAAATAGAGAAAATAATGAACTGGAAATTCACAACGTTTATAGGCGTTGCGAACTCACTGTTACAGAGGAAACCGTCTAAGATTCAAAATACGTGTTGCAAATTCAAATAATACATTGCAGATGGCACTGTTACAAAACTAAAGAGAAGAACGACAGTATGAGGCTGCCTTATGTTCTTCGTGTTCTTGAGCAGCAGCAACAACAAAATTTCTCTGCAACTCTTGATTTCTTCTCTGTAGCTTCTCTAATCTCTCCCAAACTTGCTATGATCCCTCTATGACTTCCCAACATCCTTTTTATACACCACAAGACCCATATCTTCGAGTTTAATGGAGAATATCTCCGGAATCTATAGTTTTATTTTTACGGGAATTATTTTCCATTTTCATCTCTTTCACGCAACTGCCACACTCTAACACGATGATATACGTTTGAAACATGTTTTACAATGAGAAAAAATCTTTGTTAGCACAAGCAACTTCCAAAAATATCTCAAAAATATCCTAGAATATATGCTTGTCCTATTTTACTCCAATTCGATGATCTGGCCAAGGTTTATTGGATCAAACACCCATACAACCTTCTTTTAGCCCCAATGAGTCCAACCCAAAAGAAATCCGCGATTGAATCTCCTTAAAACTCATCCAAAATTCCAACACTAAATCTGCAACTTTTTTCCCGCCAAAATTATGTTTGAAATTTGAGAAGAAGATGGTGTCCCCCTGTCCTATGTTGGGGTTCCTTTAGAACATGTCTTGGGGGTGCCTTTAGTAATTTTCGGGTTCCTTTAGTAATTTTTTGAGTCGATTTTTTCAAAAATATTTATTTCCCAAAAACAGTACACATACATACAAACACAATATTAGTACAAATTTGAGTTCCAACATTATAAAGATTGGGAACAAATTAGACACATAAATGTGTCTATCATCCCTCTCCGAGTCTCGTTTCCAATATGTGGAAACCCAACAGGCTTCCGCTTAGGTTTTGTTTTTGTTTTAGGATCCAGAAGATAAGTACCTGAAGAACGATTCTCAAGACTAAATTAAAAACTAAAAATAAGAAATCAAAAACAAAATAAAAGTCCGTTATGCCTTACCGACAGCGGCGCCAAAATTTGGTCGGTTGTCATCCAAACAAAATTATTTTGAGTTCTTTTCACTCACAATTATTAATAAGAGTATAGCAATAATAACGAATTCGATCTACAGGGAGATATGTTTACTAATTGTATTTGAAAACTATTGTATACAGGGGGGATTTTGTTGTTCAAAAGTAATTTAAACTAAAACTTAAGCTAAAAATGTTTAAGAAAATATTATAAGAGAAAGTTGGTTAAGGAATTCACCGTCTATCATTACATATTTTATGCAATCAAACACTAATATAATCGTTCACTCTCTCATATTACCAATAATCCTAGAGTATCCCCAATCGGTGTCAACACTTCGTTACGTCTCCACAAATCAACAAATATTGCAATCGCTAATATATGAATTCTTTTCTACCAAATAATCTAATTCTTTATCGCTAAGAGATTCAACTTGAATAAAGCTTTAAATTCCATGAGACGGTTTACTCATAAGAAATATAAACACAATCATGGCATATTCAACCTAGGCCAAGTTTTAGTTTTGACTTCCTTCACGATTCGCACAACTAGTGATCACAAATTACTACTAGTTATTAGGGTTCTTAATAAAATTACCTAAGAATCCTAATTAGTTATATATAAGTTATTAAGATATTTAATTCGCGACTCAAACATGCGAAATAATTAATCATATTATATGAACACAATCAAATAATTGTTATACGTAGTAAAACTTTAACGATATATAAGAGAGTGAATAACAGAACTAATGTATTAATTGAATAACATGTTCATGACTTTAGGTTACATCCTTAACCAATAAGAAAGGTTTATCTCCTCATGGATTTCTCAAAATCCATGCAAAATAATATAAGAAATCAAGGAAATCAAACCCTAGATATCATTATGATCAATCGCAACTCCAAGCCCTAGCTTCTTGTTGTCCTTGTGTTTTAAGGTTTTAAAAGGTTTTTTCTTAATGTGTTGGATGTCTCCTTATATAATATGCACGAAATCTAGGTTTAGAATCCTTCCGGGATAGTGTTTTCCATGTTAGTCCTCGAGCAAATCTAATTTAGAAAATCCTAACTCACTGTCGCAGGCATCACGGTTGCACTTAGTGTGTGCAACAAGTCTTTAAACCCCTAGGTGGCTCTAGTGGACGAGTTTTTTCTCGTGAGTGTTTGCAAGAGATATACCCACAAAACCTTTACTCTAAACTCTAGATACTTGTGAACGATGAGGGTAGACACTAAACATGCTATTTAGTTGACTACAAAAATTCTTTGGCTATGGAAGGAGTTACCTTGTTTTGAATCCAATTGATGTACACGAGTTTTTACTCAAGCGTACTAAAATTCATATATAAGAAAACAAAGCACTACTCAGAAAATCATACAATGGACCACGATACTCGGAGTCTATCAAAGTTCAATCACGTGAATAGATTTAGAAGATGGATTTGGAGATGATGAAGTTTGCACAAGTTAACTAAGGTGAACGGTGTTTCCCATATCTATCTGAAGGTCGGTGCTAGGATGAATTTTAATGGATTGAGATACGCTCTCACTGGTCTTTATCCTTATACTAATATCGAATCAGCCGGTATATATAAGGGCCCCAACGGTCGATTTATAAAATTATTCACTTATTTTTTTCATCATTTTATTATTTTTTCATTTTTTTAATTAAATAAAGTATAATAATGGGGCTTAATCTCATCACTCTACTTTATCCCAACGTCGATAACAATTTGATCCTATAGCCCCAAATCACTTAGAGAAATACATAAAATTATAAAATAAAAACATAAGGTGATATGGTCGAGGTAGACTCCGAGATATGGTGACGACTATCATGTTATTCCTAACACCTGAGCTCTGTCCTTTTATTAATAGACCCTTTAGTTGGGTCCCTCAACTCCTATAGTCAAAAGGTTTGTTTCCATCTACTTAGAATGGTCAGTGTCATCCTGAATTGTTCACAAGTTTCTAAATTTTGGAGTTTTTATTATTGCACAAAAAGTTTCTCCCTTACCCCCAAACTTAAATCTAACATTGTCCTTAATGTTTCAAATTAAAGAGAAGTACCAAAAATATAGGTAACAAGAGGAATAAAGAGATAAGTCAAAAAGATAGTACCTGAGTGATGCGTAACATTCCTTCACAGGAGAATAAGACAGAAATAAAAACAAAAACCTACAAAAACTTACTAATGTACAACAACAACCATGATGGTCAATCAAGGTAAACAGGGTCCTCCAAAGGGACCTCCTCAACATCACCTGCAAGAAAAGGCTCTAAAAAGGGTTTCAATCTCTGACCATTAACCTTTGAAGAACTATTACCGTCCAGTGTCTCAATCTTAATAGCACCATGAGGAAAAACAGTGCAAACTATAAAAGGACCCGTCCACCGAGAGTGTAACTTCCCGGGGAATAGATGCAAACAAGTATCATACAGAAAAACTTTTTTACCTGGAGAAAATGACTTTCTTAATATATTTCTATCATACAAAAGTTCTATTTTGTTCTTATGCTCCTTATCATTATCGTATGCATTTCTACGAATCTCATCCAACTCATTAAGCTGGAGCTTCCTGTGAGCTCCTTCCTTGTCAAACAAAAAATTAATTGCTTTACAGTCCAATATGCTCTATGCTCTATCTCGACGGGAAGGTGACATGCCTTTCCAAAAACTAGACGATAAGGTGACATTCCAATGGGGGTCTTAAACGCAGTACGGTAAGCCCATAAGGCATCAGTAAGCCTCAATGACCAGTCTTTCCGATTAGGATTAACTGTTTTCTCTAAAATACGTTTTATCTCTCTGTTGGAAACCTCTATTTTACCACTAGTCTGTGGGTAATATGGGGTAGCTACTTGGTGTTTAATACCATATTTTTTCATCAAAAGCTTAAATGGTCGATTACAAAAGTGTGAACCTCCATCACTAATTATAGCCCGCGGATGTACCAAAACGTGCAAATATGTTATCATTCAAAAACTGGACCACAACCTTGTGGTCATTTGTTCTACATGAAACCGCCTCAACCCACTTAGACACATAGTCTACATCGACAAGGATGTAAAAATAACCAAAAGAATTAGGAAAAAGACCCATAAAATCAATGCCCCACACATCAAAGACCTCAATAACTAGAATAGGGTTCAAAGGCATCATATTTCTATGGGAAATGGTTCATAATTTTGGCAACGCTCACAAGTAACACAATAATGGTGGGTGTCTTTAAACAACGAAGGCCAGTAGAATCCACACTTCAATATCTTAGCAACAATCTTCTTAGCACTAAAGTGACGTCCACAAGGATGATCATGACAAAAGGAAATAATACTAGACTGGTCACTCTCAGGTATACATCTCCTAATAATCTGGTCTGGACAATACTTAAATAAATAAGGATCGTCCCAAAAGAAATATTTTACCTCGGCTAAAAACCTAGAACGATTTTGTTTGTCCTAATATTGAGGCATTCGACCGGTAACAAGATAATTCATTATATTCGCAAACCAAGGTAATTGGGAAACAACGAAAATTTGTTCATCAGGAAAACTGCTACTACGTTTTCTATATCTTTTTTGTCTTTAATTTCTAGAGAAAATTCTTGTAACAAAAGGATCCATCTAATTAGCTAGGTTTAGTATCCTTCTTAGATAAAAGGTACTTCAAAGTAGCATTATCAGTAAAGACTATAACCTTAGAACCTAAAAGATAGGATCTAAACTTGTCTAAGGAAAAAACAATGGCTAACAGTTCCTTCTCAGTGGTGGTGTAGTTCAGTTGGGTATCATTTAGAGTTTTTTGGCATAGTAAATCACATGAAGTAATTTGTTTTCTCGCTGACCTAACACAACACCAATAGCATAATCTGAAGCATCACACATGATCTCAAAGGGTAGGTTCCAGTGAGGTGCTTGGACTATGGGGGCGGTAGAGAGCAAAGTCATAATCTTCTCAAAAGCCTCTAAACAAGCATCATCAAAGAAAAACTTAACATCTTTTGCAAGCAAATTGCAAAGAGGTCTGAAAATCAAGCTCAAGTCCTTAATGAATCGACGATAAAAACCTACATGCCCTAAGAATGACCTAATATCTCCCAATTGGTATGATTTTGATAGTGTTAAAAACATTCGTTCAAGACTTGTGAAGGTATGGATTTAAACCTAATTTCTAAGACTAAAAAGAGAAAAAATCAAATTAAATTGATAACAAGGTTGAGAGAAAACTGAGGCTAAGATTCCACTATTTTCCAATTTTTAAAGTGATTTAATTCAATAATTATAATTATGCAATTCTTATGTTTAATTTGATTCTAAAATATTGCAAAAGGTAGATTTTCAAAATAACAATTATATATCGAAAGCATAACATCAAAAACCCTAGACCAAGCATGTACCATCAAAAGAAATCATAATTGTTTAATAAAAATCATTAAATCAATTTTTTAACCAAAGAGAATAATCATAAAACAATTGTATAAATTAATTAAATAATATTATAATTATTGGAAAAATAGCTTCCTCCATCGCCTCAACAATATAATTTATCTCCTTATGTTGGAAGCACACTCAAAAGATTGATTCATGGCTCAAAGTGTTTACAAATGATGAAAAAGAAATAAAATAATGAAAACTAGAAATTCGCAACGTTTATAGGCGTTGCGAACTCTCTGTTACAGAGGAAACCGTCCAAGATTCAAAATATGTATTACACATTCAAATAATACGTTGCATATGGCACGGTTACAAAACTTCAGAGAAGAACGACAGTCTAAGGCTGCCTTATGTTCTTCGTGTTCTTGAGAAGCAGCAACAACAAAATTTCTCTGCAACTCTTGATTTCTTCTCTGTAGCCTCTTTAATCTCTCCCAAATTCTCTATGATCCCTCTATGACTTCCAAACACCCTTTTTATACACCATAGGACCCATATTTTCGAGTTTAATGGAGAATATCTCCGGAATCTTTAGTTTTCTTTTCACAAGAATTTTTTTCCATTTTCATCTCTTTCACGCAACTGCCACACTCCAACACGATGATACACGTTCGAAACATGTTTTGCAATGAGAGAAACTCTTTGTTAGTACACGCAACTTCCAAAAATATCTCAAAAATATCCGAGAATATATACTTGTCCTGTTTTACTCCAACTCGATGATCTGGCCAAGGTTTAATGGGTCAAACACCCATACCAACTTCTTTTAGCCCTAATGAGTCCAACCCAAAAGAAATCCGTGATTGAATCTCCTTAAAACTCTTCCAAAATTCCAACCCTAAATCTGCAACCTTTTTCCCGCCAAAATTCTGTTTGAAATTTGAAAAGAAGATGATATACCCCTATCCTATGTTGGGGTCCCTTTGGCACATGTCCTGGGGGTGCCTTTAGTAATTTTTGAGCCGATTTTTCCAAAAATGTTTTTTTCCAAAAAAAACGTACACATACATACAAACACAATATTAGTACGAAATTGAGTTCCAATATTATAAAGGTTGGGAACAAATTAGACAAATAAATATGTCTATCATCTCTCTCCGAGTCTCGATTCCAATATGTGGAAACCCGACAGGCTTCGGCTTCGGTTTCGGTTTCGTTTTAGGATCCAGAAGATAAGTACCTGAAGAACAATTCTCAAGACTAAATCAAATACTAAAAAATAAGAAATCAAAACTAAATAACAGTCCTTTATTCCTTCCCGGCAGCGGCGCCAAAATTTGGTCGGTTGTCATCCAAGCAAAATTATTTTGAGTTCTTTTCACTCACAATTATTAATAAGAGTATAGCAATATGAACGAATTCGATCTACAGGGAGATATGGGTTACTAATTGTATTTGAAAACTATTGTATACAGGGGGGATTTTGTTG
>JAJJMC010010016.1:4004495-4039487 GCA_023531435.1 Papaver californicum | reverse complement strand
TGGTTAAGGAATTCACCGTCTATCATTACATATTTTATGCAATCAAATACTAATATCATTGTTCACTCTCTCATATTACCAATAATCCTAGAGTATCCCCAATCGGTGTCAACACTTTGTTACGTCTCCACAAATCAACAAATATTGCAATCACTAATATATGAATTCTTTTCTACCAAATAATCTAATTCTTTATCGCTAAGAGATTCAACTTGAATAAAGCTTTAAATTCCATGAGACGGATTACTCATAAGAAATACAAACACAATCATGGCATATTCAACCTAGGCCAAGTTTTACTTTTGACTTCCTTCACGATTCGCACAGCTAGTGATCACAAATTACTACTAGTTATTAGGGTTCTTAATAAAATTACCTAAGACTCCTAATTAGTTATATATAAGTTATTAAGATATTTAATTCGTGACTCAAACATGCGAAATAACTAATCATATTATATGAACACAATCAAATTGTTATACGTAGTAAAACTTTAACGATATATAAGAGAGTGAATAACAGAACTAATGTATTAATTGAATAACATGTTCATGACTTTAGGTTACATCCTTAACCAATAAGAAAGGTTTATCTCCTCATGCATTTCTCAAAATCCATGCAAAATAATATAAGAAAGCAAGTAAAGAAAACCCTAGATATCGTGATGATCAATCGTAACTCCAAGCCTTAGCTTCTTGTTCTCCTTGTTTTTTAAGGTTTTAAAAGGTTTTTTCTTAATGGCCTTGATGTCTCCTTATATAATATGCACGAAATCTTGGTTTAGAATCCTTCCGGGTTGGCTTCATTTTTCAATTATCTACAATATAACAATGGAAAAATATTCATATCTCTTCAAATAATTTTTCGATTGGGTTTTAGTGTCTAGACCCATTTGTAAATTTTCCTGGAATTCTTCTTCAAAATCGACTTCTTTTACGGTTGGGTTTTTAGGTATTTTCCCAATCATAAATCTTCCTGGAACTCTTGTTTCAAAGTTTTGCTTCATCCTTTAACCTCTCATTTTCATGCCGAAATAAACTCCTTTCCTCTTCTGAGTTCTCTTTAACATTATTTCCATTGATTTTGGATAATTCACCTAATATAAAACATGAGACGGAAAACAAACGTAATAACAAGTAATATGCAAGGATTATAGCTAAAAAAAGTATAGAATTGACACTAGAAACATGTGAATTATGTACTTATCATATGTTATGCAGAGTTATAACATTGATAAAGCGGTTCGGCAAATGGGCATTGATCAATTTTTTCCTAGTCTATGTACCGATGCACTTCATATAAAAAGGCTTCGGTGATCTAAGGGTGCCCATACTATTCATGTTCGAAGCATTCCTTTCCTCCAGACTGATAGAAAAGGACGTGTTACTGATGAATATGATAAATTCTGGAACACACAACTTTCTCTCCTTAAGGACTTCATTTCTAGTGAGCCTTTTAATGTACACGGTGAACCTTCTGAGAAGAAGTTAGCAGCTCAGACGAACTTCAAAATTACTTCTGGAGGGAGACGTGATTCGATTGTCAACTTGACACGGGTATCTTAAATCATCCTTTGTTTAATTATCATTCTTTACTCAGTGATTAAGTGTTTAATTTGTTTCTTGCAGTCGTGGATCCCAAAACACCTTGCGTATGATATTGTGGTGAAGTCACTCCTCAGTCAGGGGATAAAATACCACGGGTAATAATGCCTGGAAGTGGAGACCGTCCTTGGAAGAAGGTAAGTGTCTTGTATTTTCTCTTATTTTTCTTTTTTACATCTATATCTTCTCCTGACGAGAACCTTTACATAGTCTGGGAGCATGAATCGTCAAGGAGACTTGAGTACTTAAACTTTCAAGTTTGGAATCCCAGCTGTTATTGGCGTTTCATCTTAGTAAACTTTCTTTTGAATATCACCAAGTCACATCCTATTTCGTTTTACTGAACTTGATGAATTCCGACTCTTATGAATAATTTTTATTCTTAGATGCGTAACAACACAGATACCCTATTATCAAAAAGTACCGTAATTGTTGGAAGTACTGGGGTAGAAGGCCGAGAAGACAATGGCTCTGAAAAATCGTTCGATACTGAAGAAATTGAAGAATTCAAAGCTGAAAACGAAGAATTTTGTGGAGTCATATTATGAGATGCATTTTGTTTCCGATGGCTTGTCCCAATTCCAAATAACCTTACTCCATTGTTTTAGAATCATAATGACATGATTATAGCTATTAGACCACCAAATGTGTAGAAACATACATGATTTCATGAAGAACTTAACGATTTTCATCGTCAGAAAAATTCAGATTCAGATTCAGGTCTTCTTGTCATAATGGCCATAGAATCTTCGTACGAAGTCGGAAAGAGGTGGTTGAGCTTTTATTCTTTAAATAAGAGAAAGATCTAAATTTTGCAAAAATATTTTCTGGATTTAAAGTTCATGACCCAAAACACTTTGTAATGAATTTTTAGGTTGCCAATGAACATATTTTATGAATTTCATAACTTGTGATTGAATTCTTTATGCTTGAGATATTTTAACTTATTATCTCTATAAGTCTTTGTTATAGGGGGGAATAAACCAAAACAGAGAGATTAACTTGTATAAGTAATCCAAAAACTATCGTACTCTGGAGAAGAATGTGTCTGTGTTACTACCAATTGTGCATGTGATGGTTTCTCTTCCTCGTAGAGAAATATCTGAGATGGTTCTTTTATACTGGAAGGATTCCCTTGAGGATGCCGAAAGAGCTGAGCTTAATGTCGCCTGGCTTCGCCGTAATTTAGAAGCAATTGAAAAGTATTTGCAGAAGAAAGGCGTATATTATAACTTAGATACAGTTACCAAGGCTAAATGTGAAGTTTATAGGCTTTCTCGGGAGTTGAAGCTTGCGACTGGGGCGTTTGAGAAAATGGAGAAGGCATACATTGAAGATGCTGAGCCTGTTTTCAAGGAATTTTTTTAGGTTTTATAGGTTTTTGAGACACATGGCTTTTTTGTGGTTTTATTTTGGGATTTTGAGTAGGTAGGGATTTATGAATGATTTGCAAGAACTTTTTTTTTAAAAAGAAACAATACTTTGCTTGATTAATAAATTGAAATCCTAAGTATGAATACAAGATATTGCAAACATTTTGGAGGAATTACAAATATTGCATAAAACAGGAAAATGTTGTGAGGTGGTGGTAGACTGCTTTAAGCGTTGTGATCCTTAATACACTTGCCATGTATGATCACTCCTTCTGGCTTGTCAGTATTCACAAGCTTGTAGTAGCCTCCAATCAAGTTTTCAATAACCAGATACAACTCTTCTTCAGGAGAGGCTGTAATTTTCTCCATTGTATCCCCGACATGGAAGGAATCGGGTTCAGGCCCCTTAACTTCATGACATGTCTTCTGAATAGCCGGGTTACAAATTTTGTTATCTCCAGTAGAGACAACCCATACCCATTTGATAAAATTTTAAAAAGGATCAACTTTCATTCACATCGCTGAGTCAAAGTAGGGTTGATATCCGGGTCAAGTCCTCAAGCTTTGATGGGTTGTGGGATCTCTGGTTGCAAAGGAGTTGGTTGGATATGACTTACTTGTGTGCAAAACCTTCGAACATATGACACCATGTCCTCTCCTGGCAACTACTTCACATCCAGATTCATTATGCGGCGAAACTCATCTGATAGGCAATCTTCGAGATTTGCTGGCTTGTTTGAGAGTCTTGGAGGTGTTGCGCCGGTAAAGGAGATACACTTGTTCCCCTCTTGTTGCTACAGACCCATTGGTGGACACGTTTTTATGCCTAATTTAACGTCACATTTATATTGTTAATTCTCCATTTTTGTACTAATCATCAACTTTTGTAAGTATTTTTGGAAGTATTGAAAATTACGGAAAAGTTGGCTAAAATCAATAAAGGCACCCAAAAGTGATAAAGTCACCCATGAAGATTGATAAAGACACACATGCCTTGGATAAGGAACCTCTTCCTCAAATTTGAAATGAAAAAAATTGGCGCAATTTTTATTCATAACAACGATGATTAGTTGTCGTGAATTGGGGAATTTTTGAAGAGTTTAAATGCGATAAAACACCCTTGCCTTATTAATAGAAGTTGTACAAATATGGGACACTATCACCAACCAACATAATCTCAGTGATTTTATTCGCGAGATAAAAAACAGAAAGAAAATTCATTCCACGTGAAACATGGAATACTTTCCTATTTCACTCGATTTGGTTTCTATACCAGTCGATATTTTATGCGAAACAACATAAAGTGAGAATCAAGGAATTAAACACCGATTCCACATATAAAAGAAAAATTAGGACGAGTTTTAGTTTCGAGAAAGAAAATATATTGCCGAGATTTTCATCATTGAATCAAAGATATTTTAGAGGATTTGGAGTTGTAATCAGGTTACAGTATAGAAGGGAGTCAAGAAGAAAATAAAAAGGGGGCGGGCAGAGGCCAGATTCGAAGAAACCAAAAGTTCATAAAAATATGTTGCTGTTGTAAGTTCATCACGTGAAGAAGACGAAGAAACCGTGACTAAAAGTAGAAAACTATTGTTGATTCGTTGTCTATTCTTTCAAATTCATAAGTTATAACAATAGTTTTTGCTACAGTAAAAGCAACAGTTTCCGGTTTTAATACAAAGGAAGACAATCCTTTTCCAACTGCGTCTAGAGTTTGTTGTAGATTCAATAAATCATTTTAATTCTTTTGCGACCCAGTTGGTAAGTTTTTTTTATTTTTTTCTTCTTCTCAAGAACTTTTGAGCTATGTACCTATCTTTTGAGAGTTTTATGGGCGTGATGAGCTAAACCCCATCAATAGGACAATGGAGGAAGCCATTTTTGGTAAAAATATTAATTCTTTTATGACTTTTTGCATTTATTTAAATTGTTTTATGACTTTTTTTTATTATTTTTTATCTTGTTTGATGGTGTATGCTTAGTTTTAAGTACTTTTGATGCGCCATGCTTATAAATTACATATAATATTTTAAAAATCTACTTTGGAAAAAAATCAGAGTCAATATTCTTTTAATATATGAGTTATAATTATCTAGAATTAATATTTGAACCACATGAATATGAATATTGGTGGAATCCTGAGTACCAGTCTCTCGTAATATTATATTCATCTCTTATTTATTTTGTTTAAAGTAGGAATTAAATCTAAAATCGAGTCTTCAAGTCCGAGTGAACGATACCCTATTTACCATTCTACAAATCACATTAATTTTTGGCGTCGGCGATGCGGAACTTGTTTTTAGATTTGTTTTTGTTTTTAGGTTTTGTTTTAGTTTTTAGTTTTTAATTTTTTTTTCTTTCTTATTTTAGATTTTTATTCTTTCTTTTTATTTTACGTTTTCTTGGGTATATGTCTTTTTGTTGCAGGTTTTGGATCAAAAATAAATTGGAGCCAATTAAAGGTTCGGATTAAAGCTAAAGACAAAACGAAAATAACGGAGAAAAGACAAATTTTTTATTTTTGGAATTTATTTATTTTTATTTTCCTTATTTTCTTGTTTTGGACTTTTATTTCTTATTGCTTGTTGTTTATTTTTTTGTATTTTATTTTTGTTAAAAAAAAACACAAGTGCATACACCATTTTGCACCTTCGTCAGATTACCGATTTTTAGGAAAACTCGTG
Organism: Papaver californicum; assembly: GCA_023531435.1. NCBI lineage: Eukaryota > Viridiplantae > Streptophyta > Magnoliopsida > Ranunculales > Papaveraceae > Papaver > Papaver californicum. The sequence goes on along the minus strand of JAJJMC010010016.1, from coordinate 4,033,823 downwards.
GATAAGTAAGCTGAACCCGTGCCTTGGGCCTGATGGGAGTTACCAGCTAAAATTCCACAAGCCTTAACCTTGTACCTTTGACCATTCTTTGACTGTAGGTATATTCTGTTAAGGTAACCCACGCTTACCTAAAATAGTGAACCCTGCATTTGTATGTGCACATATTCTTTTTAAACACTAGTATTCTTGCTATTGTATGCCTCGTTGGATTCGTGTAGGAGATAGACTTGAAGAAAACGTCCAACCTGTTACACGGATTTAGGAAATACATCTGTTTTCGCTAAAATGGGTGGTAATAATGATAATGAGGTCCAGGTGAACAAGACCCTAAGAGATCGTATGATCCCATCTAGAGTAGTACGTGATCCAGAAGTAGTTATACAATCCAGTAATATCAAATTTGATATTAAACCTGAGATAGTTGAAATGCTTCGTACATTTAGGGGGTTAGAGAATAAGAGCCCGTACATAAGAGACTTCGAAATGATTTGTGAAACAATGAGTTATCCAAATGTATCCAAAGATGTGCTTAGGTTGCGCTTGTTTCCCTTCTCACTTGATGATAAAGCAAAGGAGTGGTATCATTTTATTCATATGAAAACAATCACTACCTAGGATGTTCTTGTGGAAGTTTTTGTTAATAAATTTTACCCATACCATAAGACTGTTATTGTCCGTCAGTCTATTTAAACCTTTAAGAAAAAACTAGGTGAAAACCTACATGAATATATAAAAAGGTTTAATAAATTGTTATACCACTGTCCGCATCACGGTTTTAAAAAATCCCATATGGCCCAAATTTTATATGAAGGCCTAGATAGTGAAACCCATATGCAGGTAGAAATAATGAGTGGTGGAAAATTCACCCATCAGGACCCAGATACATGTTTTCACTCGTTCATCGAGTTAGCCGAGAAAACTAGGCAATGGGCTTCAATGAGAGAACCAGAAATATCTAGGAATCTTATCCATAGGGTCGATAGAGTTGATAATGGTTATGATATCCTTAGGCGTCTAGAGTCCTTAGAGATGAATTATGAGTCAAATCATGCTAGATACGAAGAGCAAGCCCATGTTCTTTATAACAACTCTAGGTTTGAAAACCGTCAGAAATTTGACCCATATTCAGAAACTTATAACCCCGGTTGGAGAAACCATCCTAATTTTTTCTGGTCTAAGGGAAAAAATCATGGTCAATCTAGTAATGCTCAGGATCCCTCAGGTTTTGGCTATACTAAGAATCCTTCATATCCATCCCAATTTTAGAACCCATCGGATACGAAAATCATGAGTTTAGAATAGTCTCTCCCATGTTAGCTCTGAGCACTACAAAGTGTTTGTAATATGTTGAAAAAAGTTTACAAGATAATAAAGAGATGATTCAGGCTAACTTTTAGGCTATTTCCGATTTAAAAATCCAGGTTAGTCAGATAATTGAGTCTTTGAGAGAGAAAGGTAAGTTTCCTAGTCATTCAAAACCCAATCCTAGTTCCTCAAAGATCTTTGTGCACGAAAGCGTAAGCTTAATGTACATAAGAAATCCTTTTTAGCTGGTCAAGTAAGTTCAATCCTTCTGAACCAAACACCCCCTAAGTATAAAGACCCTGGATTCCCCACCATATCTTGTATGATCGGTAATCACGTGGTTGATAAGGTATTGCTTGACTTAAGAGCTAGTGTTAACTTACTCATGTATCATGTGTACACCCAGCTAGGTCTTGTTAAGTTGAAGCCGACCAAAATGACACTGCAATTAGCAGATAGGTCTGTCAAAGTCCCTCGTGGTCTCATAGAGAATGTTCTTATTAATGTTGATAGGTTCATTTATCCAGTGGATTTTCTTGTTCTAGATACCCAGCCTGTTCAGGATCAAAATGCTCAAATGTCGTTGATTTTAGTTTCCCATTTTTAGCCACATCCAATGTTGTTATCAAATTTAGAACATGATTTATAACATATCTTTTGGTAATATGACCACTGAGATGAATATCTTTAATGTTATTAGACAGTCTTCTGAGCTGGATGATTTAGAAGAGGTGAACATGATTAACACTTTAGTTTGTGATCCTTTATCCTGCACTGTGTTTGACAATCCATTATTTCACGAACCTTTCAGTGAATCGGAGGAAGTCGATGATCCTTTGCGAAAGACTTTCTTTGATAACCCATTATATGATTTTGATGATGGTGTTCGTTTAAATGGCCACCCTAGATGAATATCTTGAACGAAACCTTAGATAAAGTTGTGCTCAGTTTGTTTATTTGTCTGATCCAGTCCAGGTGTCTTATATTTGTATCATCTCTATTTGGTATTGTTGACCACAATTGTTTCGGTTATTGATATATGATTTTGAAAGGTGACTAGCCATTTTGTGGTATTTGATGTCTGGCTGAAGACTTTAAACTTAGGACCTCTTTGGAGGTAACCCATGCTCTTGCGACACGGTAACATCCTTCTTCAACTTTTTTCTTCAATTGGGAACAGTTTCTCCTTGTTCATGCTTTTAGTTTCATCTTTAGAACATTGAGGACAATGTTAGATTTAAGTTTGGGGGTAAAGGAGAAACTTTTAGTGCAATAATAAAACTCCAAAATTTAGAAACATGTGAATAATTCAGGATGACACTGACCATTTTAAGTAGATGGAAACAAATTTCTTGGTTATAGGAGTTGAGGGACCCAGCTAGATGGTTTATTTATCAAAGGACAAAGATCAGGTGTTAGAAATAACATGATAGTCGTCATCATATCTCGGAGTCATCACCATATCACGTTTTATATTTATTTTTATAACATTTTGTGTTTCTCTAAGTGATTTGGTGGGGACCTAGTATCGCCTTGTTGTTGATGCTAGATTGAAATAGAATGATTGAGATCAAGACCTATTATTTTAATTAAGCTTAACCAATGAAAAAAAATGACACATGGATAGCAATATGAGTGTGTTTTCCCTGTCTCCGTCGCCTAAGCAAGCGTGGAACACAGGATCTATGTGAACTATCATCTGCTAACAAGGAGCAAGCCCTTAGATTCAAAAAGATCTAATCATGTTGTAAAAAAAATAAAAAATAAAAATAAAAAAATAAATTCAATAAGTCAACCGCTGGGGCCCTTGTATATACCAGCTGAGTTGATACTAGAATTAGGATTCAGACCAGTGGGTATGTATCTCAATACATTAGAGTTCATCTTGGCATGATGTTCATACAAATATTCTGGGAAACATCGTTCACCTTAGTCAACATATACACAATTCTATCTCCATACCCATCTTCTTAATCTATCCATGTGATTGTGGTTTGTTAGATTCCGAGTATCGTGGTCCATTGTACAACCTTCTGAGTAATGTTTTTTTTTCTTATATATGAATTCTAATATGCTTGAGTGAAAACTCGTGTACACCAATTGGACTCATATATGATAATGATTGTCATAGCTTAAGAATTTAGTAGCCAACTAAATAGAATGTTTAGTGTCTACCCTCAATCTTTCACAAGTATCTAGGCTTTGGAGTAAAAGGTTTTGTGGGTATACCTTTTGTAAACCCTCACGATATTAAAACTCGTCTGATAGGGACACCTATGGGTTTAAGGGCTTATTGCACACGCTAAGTGTAATCGTGATGCCTGCGACAGTGAGTTAGGATTTTTTATTTTCTAGATTAGATTTGCTCGAGGACAAGCAAAATATAAGCTTGAGGGTTGATAGACACGTTTTTGTGTCTAATTTAATCTCACATTTATATTGTTAATTCTCAATTTTGTACTAATGTTGATCTTTTGTAGGTATTTTTGGAAGAATTGAAAATTACAGAAAAGTTAGCTAAAATTGATAAAGGCACCCCAAAAGTGATAAAGGAACCCTTGAAGATTGATAAAGACACCCATGCCTTGGATAAGGGAACCTCTTCCTCAAACTTGAAATGAAAAAAAATGGCGGGAGATTTTATTCTTAAAAACGATGATTAGTTGTTGTGATTTGGAGAATTTTTGAAGAGTTTAAATGCGATAAAACACCCTTGCCTTATTAATAGAAGTTGTACAAATATGGGATACTATCACAAACAAACAAAATCTCGGTGATTTTATTATCGAGATAAAAAAAAGAAAGAAAATTCATTCCACGTGAAACATGGAATACTTTCCTATTTCACTCGATTTGGTTTTTATACCATTCAATATTTTTTGGAAAACAACATAAAGAGAGAATCAAGGAATTAAACACTGAATCCACTTATAGAAGAAAAATCAAGACGAGTTTTACTTTCGAGAAAAAAAATATATTTCCGAGATTTTCACCATTGAATCAAAGATATTTTAGAGGATTTAGAGTTGTAATCAGGTTGCAGTATATAAGGGAGTCAAGAAGAATGGAAAAAGGGGGCTGGCAGAGGCCAGATTCGAAGAAACCAAAAATCCATAAAATTTGTTGATGATGTAAGTTCATCACGTGAAGAAGATGAAGTAACCGTGACTAAAATTAGAAAACTTTTGTTGATTCCGTTGTCTATTCTTTAAAATTCAAAGTTATAACAACAGTTTTTGCTACACTAAAAGCAACAATTTCCGGTTTTAATACAAATGAAGACAGTCCTTTTCCAACTGCGTCTAAAGTTTGTCGTAGATTCAATAAATTATTTTAATTGTTTTGGGACTCATTTGGTCAGTTCTTTTTATATTTTTCTTCTTCTCAAGCACTTTTGAGCTATGTACCTATCTTTTGAGAGTGTTTTGGGCGTGATGAGCTAAACCCCATCACTTGGACAATGGAGGAAGCCTTTTTTCATGATTATGGTAAATATATTAATTTTTTATAACTTTTTGCATTTATTTAAATTGTTTTAGGACTTTTCTTAATTATTTGTGATCTTGTTTGATGGTGTATAATTAGTCTTAAGTACTTTTGATGCTTCATGCTTATAATTTACATCTAATGTTTTAAAAGTTTACTTTGGCAAAGAATCAGAGTCAATATTCTTTTAATACATGAGCTATAATTGTCTAGAATTAATATTTGAACCACGTGAATATGAATATTGGTAGAATCCTGAGTCCTGGTGTCTCGTAATATTATTTTTATTTCTTATTTATTTTATAGTTTAAAGTAGGAATTAAATCTAAAACCGAGTCTTCACAAGTCCGAGTGAACAATACCCGTTTACCACTTCTACAAATCACATCACCCATGGGTGTCCCAGAATCATGTCATAATTTGGATCCTCTTTGACAATGTGAAAATTGGCATGTCTTTGGGTGTCACCCATTTTTACTTCAAGAGTGATGTGGCCGTAAGCACTCCTGGACTTCCCTTCAGAATACTAAATTACAGTCGGCGAGCGTGTAGCTTCGTGTTTGGAAATTCCCACAGCTCTCAGAGTCTTGATGGTGATGATATTGACGTCATTCCCCGTATCGATTAACGTTTTCTCAATCTCGGTATCCTTGAGGTGGAAGTGGTTAGAATTCCCCAGCTAGGTTTCTCTTTATGTTTGATGACTATGTCTTCTGAAGCGGGCTCAGGATATACAGTAGTTTTTTCAGCGAATAGTAAGCGCTTACCCGACACAACACAATTGAGGGAAGTAAAAATATCCTTTTGTTTCACTTTTGACAAGTAAAGAAGTTCACATATGCACTTCATCATGGATTGGACATTTTTATTGACTGAGTCTCCAAAGAGAGTGAAGCTCCTGACCAGAAAGGTATCTTTGTGGACACCTTCATTCCCCAGGCATAGCTCTCATGAGTCGATCTTTTCTCTGAAGATACGCCTTAAAACCATTGTATTCACTGGAGGGATGGTTGACAAATCTGTGGAAGTGACAGTATTTCAGATCCGATAGGTCCTCTTCGGTTGGTGGGTGTCATACAGGCGGTAACTTTATAGCTCCATTTTGTATCCATAATTCTAACAGTTAGAGGACCTCCTCCAATAGAAAGGGGAAGACTGTGATTTTCGTGATTGTCTTAGTTTGTTGTGTTTGACGCGAAGTCTTGACTGAGCCTTGTCCTTGAATTTGTGTTGGGGTTGTTGCTGGGGTCGACGAGACGCGCTTAGTCTTCAACATTGATTGAGATGCTACCTTTATCTTTCCCCCTTTCTTGGTAACAACACCTATCGAGTGTTGAGTAAAATGTTGTTTGTTCACTAGACGTCTACTTCCACGGGTGTCTCTATGGCTTTCTTTTCTAAAGGGCCTCGTTCTTTCCAACAAGGCTGAAGCAGTTGTTGCTGATCTTTTGGCGGCCTCATATAGCTCAGAGAAGGTTTGAAATCGTTAATTTTCTAATAAGGCACGATAAATAGGAGTCATACCATTAATGCAAAGATCCACCAATTGTTGCTCAGTTACGTTTTGGTCATGGCAGTCGAGAGATTTTGTTCTGGACTCTTTACGTACTCGTTGGGATGTTTTTTGTTCCTATGGAACATTCTTCCTAGGTCTGAGAGAGTGATTTACTCAGAGATAAAGAAATAATTTTTATAAAAAAGCATTGACCATCTGGGACCAACTACAGATGTTGTTGGGGGTGAGGTTGTTGTACCAGGTATAAGCTCTCCCCGTAGGAGATTTGGAGAATTATCTGAGCCGTAAAACTTGTTTATATTCATGCACTCCTAACTATTCCAAGAATCGAGAAACATGTTCTCGAGCGTTCCGGTATCGTTATACAACAAGAATGAAGGAGACAAATATACGCTTGGTAGTGTGATCCTATGAATCTCTTCTGGGTAAGGGCGTTGATGTTGAAGGTATGAAGATGAATCTTCCTTTCCACTGTTTCGTAGGAGTCTTTCCAAATATTCTGGGATTGGTTGCTAAACCTAACCTAAGATCCACCATTTTTGATGATTGAAGAATTGATTTTTAGATAGTTGAAGAATTATTTCGTGACCGAGAGATTGATCTCCCACTGTGGTCGCCAATTGTTGGTACCTAAATATTACTTCTAGGAAAAAAAGTATATTGTTGAAGTACATTCTTTAGATTCATAAATCAAAATCGTACAGGACAAGCCTAAACCACGATAGTAGCCGTTTCGTCCTGCTTCGGTCACAAGGAGAGGAAATAGGTTGATCTTAGGGGAGGGAAGCAAAGAAAGTTTAAGGAAATAAGTGTGATGAATTGTGTGTAGAGGTGTTGATTCATTGAGAAAAACAGAGCTTCTAAAGAATGATAAGCTTGTTCTGTCTTTTTGAATGGTCTAAGTAGCCTATTTATAATTGTTTGGAAACACACACTTTCCTTGTAAGTAGTGGAGGTAGTGGAGAGATGAAAAATATGGGGATAACAGTGTAACCGCCCACTATTTCTTAGGAACTTTCTGGAAGACCATTACTCCATTAACTGCTTCAGCCTTACCACTACTTTGTAACTTTCTCATCATGGGGTGTTGTCACGCCGCATGTTGTTGTAACCACCAGACCAAAACCCCATTAAGAATCCCCCCATGTGATTGTTTTGATTTCTCGTAGGAGTTAGTGGAGTCATGGACTCAAATCACGTGAGTAATTCGTGAGTTTGTCGTAAGTTTAATGATATCAATGAGTTTGTGTCAACATAATATGGCAATGGCCTAGTATTGACACTAGTAGAAAAGGATAATGCTGGCATAAGCAAGAAACGATTGGCTTTGGTACAAGCATAGACGTTGATACGAGCATATGTGCTAGTGTAAGCAAGCGTGAAGGGATGCACAAAGATAAGGAAGAAGGAGTGCTAGTGCCCCTGGAAGCACAGGCTAGCGCTAGCGCCGCTGACAGCATAGGCCTAGCGCTGATGCTTGCTGCTGCTAGCCCTCCTGGTGCTTGTTTGGAGCGTGAGCGTGTTTGTTAGCTTTTTCCTGGCCTTTTGGCACATGTGTGTGCTACTCATTGGTATTGGGAGTGTGGATATGGATTGCTAGGAATGGCACTGGCTAGTGTCGTGGTCATTTCCTATGTGCCGTTAGCCTTGGAATTTCTTAATGCTATAGCCATAATTATGTCTTATTTAGGGCTTCTCAGTTGCATGAGATTTAATTGTTTAGCATTTGTGCTTAACTTTTGTGCAGTGCATACATAAAATATTTAAGAGATTCAGTCTTGGAAGTTTGCAACTTAAAATTATGCTTGATGCGACTCTGCAATTAGATGGTATAGCCTCTATTCTGAATGTTCGTGATTTTGTTTAATCAGTATATTCTGGTTAATACAAACAATTTTTATGGATGCGCATGAAATAAGGAGGATTTGGTTGAGTATAGCTCTGAAATTTCTATGGTGCATATATGCGAAAGAGCTACAGGGATAATTTAATCAGAAGTTGAATATCCCTTCTCGATTTTCTTGCAGGATGTAGGATATGGGTAGTATTCATAATTTTAATGCTATGTCAGGAAATTATGCATATTTATTTCGTACTTCTGCAGCTAGGCAAAAGATATATTATAATTTTCTCTCTTGTCAAAAACTTACCATCAACACTTTTACAGTGAAATATAGGTAGAGAGCTTTTGGTATGGAGCGAGTAGTTTTATATATGTTGTGATGGTGCTGCTATAGGAAATCACGTAATGTTGGAATTGGTTTCATTTGTAGCTATCATTACCGTGAGCATCGCTGGGTGCATTAGCATAGTGATAGGATTTTAGAATACCTATATAAACAAACCGCAATCGCACGGTGTCTACAATGCAAACAACGGCAAGTACGGGTCGAACCCACAGGGAGCGGGGATAATACTGCAGTCAATATTCTTAATAAACTAATCAGAAATAATATTGTTGAATTTTTCAGAAATAAATCTAAAACAAGAAAAACAAACTAAACTAATAAAATAAATCAACTGGGAGAAACGGTAACCAGGGTTTTTAGTATCCACCATTATTTTTATTTAATTACTGAAGTGAAACATAACTCCTGAATATTTAGAGTCGTAAATATCACTGGGACGCCCTAAGCTTGGTACATCAAAAGTTCTAAGTCTAAGCATACACCATCAAATTGCGTTAGCGAGAAAATTGTACGAAACTAATTATAGGTCCACAATTAATACCTGGCTATTCTAAGCATACCCCATCTAAGGATTTAACCCAAGCATGAAATATCAAATAAGTAGACAACTATATTTGCAACAAGTAGATTTTCAAAATAACAATTGTATACCAAAAGCATGGAACATCGAAAACCTAGGCCAAGCATGTACCATCTAACGAAATCACAAGTGTTTAATAAAATTCAACAAATCAAAATCATGGAATTAATCTATTCGAATTATAATAGTCTGTATCAAATAATTTGATTTAATTGATCTAAAACTTTAAGTGGTTTCAACATTAAACCCTAGCTAAAAAATTAATGAGACATGGAGATGGGTTTCTTAAAACCCATTAAAACAAATAGAAGAAAAGAAAAGATTAAACACAGTAAACAGCAGGCGTTTTCCCCTTTCTCATGTATACTTCTCTAATGTCATCCGTCACCAATCACCAGCCGCCTCCACCTCCGTCTAATCCAAGTCTCAACAAAACCTTCAAAAGAAAAACTGATGTACACCTCCGTCTTCCTCCTGTCTTTCGTCTGACTTTTCTCTTTCTTTTTATAGGCCGTCACCAATCACCTGACTCCTAAAAGAAGTCTAACACCTCACACGTGATGTCCTTATTTTCAGCCTCTCACGTACAACCTCTACACCTTTCTCTCCCTAGCTCAACAGCTTCAGTACCTACACAGACCTATCTGCCTCCAACCCACAAAACCTAGCAAACTATCCTTAGCCTTTTATACTAGGCTTGTGTCAGTATTTTTCTAACCTTTCCTCACTGTACACCTCCAATAACTTTCACCAGCCTTATGATATCACCGACCAACCACTTTCTCTTGTGACCATGTGTCGTCCCACTGTCATATGTTCCCTTCCCCCTTTCACCTCTTACCGACTGACACCTCTAACCAAGCATAAAACAAAAGCCTCCTACTTTTTAAACTGAGCATCCAACCATCTACGTACACTAGCCTTCAAATCAGCATAGCCTTCCACCCAACAGTACTCCATAGCCTCTCTTTCTGACTGTCCTCATACTTCTTTTTCTCCTGCTTGTTTTATGTTCCTGTTAGAGAACTCAAAAGTCTGACCGCACCACCTACCCTCCATTCTTCCATCATATGACAAGCAGTACTTCCACCAAAATAGTTTGTGAGATTAATGCCAACACAAGAATAGGTGCTCTTCGGTGATTTTCATACGATTAAGTAGATTTTGCCGGTAACTTAGGATTTTATGTTTACCACCTAATAAAATAATAATATATATTATTAGTACAAATTTAAACACTAGTAAATATAAATTAAGCGGTAAATATGTATGAATTATGCCCGTATAAAATACCCCCAAACCTATATTTTGCTAGTCCTCGAGCAAAACTAATCTAAGAAATAAAATAAATCCTAACTAACTTTCGCAGGAATCGCGACTACATTTAGCATATGTAATAAGCCTTTAAAACCCCTAAGTGGCTTTAGCGGACGAGTTTTGTCTAGTTAGGGTTTACAAGAGACATACTCATAAAACCTTTACTCCAAATTTTAGCTACATGTGAATGATTGAGGATAGACACTAAACAAGCTATGTAGTTGGCATACTAATATCTCCGACTATAAGAATCATTACCTTGTATGAATGAAATTGTTGTAGGCGAGTTTGCGCTCAGCGTACTAAAATTAATATAAGGATGCAAACTCTACTCAAATAATCATTGAACATCAGAAACTGGAAAAAAAAATCAGATTGCTCGGAATCAATCAAATTCAAACACAGTGATAGATTAGAAAATGGAAATAGAAGTAAAGAATGTCGCATATGTTGACTAAGGTGAACGGTGTTTCCCAAAATATTAGTATAAAATCCGTCTCGGATGCTCCTATTTTTACTATTATTATTTATATACACAATTTTTTTTTCTTTTTTTTTCTTTTTTTTTATGACTTCATGATTAGATCTTTCGAATCTAAGCGCATGCTCTTTTTCAGCAAATTACATGATAGTTCCCATGGATCCTGCATTCCACGCTTGCTTAGGCGACGGAGACAGGGAGAACACACACATTTTGCTATCAAAGTGTCAATTTTTTTTCAATTTTTTTTTTAACAAAATTAAAATTCTAACGCGTCCGAGCTATGACCTTATGGCAATACTAGGGCCCCACCAAATCAATTTGAGAAACATAAAATTGCAAAAATAAAAATAGAAAGTGATATGATTATGTTGATTCCGAGATATGCTTGTTCAATGATTGTCATGTTATCTCTAACACCTGAGTGCATTCAGATATGAATAGACCATTTAGCTGGGCACACCAATTCCTATAGATAAGATTTATGTTTCCATGTACCTAGAATGGTTAGTGTCATCCTGAATAATTCACAAGTTTCTAAATTTCGAAGTTTCTTTATTGGCATCAAGTTTCAGAAACTCTACCCCCAAACCTAAATTTAACATTGTCCTCAATGTTTCAAACCGTGCAACCTAAAATGGTATGCAATAAATATAAATAAGAGAAACAAATGTAAATCAAAGAGAAGCGATTGGAACGTCTCACCTGATTGACGCAAGAAAACAGTGTTCTCTGTAATACACATCAAACGATAGTAATAACAAAGAACACCAAAAATAAAAATAAACAAAAATCCTAAAAAGGAAATAAAAATCTACCTACTGGATATGTACAGAAAGAATCCCCATACACTAATAACCTGAAAATTTGGGGTCACCCAAAAATACAATATATACAAATGAAAGTTTCACAATTATATTATGGCGACACGGTGACACGGAAACTGTCAAAAACAAGGGATTACCCCCAAACCAAGTTTTTACTACACTTGGAAGTGCGTAAAGAACATAATATGGGGATAAAATTGGGATTGGGGAAATATTAGTCGGTTCGTGCACAATATCAGGAACAGGCAAGTCCTCTGGGTATTTGGATGCAAAGTGATCCAACAAAACTTGAGAAGCACACAATTCTAACCCTAAATTAGGTAATTTTTGGAAGTCTACGGGTCTAGAAATAACCTTTAAGTCGGGTGAATGATCTTGTGAGATAGATTCATCTATGGAATTAGGAAAATCATCTACATAATCATCCGCAGGGTTATCAATATATTCTATATGGAACTGAGAGTCACTACAAGACTGATCATCATCAGCAAATAATTTCTGGCATCCCAGAACTCTCAATCTCTGTTCCAAACTAGGCGGTCTGTGTTTATAATACTTCTCATATAACATTAGAGGTGATTCTTCACTTACCTCAGGTGAAGCAAGAACTTCATTATGTCGTGACCAATTCATATATTCCCGAAGTGTCATCTTAGATAACGTCTCCTGAGAAGGAGTCAACATCCTCGGAAAAGTACCTGAAAAGAGATACTAAAACACAAAACAAGTCAAATAGAACTAAAATTCTTAAAATAAAAATAAAAACATATACAAAAATAAAAATAAATAAAATAAAAACCTAACCTATGATTTGAAATAAAAAATACTAATTACAATATTCACTACCGCTCCCCGGCAGCGACGCCAAAAATTGATAGGATTATAGAATACCTATATAAATAAACCGCAATCTCACGGTGTCTACAATGCAGACAACGGCAAGTACGGGTCGAACCCACATGGAGCGGGGATAATACTGCAGTCATTATTCTTAATAAACTAATCAGAAATAATATTTTTGGATTTTTCAGAAATAAAGCTAAAACAATAAAAACAAACTAAACTAATAAAATAAATTAACTGGGAGAAACGGTAACCAGGGTTTTAGTATCCACCACTATTTCTATTTAATTACTAAAGTGAAACATAACTCCTGAATATTTAGAGTCGCAAATATCACTGGGACGCCCTAAGCATGGTGCATCAAAAGTTCTAAGTCTAAGCATACACCATCAAATTGCGTTAGCGAGAAAATTGTACGAAACTAATTATAGGTCCACAAATAATACCTGGTTATTCTAAGCATACCCCATCTAAGGATTTAACCCAAGCATGAAATATCAAATAAGTAGACAACTGTATTTGCAACAAGTAGATTTTCAAAATAACAATTGTATACCAAAAGCATGGAACATCAAGAACCTAGGCCAAGCATGTACCATCTAACGAAATCACAAGTGTTTTTAAAATTCAACAAATCAAAATCATGGAATTAATCTATTCAAATCATAATAGTCTGTATCAATTTATTTGATTTAATTGATCTAAAACTTTAAGTGGTCTCAACATTAAACCCTAGCTACAAAATTAATGCGACATGGAGATGGGTTTCTTAAAACCCATTAAAACAAATAGAAGAAAAGAAAAGATTAAACACAGTAAGCAACATGCGTTTTCCCCTTTCTCATGTGTACTTCTCTAATGTCATCCGTCACCAATCATCAGCCGCCTCCACCTGCGTCTAACCAAGTCTCAACAAAACCTTCAAAAGTAAAACTCATGTAGACCTCCGTATTCCTCCTTTCTTTCTTATGACTTTTCTCTTTCTTTTATAGGCCGTCACCAATCACCTGACTCCCAAAATAAATCTAACACCTCACACGTGTTGTCCTTATTTTCAGCCTCTCACGTGCAGCCTCTACACCTTTCTCTCCCTAGCTCAACAGCTTCGGTACCTACACAGACCTGTCTGCCTTCAACCCACAAAACCTAGCAAACTATCCTTAGCCTTTTATACTAGGCTTGTGTCAGACGTTTTCTAACCTTTCCTCACTGTACACCTCCAATCACTTTCACCAGCCTTATGATATCACCGACCAACCACCTTCTCTTGTTACCATGTGACGTCCCACTGTCCTATGTTCCCTTCTCCCTTTCACCTCTTACCGACTGACGCCTCTAACCAAGCATAAAACCAAAGCCTCCTATTTTTTTAAACTGAGCAGCCAACCTTCTACGTACACTAGCCTTCAAATCAGCATAGCCTGCCACCCAACGGTACTCCATAGCCTCTCTTCCTGACTGTCCCCATACTTCTTTTTCTCATGCTTTTTTTATGTTCCTGTTAGAGAACTCAAAAGTCTGACCGTACCACCTACCCTCCATTCTTCCATCATGTGATAAGCCGTACTTCTACCAAAATAGTTTGTGAGAATAATGCCAACACAAGAATAGGTACTCTTCGGTGATTTTCATACGATTAAGTAGATTTTGTCGGTAACTTAAGATTTTACGTTTACCACCTAATAAAATGATAAAATATATTATTAGTACAAATTCAAACACTAGTAAATATAAATTAAGCGGTAAATATATATGAATTATGCCCGTATCACATAGTAACTATATAGTTGAAGAACTAGCCATCTTTTGTTATTTGGAATGGGTTGTGAACAAAAATATGACTATAATATTCTTATTTAATTGGATTCAAATGCCCTGGTAACTAATTGCATCGAAAGGGAACACTCTATGACTATAATAGTCTTATTTAATTGGATTCAAATGCCCTGGTAACTAATGCATCGAAAGGGAATACTCTATGGGTGATTTTGTTGAGATGGTACTATATACATGTAATAAGATAAAAATATTAAAGAGTTAATTTTCTGCTGATAGGTTTGCCAAATGAGGTGCTAGACTTGATTGAGGAATTAGGAAGAACTACATTTCTGCCCATGCTACGTACTGGTTATAATTGCCTTCTCCTAATAATGTACTATTATATTGTAGTTGTCCATATCTTTTTTTTATAATTTCCAACCAAACTCTAATTTTTTCTAACAAAATGATTATAAAAATTTATAGATGGCTATCCCAGATAGAGAAAATTTATGGTATATTGACGTTGGATGAATATAAAAGATGGTTGTAGTCGTTGAATGGATAAAAATAACCTAACAAAATGATGATGCAAATGATAGTTGTTCGTACCTTTTTATTATACCCTCCAACCAAAATTCTTTTCTTGCTAACAAATATATATTGTATAATCCCCATATACACTTCAGCTGAGTAATGGGTTGATACTAATGGTACATTTGGTGTTGTACCAAAGAGTAACAATCTGCAGTTCCAAGCTCGACATCTGTAATATTATAAACTTTTTTGTTTTATTAACCAAACGATTTTAGGGTTCTAAAGACTCGTAAGGAAAGCATAAAGACGGCAAGCCCAAGTCCATATATTAAAATGGTCTAGAGTGTATGTAACTTAATTATTGTATCCTTTAGAAGCATCATGAGGGGTATATGTCATCGTGATCCATATAAATAATACTTTTAGCCTTCAAGTTAATGGTCGAATCCTAGCGGAATAAAAGTCTACTTCTGCTTTTTTATATTTTCTCTTTGTGCTTTTGTGATTGACCTATAATTTCTTAGAAACAAGGCATTATCAAGAAAAGGTCCTTATCATTATACTCTTTAAGACAAGGATATATATATGTCAACTGGTGTATGAGGATGGTCTAAAAAAGAAGGGTAATGTGTGAAATTAGATATATGACTTGCAAATTTTGAGTTACTTTAATCTCAATACCATGAAAGTAAGAAATCTCTTGCAGTGGAATATAATTAGAGAGCTTTTAGTATGGAACAAGTAGTTTTATATATGTTGTGATAGTGTTGCTTTTGGAAATTACGCAGTGCTGGATTTGGTTTCATTTGTAGATATCATTACCGCGAGAGTTGCAGGGTGCATTAGCATAGTAACTAATTATGTAGTTGAAGCACTAGTGATCTTCTGTGCTTCGGAATGGGCTGTAACAAAAATATGAGTAGTATTCTTATTTGCATTGATTCAAAGGTCGTGGTAACTGATTGCAACGAGGGGATACTCTACGAGCGATTTTATAGAGATGGTACTGTATACATATAATAAGTTAAGGATATTAAAGAAGTATATTTTTCAGCTGATAGCTTTGCCAAACAAGCTAGGTCCTAGACTTGATTGAGATGATACGAATAATTATATTTTTGCCCGTGCTATGCAATGGTTATAATTGCTTTCTCCCTATGTAATATTATAATTTTTTATCTAATAAAATGATGATCAAAATTGGTAGTTGTTCGTTCTGTTTCTTATATTTTCCAACCAAGCTGTATTTCTTTCTAACAAAATGATTATGAAATTTTTTAGATGCCCGTCTTAGATAGACAATTTTTATGGTACATAGCCGTTAGATGAATATAAATGATGTTTGTAGTCGTTGGATGGATGAAAATAACCTAAAAAAACAATGATGAAAATTATAGTTGTACGTACTTTTTTATTATACCCTTCAACCAAACTCCTTTTCTTGCTAATGAATATACATCGTATAATCCCCATATACACTTTAGTTGAGTAATAGGTTAATACTAATAGTACCTTTGGTGTTTGTAGGAAATATGCACTTGAGTTGGCCACTTAAGTCTATTTCCTAGGATGAATGAGAATTGGTAGTTGAAACATATACAAAAACACTTCAGTTTGTGAAACTGACAAGTGTAGTTCATATTGAACAATTACGATGGGATGGGATGAATAGATGTGTCCCAACGGTTTGAAATAAAACCAAAGGTCACAATGAGATTCACCCAAACGTTGCATTGGTTCAATAAAGATAAAAACTTATCTCTTTCTTCCTGTTACGTACAAAAATAGAAAAAAAAAATTAGAAGTACCTAAAACTTTCTCTGCAATATTCGTTGAATACATGTTTGTGAGTCTGTAAGAGAGCTTGTGTTACAAAAATTTTTGTTCGTTGTTCGGTGTTAATCGAAATGCTGCAAATAACATTAAGGTATTGTTGAATACTGAAGATATATGTCATTAACCTGTAATAGCATTATATACAGGGCGTCAAATGTCTTAAGTAAAGAGATTACTCGCCTCAATACGTTCAATCACATTGTTTGGTTACTGATTTTCATTGTCGAGGTAATTTTTTATCTTTTGATTTCTTTGTTCCTGTTGTGACAAGGTTTTAGTTTCGAAATGGTGTATAATTAGTTCTAGACACAAATTACATGATAATTGTCTTAATTAAACAAATGGGTGTTTGTTTTATTATTATTATGTAGTAATAATTGCTTTGATATGTATCAAAACATTAGAAGAGATTACAAGTACTATTATGGGTTTCTAACTGTATGTTCTGGCCACTTTGGTCACAAGGTGTTTGCGTTAGTGCCTAGGAGATATCTTGTTATACTTGATATAATTTTGGATTCACTGACTTGTGTAGTAGCATTAATAGTTATTAACAAAATTGATATAATATGTTTATCTAACAATCTTAAGAAATTTGAGTTTACTTCTTTTATATAATCTTGGTTGATATACCACACAGTAGTTGTGTAGAATCCATAAAATTAATTCCTGTCTTGTACTGCATAAGTAGTAGTTCTGTATTGTGTTTGGTTCTACATTGCGTTAGCATTTGAGGCTTCAATTTCCAACGGGTACTGTAAGAAGCATTTGATGCTTTACTAGTTAATTTACTTTACAACGGGTATTATACCTTTCTGGAAATCTTAAAGTGGTAATATACTAAGCAGAACATAACTCAAAAAAATAGTCCTAATTCTTGGATTAGGATAGTTGTTCAGGTTCTGTGTTATTCTTGTATAAGAATATCGTTCAATTCCATTTTGTTAAATTATTAAATTGATATTCTTTTGGTCTGGATTTAGAAATTTGGAATTCGGGAGTAGCTAATACTATACAGTGGGCTTAGTAGCAACTACAATTGTAGAATTACAAGAATTAAGTTACCAACGGTGTTGCTTGGTTTTGGACGATGTCGTACGAAAATGTGTTGTTATGCTTAAAATAAAAAAGGTTTCCCCTTCGGCTTATACCGTTGAGTTGTGCTCTATTTGGCATGAAATACTGGGTCATATGAATTATGGTTCGTTAAAGAAATTAATGAACATGGATTTGTTTCCCCAATTCGACATAGATTCAACTAAAAGGTGTGAAGTCTGTGTCGAGTCTAAGTTTTTTAAGCCTTCTTTTCATGCAGTTGAAAGGGATACAAAACAGTTGGATTTAAATCATACGGACTTGTATGATTTAAAGATGGTGTAAACCAGAGGTGGTAAAAAGTACTTTGTCACTTTCGTAGATGAAGGTACAAGGTACTTCCATGTTTACCTATTAAGAAATAAAGATGAGGCTATTGATAAATTTCAATTTTATAAGAATGAAGTTGAGAATCGACTAAACAGAAAGATAAAAATTCTGAAACGCATTGAGTATAAATCCACATTAGATGATATTTGTGCACAAAATGGTATCGTTCATCAAATTAACGCCTCTTTATTCGCCACAGTCTAATGGTATTGTTGAACTAAAAAACCGCTTTAAAAAAGATAATGAATGCTCTTTTAATAAATTCTGGAGCACACAATAATTTATAGGGGGGGGGGGGGGTGATATATGTATATCAAACTATATCTTGAATAAGCTACCTCACAATAAAAAGTCTAAAACCCGTATGAATTATGGAAAGGTAGGAAACCTTCATATAAATTCATCAAAGTGTGGGGGTGCTTGGAAAAGGTAGTAATAACACTTCCTAAGAGGGTCAGGATTGGACGAAAAACAGTGGATTGTATTTTTATAGGGTACACTGAGAATAGTAGTGCCTATAGATTTCTGGTTCATAAATCATAAATTAAGATATACATGTAAACACCGTTCTAAAGTAAAGGGATGCCGTATTCTTTGAAAATGTGTTTCAATGGAAACCGGAAACTAAAAATCCTCTCAAAATAAAAAATGTTAGTGAAGATGAAAATACAAGTGCTTAGCAATCACCCAAGCAACAAGAACAAGAAATTGTTGAAGAACCTCGCAGAAGCAAAAGGGGCAGAATTGTTAAGTCTTATGGTGAAAATTTTGTTACTTGTATGTTAGAGGATGAACCTCAAACATTTAAACAAGCTATGTCTACACCAGAAGCTCCGTACTGGAAAGAAGCCACATATAATGAAATCGATTCCATCATGCAAACCCACACATGGGAGATAGTGGATCTACCTGATAAGTGCATAATTTACATGTTTATAGTGTAAATTCCATACTATTTTTAGATATAATTCTTGCATATTATCTTTGTATTACTTTGTTTTATATTTTATTTGTTTCTTTAGGTGAATCATCCGAAAATCAGTGGAAATGGTGTTGAAAAGAGCTAATAAGAGGAAAGGGTTTATTTTGGAGTAAAACTGAAAAGTTAGAGTTGAAAAGAACACGTTTGGAGTGGAAATCCAGAAGCATTTACGGTTAGGAAATTCTCCAAAGATAGCCTTAAAACAAGTCAAAGAAAGGACCAAGTTTCAGATTTAGTTACGGCTAGGAGAACATCAAAGATAGCCGTACAACTGGAAAGATAATGAAAGTTTTTTCATATTTATGGCTAGGAAATACTTCTCAACCTAGCCGTAGACAAGTTGAAGTGTTGAAACAAGAATTCCAAGCTCACTTACGGTTGGGTCTAGCCATCCAAGTTATCCGTAAAATATAATAAAGATATATTAATATTTTGAATGTACTGTCTCTTAGGGGATAAAGAGGCGAAGCCAACACAAAAATAATGAGGTCAATTGGACATCAGATGAAAGAGTTATGGCCAAAACAGTGAAGGAAGAAAGTGAGATCCAGACTCAGTTACGGCCAGCAAATCCAAAAACCCAGTCCTAAGTGATCCTGGATTTGCCCAAAAACTCAATTTACCTTACGGCTAGGTCGTGGGAGAATTCCCTGCCATAGGTAAAGTCTTTTGTGTGAATTTGGACTTCTAGAAAGTGAGAAACCCAGTCCCAGAAGGAATCTAAGCCTAGATATCATGAGTACTATATAAGGAGACTCCCAAGATATTAAGAAAACACCTTTACATTAATTTGCAAGTTTTGGAGGAGATCAACAACACAAGAGGAAAATTCTAGGGTTTCAGAGCGGTTCCATTATCATAACGATTTCTTATCTATTTTCTTATGTATAACATGGATGCTTCTACATCCATGAGTAGCTAAATACCTAATTGATCGAGGATGAATTCTAAGTTCTAATACATGATTCAATTTAGCATATAAATTTGTTCTTCTAATTATCACATGATTATCGTTTGTTTTACTAATATGAATGTTTATGCTTGATTGATAGATTGTTTAGGTGGCCAAATAATTCAGTTTGTTAATTAATTTAAAGCTAAATAGAGAGTTGTGAGATACGTGTAATAGTCGAACACCTCGTATTTAAGTAGAGTACGCGAGACCTTACAGAGGGATTTTGTGGCGCAATTGCATGTAAAGACAACACTAGTAAGCAGACCGAGCTTATGTGTTTCATGCTAGGATCAACCTAAATTCATAAGGCCTAAAGCATTCGATTAAGTTACACCTGGAGAGCTTATTCTTGGTAGATTTCGGATAGAATCTGGTAGTTGAGACCTTCCGTATTCAGTGATATAAGGAATTTTGAGGATAGTAGAGCTTATTGTTACTCTACGGTTGGTGATAATCGGTGGTAATAATGAATAGATGAATATACTAATTTGATGAAGGTTTAGTACCGAAGAAGGATTCTTCGATCATATCTCTCTCCATTGCTTACAACCTAATTTTTTAATTGTTTTCTTATTTTCTTTTTTTAAAACCTAAAACAAAATCCCCTTTGTGACACTTTAAGCAACTAAAACGCCTCGTTCCTCGTGGGAACGAACTTGACTTCCATTATATTATTCTTTGTTTGAGTGAAACTAAGATCACTAATTTGATTGCACCTACGACACACATTAAATTTTGGCGCCGCTGCCGGGGAGCAGTCAGTTTTAGTTGTTATTTATTTTCTTTTATTTATTTTTTTAGGTTTATTTTTAGATTTTAACTTTTTGTTCTAGATTTTTGGTTTTAGGTACTTGATCTCTGACACACAAACGTTGGGATTACCAAAGGTGTGGCATTCAAACTCTCAAGGGGACAGTACTACAAGAATCTCAATTTTTGTTCCAAGATCCACCTTTAGAAGAGATGGGTACTCCTCCACATTCATAGAAGAAGTTACGAGAGTTAACATCTCCATGTTTAGATTCGCAACCGCTGTGCATTAACATAGCTGCACCAGTGGAGCTAAAGTCGAATCTGATTGATCACCTACCTAAGTTTAAGGGACATGCAAGTGAAAACCCAAATCGTCACCTTCAGCAATTTCAGAACACGATGACAAGTCTTAGGCATGGAACCGAAGACACTGAAGGATTTCCATGTTACGGAGTTTCCTGCAGCAAGAGAGTAATATTTAGGATTAATACAAGATATATTCCCAAATCCAACGTAAACTCAATTGGTCATGTGAATTCTCATGAAAACGCGGATAAAATTATTTTCCAACAATAACTAATTGGAATGAAGGCTGCAACTTTTTAACGGTAATTAAAACACTGCACAATGTAAAACTAGCACCCATAATCAAATCAGTAACCCAGTATCTCTATTTAGTAAGTTAAATCTCTAATTAACACTGGCATTCAAGTTTCATTTAGTTGATAACATATTTGTGTTTCATATCATTCTTTATACAACTAGATAAATTGACTTACGTAAAATAATGTATTTGATGAATAAAGCAAAAAAGTTAATAAACTGACCTCATTAGTGAAAATACAGTTAGCTTTAGGCAAAGGCAGTTGACTTGCACGAGCATCATGTAATGTCTCCAAATCTCTAGTAGGTACCGGCAAAGGGGGTGTTGGGTCTACAACCTTATCAATTAAGACAACGTAGTTGTTACTAGCAAGATCTTCTCAATGTACTTTCCGGTTTGCTACATCAAGAAGAACAATACCTATAACAGCGATGTTTTCCTTATATCCAGACCAAAAGTCGCATTTTTAAAGTTGCA
This sequence comes from Papaver californicum, assembly GCA_023531435.1. Lineage (NCBI taxonomy): Eukaryota > Viridiplantae > Streptophyta > Magnoliopsida > Ranunculales > Papaveraceae > Papaver > Papaver californicum. Next base: position 4,011,952 of record JAJJMC010010016.1, on the reverse strand, counting down.
GAAATGTACGGCATATGGACATCAATTAGAGAGGAAACTATAGAATGAACAATATAGATTCAAATGCCAGCAAAAAAAAAAACATACTTTTCCAGATGTCATAGTATGATATTCCCCCGTAGATAAGGGCGAATTCTGTAGAGATATTGAAGAAGTAGTCTGGGGAATACCGGTACAGTTCTTCATAACATTAGAAGAGTTCTTCTTAGATCCATTAGAGAGGTTGCTAGGTGTAGGAGTTTCTTGTGAAGGTAACCACATATCTCGAATTGTATAGGTTCTCTAATTTACCCTAGATTTCGTGATTCATATAGTTGATAACATGTTTCTGTGTGATATCTTTCTTAAATAAATACAAACTAGATAGACTAGTTTATATAAATAAATTACTCAACGAACAAAGCAAACAAGCCAAGTAATTAACCTTAGCCTTAGGAGGATAAGAAAATTGAACATTAGACTTTGGCCAAGGAATCATTTTCCCAAGACCATCTCCTAAATTTTCCGTACCATCAATTTGTACGGGTAGACAATAACCTCCCTTTTATACTTTATCAATAGAGATATTGAAGCATTAATCCGCTTCATGACTACCCAAACCAAGTAATAGTTGGTCTTCCGGATACCTGAAAGCTCTGCCTCTAGCCAGGATGTCTGCCCTACTATCGCCCCAAATGATGCACTTTTTACCCTGCAAAAATTTATGGCATATGAACATCGTAAAGAGAAAAATCAAAAACGGAATTAAATTTAAAATGAAAGTAAAAAAATACATACTGGTGGAACTACTTTAGGTTTCTTGATCTGATATTGGCTTGGATTAAGTGGAGCCAATGAATTTACATTCTCGGTAAATTGGTCATGTTTTGGTCGACTTACCTGCAGCAGCAGAGTAGTATATGGCATATGAACACCGTTAAGAGAAAAATAAAAGTGGTGTTATATTTAAAATGCAAGTAAAAAAATAAAAATAAAAATAAAAATAGAATGCATACCTTTAGAACTGCTTTAGTTGTCTTAATATGAGATTTTCTTGGATTAGTTGGAGTTGGTGATTTCATAGTCTCGGTAGGTTTCCTAAATTTTGGATTGCTTACCTGCAGCAGTAGAGTAGTATATAGGATTTTTGTAACAAATATACCAAAGTCCAATGTGAATGAGTTGGTTATGTGAAGACACGAATAAATTCATTTCCTAAGCACGTAAGTACCAACTATGAATGAAGGGTGTACCTTTTTTTACAGTTATTGAATTATGGCACACTACAAAACTAGCCATTATCAAATAAGTAACCACATTTACCGATCTATAGGGTTCTCTAATTTTCACTAGCATCCGTGATTTATATGGTTGATAGGATATTTATGTCTCATATCACTACAAGAAAAACGGGTTTAAGCGTCTAAAATCTTAGCAAGAGCTCGGAAATTTAGTCGCTTAAATAGTTTAAGCGTCTAAAATTGCAACTGCCAAAATTTTTGGCGGCAATAAACATGTGTCCAATATTATTTAGCAACGAAAAAAATACACTTAATCGCTAGATCCTTTGTTCAAGTAATTTATAGCAACTAAAATTATGAACATGTAGCTATTCACTTTGAGGCACCGACTCGTAGCAACAACAAAATAAATTGGTTGCTCAAACCTCTCTCAGCAACTAAGTTTGAGCCACAACCAAATATGTTTAATTGCTAGATCTGTTTTTCAAGTAACTAATAGAAGTTAAAAGTTGATCATGTAGCTATTCACTTTGAGGCACCGACTCGTAGCAACAACAAAATAAGTCGGTTGCTCAAACCTCTCTCAGCAACTAAGTTTGAGCCACAACCAAATATGTTTAATTGCTAGATCTGTTTTTCAAGTAACTTATAGCAGCTAAAAGTTGATCATGTAGCTATTCACTTTGAGGCATCGACTCGTAGCAACAACAAAATAAATTGGTTGCTCAAACCTCTCTCAGCAGCTAAGTTTGAGCCACGACCAAATATGTTTAATTGCTAGATCCGTTTTTCAAGTAACTTATTGCATCTAAAAAAGTGATCATGTAGCTATTCACTTTGAGGCACAGACTCGTAGCAACAGAAAATGAATTGGTTGTTCAAACCTCTCTCAGCAACTAAGTTTAAGCCACCACCACATGTTAAAAAATGAATTACTTGGGGGAGAAAGATAGACCGTGTGATCAAAATCCATCAATGCTTTATATCTAGTTCTATCTAGTCATACGGATTGTGATCCGTGTGACTCATTGGAAAAAAATCGTATCTGTCCATTTTAGTACGATTATACTTAGTTATAACACCCTTTTTTGATTATTTTTTAATTATTTTTGTCTAAATATTATATATATTTTAATTAGTAAAATATTCGTATATTTTAATATCGAGGAATATGTATTTATGGAAGAAAATAAAATTAATAACCTGAGAAAAAATCCGAAGAATAATGATTTCCCAAATCTATATTTATATCCATTGGATCAGACATTTTTGGCTTTCTATTGGCCAGACAAACAATTTAAGGATCATTGTGTGTGTATGTTTTAGACTTAAAAAACGAAAATAATGTTTGTGTTTAAATTACTCCATTTTTGGTCAAATTGATGAATAATGAATAAAATTTGGTGAGATTGAGGAATATTCAATAAAATTATTTACCATTAAACTTAAGTGTACAATTTAGAGTCCTTTCTAACAGCTATTTGATACTAAAAAAGATTTCATTAACCTCCATAATTAGCGGGATTAAGGATCCTATTTGAAAATTCTGAAGAAACATCATTTAATAAAAGAAAATTCTTTCCCTTCTTTCCCACACCGAAAATAAGCGTAGTTGGAAGTAGTTGTGAGTCTTGTTACATGTGGTGGTAGGACAGTGGAGTGAAAGCCAAACCGAAAATAAGCGTATGGTATGCATGATATGAAGTTTGTGAGAATTATTGCTTCAATTATATTTGAAAGCAACCATCTGTTGTAGTCTAGGTGGCCAGGATACTCGGCTCTCACCTGAGAGACCCGGGTTCAAGTCCTGGCAACAGAATATTTTCGAATGGAATTTTGTTCTGATCTAGTCTACTTGGTGGGTTAGAAATTAGTTTGTGAGAACATAATTTTGGCTCCTCGTGTAATTTTATCCAGTTTTAAATTTCGTCAATAGCTTTTTATCTTTTCAGGTTCTTGCTCCCCCGTTGTTTGGCCACTATACTTTAGAAAACAAAACAAAATGAAACAGTAACTCTTGAATGCAGAAAACACTGCGCAGTAGGATCTACAAGCAAATATAAAGAACAATCCAAATCCTAAGTGTGTTAAGTTTTTACACATCCTTACTCAGAATCGGCTGCCGAACCGACCTAAGATAGTGCGGCATTACTCTTAAGAAACCAACTATGTACCATAAAATCCCAAGTATGCATGCATGCATTATCAGACAGATTGTTATTGTAACTCCAAATGCACGATTTTATCACCGTTAATCCAAAAGGCATGATTCTATCCATGGTGTACAAGAGACTATTAAAGCGCATTTTGATAAAAGTTTGGTTTAAAAAGTTATTGGTACTCAAAGTCTCGACTATAAAAAGGTTTACGGCTGAAAAAGATTCTTCGATAAGCAAATGATATAAAATCAGCACATTATCTTTGCCTTGAACTACAACACGATAATATTTTTACCGTTTCAAAAATGCAACGGTGAGATTGACCACGTACCCAAGCAAGACTATGTACAACAACTAGCTTGTATTTCTACAACATTTAGGATTGTAGCAAGAAAACAAATATCCCTACCATCTTTAAGAAATTCAACGACCCTTCTCATGGAGGGTTTGTTCATGGGAAATGCAGAGGTACAAAGAATTGCAACATTCAATACCTTCTCAATTTCTGTGTAGTCACTTGAAGATGGATTTATTCTTGTGTCCATAAGGTGACGTAAATTTGAGCAGTGATCTTCAGATGTTGCAGCCGCATCTGTCACCCACTTTACTATGTCGTTGTTCTCACCAAAAAAAGAATCAGTAGGTCTCTTTCCTGTGACCAGTTCCATCAACACAACTCCAAAGCTATACACATCGCTCTTCTCGGTCAATTTCATGGTGTATGGATACTCTACATATGTACCAATAAAAATTGTGTTAGTAAGGTCTACCCTGTAATATTGAACTAGAAAATGGATCTATTTATCATCAAAATGTTACGGTTGTTCGTGGTCCTGGTTCCTACTGTAACTGTAAGTTCCAAGATGAAAACCAGGTCTTGGTCCGAATCACACTAATATTTTTAGTATTCGAAATAAACAAAAGAACTACAAGAGATAACACAACAATTACTTTTTTTTTTTAATTTCTGAACAGATTCGAGTAGTTCAAGCATCCTATGACTGGACGTTCTACTAGTAGCTCCTTTACACATTTCTTGATATGTTTAAAAATTTCAACCAATATGACTACTAAATTTAATGCAATTTTATTTTGTCTATGTATACAAGATTAGCCAAACTCACAAGTCATAATTACTAGTCATGAGTTGAAAGGTGTGCTAGTCTCTGTAGCTTCTCTGCAGATGATGTTCATGCATATCGAAGAAAATGCTAGTAATTACTTTTGTAGGCATAAAAAACCATTAATCAAGCAGTTACTTTAAGCTATAAACTCACCTGGTGCGATGTAGCCATAAGAACCAGCAATCAGGGACATGTCGCTTACTTCCTTCCCTTCTTTGAGCTGCAACATCAGGTAATTTGGATGTGGAAATGCCACACGAGGCTGAAGTATCTGAATTTCAATAGAAAAAAAATCAATCCTTAACTCAAATTTTCTGAATTTTACGGATGATTCATAGACACTCAAATATCCCCTGTACCATCAACACCCAATTCAGGTTTCACCCTTTGAGCACAAATACCAGTCATGCCCCACTACAAACACTTGCAATCCAACAACAAAAAAATCAGTTTTTTCTTCAAAATTCATTGCAAAATCAGTAATTTTCAACAAAATTTAGACCCTCAAACCTTGTATTGACCAAGGGTGTCAATGAGTGCAACAATATCGCCAACTATGTGAAAACATGCATAAAACTGTGGAGAGATGGGTGCATCAGTATCACCAAAACCGTGTAAATCAGGAGCTATAGCTCTGTAAAGCAAACCTCCATCAACAAATCTCCACCCACTAAAGCAACAAAACCTCGAATATAAGAATTCATAGAACTAAAATTAAATTTACCCATGCTTTGAAACTACAAATAACACAAAAAAAATACACAAAATTGTAAAATATTTACCAAAAAATTGCTACGAACATCGTCTTTGCAGATACTATTGCCATATAAAGAGAAATTAAAAAAATCCGAAAGTTATAAAATGGAATCAGATCCAAAATATAAATTCATAGAAATCAGAGTTTATGAAAACAGAAGAATTTTCAAAAGAAGAAAGAAAACCCTAGGGTTGCTCAGTACCAGATCTACAGCTTCTTTCAATACAACTTGAGCAATAGATAGATGAACGAAAAAAGAAAAAGAAAAAGGGAAACTAAAGAGTAAAGCAGGAAAATTTAGGATACCAAAAGATAAACCCTAACTTCTTCGGATAAGAGAAAGAAAATAGAAAGAGAAAGAGGGAAAGGAAAATGAATCGAGAAAAATCGCCGAGGGTTTTGAATAAATTTTTTGGACGGTGGATAAGGGTAGTCATACGGATCATGAAATTTTTTGGATGGTACAGATTTGATTTTGAATTCTCATACGGATTGAGACAAGTATGTGTGGTTCTTTTTGTGCTAAAACAAACTAGTTCATTCAATTTTCTTATCAAACTTCGGTATGAAAAAATCCAAGGAATATATATATATATATAAATTATTTTGGATATTGTTACCGACGAGAGAGTTCTCACTCAAGTTATATCAATTTACATGAAATTCACTTAATTCATTAAGTTTTATTCAGTCTCAATCGAACTCATTCATTAAGTTTTATTCGGTTTAAATTGATATGAGTTAAGTGAATATGGTGAGATCAAGGAAAAATGACTAATTCGAGTGAGATCGATGAAAAATGACTGAGTTTAATTGACATTAAATAAAATTTAATAAATCTGAGCGAAATTGATATAATTTGAGTGAGAACGATCGAAATTAATGACCTCTTCGTCTAAATCGAAATCTTTCCCGGAAACTTAAACCTACCGATGTTCATCATGTTATCCTTAATGACCTCTTATCCAAATTAAGAATCTCTAACAGAATCTATAATCTACGATGGGTTAAGGGTACTGGTGAAGATTCCAAATTAGGGGAAGAGATTATTAAGGATAATAAGGCGAACATCGATAGGTTCCGGGCACCGATGAAGATTCCGACTTAGGGGAAGAGGTTATTAAGGATAATAAGCCGAACATCGATGGGTTTAGGGCACCGATGATGATTCCGACTTAGGGAAAGAGGTTATTAAGGATAATATTCGGAATATTGATGGGTTTAGGGCACTGATGAAGATTCCGACTTAGGGAAAGAGGTTATTAAGGATAATATGCCGAACAACAATGGGTTGAGGGTACTGGTGAAGGATAATATACCAAATCGATCCATCAATGAAATTTAGTGAATTTGAGTAAGATCGATCAAAATTGAGTGTATTCAAGTCCGATCGATAAAAAATTGAGTGAGAGAAAACCGTCTTACAGAACAAACACACAAAAGAACAACAAAGAAAACGATCATGAGCTAGAAGTATGTTGTAATTAATACTTCTCTTCTGTTCGTGAGAATGTTGTTTTGAAATTAAGTTATCTCTTACTTATATTATTTGTAATGAGAATGCCACATTTTTGTTGTAGGTACAGAGGTGAACCAAAATGCTAGAGATGAAATTCCAGAAGAGATATCCAATGTAAGTTATTCCTTTTCATTATATTTTTGTTTACGCTTAATATTTGTTCTTCTATGGAGTAAAATTTGCAATCATTTTGTTTACATGTATATTTTCCAGGGAGTAAAAAATTCATAGTTGTAAAGTTAGAGAAATGGTTTAAAGTTAGAAAAATGGTTTTCTATTAGTGAAGTCAATTTTGTCGGTTGATTAAAGTTAGAGAAATCGTGTTTTGTTTATGAAGTTAATTTTGACGGGTAAATTGCATTGTAAATTTGAAACAATTTCACTAAAAAAAATAAAAAAAAAATAATTAAAAAGTATAAAATACACGTGGGAAGTTATATGGTATTTCGTAACCCTAAACTCCAAAATATGCCTTAATAACCTCTTCCTCTAAGTTATATCTTCGTCGATAACCTGAACCCTAAACTCCAAAATATGCCTTAATAACCTCTTCCCCTAAGTCGGAATATTTATCGATACCCTGAACCCTGAACTCCAAAACCTAATGCAGTTACTTCTTCCACTAAGTCGAAATCTTTGTCGATACCCTGAACCCTAAACTCCAAAATATGCCTTAAT
>JAJJMC010010016.1:3973994-4004485 GCA_023531435.1 Papaver californicum | reverse complement strand
GATACCCTGAACCCTAAACTCCAAAATATGCCTTAATAACCTCTTCCTCTAAGTCATATCTTCGTCGATATCCTGAACCCTGAACTCCAAAATCTTCCTTAATAACCTCTTCCCCTAAGTCGGAATCTTTACCGGTACTCTAAATCCATCGATGTTCCTCATATTATCCTTAATAACCTTTTCCCCTAAGTCGGAATCTTTGCCGATACCCTAAACCAAGCGGTGTTCGTCAAAATTTCCTCATAGTGTTTATTCCCACGAGTCATAAGCTTCACCGGTACCCTAAACCCTAAACCATGTTTGTCAAATATTCCTCATACTGTTTAAACCTACCGATGTTTTACCACACATGTTACTCGCACAATAGTCATAAGCTTCATCGGTGCCTTATTCACCGTTCAAATTTTTTTTTTAACACAACGAGAAACACATATTTATCTCACACACTTACTCAATCCGTATGAAAATCCAACATCGAATCTGAACCATCTAAAACAAAACCATGATTTGTATGAGGTGGCTTATCCACCGTTCAAGTTTTGTTTTCAAAACCCTAAAAAAAAATTCCCTTCATTTTCGTTCGTAGTCTTTCTCTCTCTTTGTCTCTCTTCCAGAACAGCCGCCGAAGAATAACTAGGGTTCCATGATACCTTAATCACCATCCACCGAATCTACTCTCTCTTTGTCTCTCTTTCTCATTGTTTGTTTTAAAGATACTAATAAATAGCCCAAAAAATTACAAATCATCTTTTTTTAGTCTGCAATTATTTTCATCTTCATCTCTATTTCGATCACAGACAGCAGATCTTAAGTGAGATCATTGGTTGGTTAAAGGTATGTACGATACTGATTATTTGTATACTCCATCTGTGGTTTGTGAAACTTACTAATAAAATCCCTATGGGAAACATTGATGTAGTCTCCAGGAACCTTTTTGGGAATTAGATTATAAATATATTTTCTGGAAAACTGAGCAATGGTTGGACAGTGGCTACTGAATGATGCTTTGAAAAAATCAGTTCTGAAGTTCAATAATGAGTAGTGTAGATGATGCTTCAAGTTTGAAGATGAATAATCTTCATACTCAGCTACATTATCTTTACTCATATTTGAATCTTCATTATCTGTTGTATCAAATATTCATTTTTGAGACAAACCCATATTAGAAAGATGATAACCAAGCTAACACCTGGTTTCTAATAGTAATATTCTTGTTTCTTGATGTATTCAGCAAACCACTTGTTATTATTAGTTCTCTGGTTTACATGGTTATGTATTATTAGTTCTCTGGTTTACATGGTTGTGTATTATTAGTTCTCTTGTTTACATGTATTCATTGTTTTCTGTATCCTCATATCATACCTAACATTTCAGGTATCTCATTAAACAGAGTATTGTAACCTTGGAGTTCTGGATTTAGGGTTTCATACTGAGAATTACTTGCTCGAACTAACCTTGCTTAAAGTCGGGATAAGAAACACCACTGAAGTTCAAGTTAAGGTACAATTTTTGAACTTTTACACTTTGGGGTATTCTAGTATCTTAATTCAAAGATATTGAGTTGAATTTTTAGGGTTTGTTTCAGAATATGATTCTGGTATTTTAACACTTCACTAGAATACCTAGAAACTTCGTTTATATCATGATTCATAAAAATAAAAATTCAATTTGTAGCTGAATGATATAAATGAGGCCTGGCTAGAAATTTCGTTTATATCATGAGTAAGAATTGCTATTCTTCAGTTATGATATAAAGCAGCATACATTTTAGGTTGAATTTAGTTTACTCAAGAGAAGATTAGAGCTACAATGGCTACTTACAAGGTTGTTAATTCTGTTTCAATCTACGTTTCAATTTTTCCTTTGCTTCTAGTTTGTTTTTTGATTTAACTTTTGTTTTATGATCTATGTGTAGGTTGAAACTAAAGTGAAAAAACAACAACAGTTGAAGTATCTATGGTTTGTTAAAATTGCTGCTATTCATGGAAGCTAAGGATGGAAATCACTATTTCAAGTATCATCTCATGCACTACTTGTCCGCTGTATGATTTTTGCAAAAAAATTAGTTTGGCATCTTGTAGCCATGGATTGCCGTGAAATATCAGATGGAAAACGAAAGTAGCCCAATTTGCTATAGTAAGGTTTATGCCTTTAGCTACTAGGATATCATTGAGAATCTAAATTTTCCACTTTCTTCATCTTCTTTTATGCAATCTGACTTTTGTTGAACCATGTGGAACATTTGTCAGTCATTGTTGTTACTTCGAATTTTTCCTCCTTTAATAAAACATAACGTTCTGAATTGTGTATAATTGCCTACAGATATGTACATTTTTCTTCCTATAGCCAAGCTCAAAAAATATTTGAAGCTTCCAAAGAAATGCATGACCTTAATGGCATAACAAGTATCCTACAGTACTACCCTTATCAAGTAGGGTTCCTCTAGTATAAAGGCTCTTGGGATTTTGGTGCTAATATTTGGTTTTGGTCTGCTACAGATTCATCACCTCGGTGGCGGCATCAGATATTACGTACAGATTCACCACCTGCTGAAACATATGAGTGCCAAGCAGAAGTAGGACTCTTTTACTGATTTTTGGTTGTTTTTTTCTTCTTCCTGATATTTTGGTTTAGAGGCTCATAAAATTTAGTATGTTTTGTGTTGACAGGTTAGTTGTTCAATGGATCTCGAATCTCATCGTTCATAGCTTGTATAGTAACAAAGAAGTATTTCTCCAAGAGCAGATCAGGTTTCTTTTGGTTTGCGTTCTATATTGCACTTGGTACCATTTTTACTCGGCTATGTTTGTGATATCTATTTATCGATTTTGTTTCATGTGTAATGTTTTGCTCGGTTTTCAATTTATTGTGTGTTTGGCATTTTGTCAATCACTAACATCATTTTAGATTTAGAATTGTACTGCTAACACAAAATTTGTTTGCAATATAAAGATTCTAGAGAGGAATATGGTAGAGATCAACCAATGAATTTCTAATTTCTTCATAACAGGCTACAATTAATGGCAACAGTCCTTAGTATGATAGCGTTTGTAGGTTAAAATTTTCTTGCAATATATAGATTCTACAGAGGATTTCTGGTAGAGATCAACCAATGAATTTCTATTTTCTTCATAACGGGCTACAATTAATGGCAACAGTCCTTAGTATGATTGTGTTTGTAGGTTAAAGGCATTTCTGACTTGTTGTTTGATTATCTAATAAGTATCATTTGGTGGTTGTCTTTTGCAGGTTGAGAGATCAATGAGGAAAGCAGTGATATTCTTACAATGGATCGATGGCCTGGTATGCATGTGGGTTAAACATATTACTGTATCTTTATCCAAAAAAAAGTTGTCTGCTCCTTACATCATCATGAATAGGATTAGGATGCATGTTGTGTGTTTTTTTTTTTTGCCAACTGACTATTGAAACAGGGAAATGCAGGAGAGAACTTCTGTTTTCTGTTCGTGAACATGATCTTAACACATATTGGAACACATAGCTCTCATTTTCAGATGCCATCTTGTCTGGTGCTATAGCTTCTTGCTCAGTATTTGCAAAATCTTTGTAAGTCTTCTTTACTTCATATTAACCCACTACCTTTTGTTTTAATAGTATTTTGAGATTGTGTAGTTATACTTGTGCTCTTTGATGCCTGGGTTTACATTATGTTCCTTGATTTCTGGATATATAGTTTGTCATTTACATTTGATGTAGTATTATACTTTACTTTTGTATTTAAAGTTTATTATTGCTGCAGGTACACTATTCTGCTCAACTCAAAGCTTCATGGGAGAGAGCTTAATGTCAGAGTATTTGAATGAGGCTTTGAAGAAGATTGGTTGTCAACCTTCTTGTTCTTTTGGGAAGTGAAACTAGACATTAAGATGATACAAGTACTATTAATTTTGTATGTATTTTGGTTCTTGTCGGGATGTGTATGAAACAGTATTGTTAAAAGGTTATGTTTTTTGGTGGGATACTCAAATGAAATATATTTGTAATTATCTAATCTTAATTAGATGTTTTCATTTTAATTATATAATCTTAGTTATAACTTTTTTTAATTATAATTAGATTTTCGGATTATTTAAATCAAATGAGCAAAAAAATTGAGTAGCTTAAATACTCAAGCAACCAACTTTAAGACAATTAAAATCTGAATTCTTAAATAATTTGGAAGCTTAAAAATTTAAACAATCAACTTGAGTAAAAACTTTGATACCTTAAAAGTTTAAGCAACCAACTTCAGGACAATCAAAACCACAAATCGTTTGTAGCAAGCAAAATCATTTTATCGCTTAAAATTTTAACCAAGTAACATCAGGTTAAGTTGTTTCATGTATCTTCTAACTAGGTAGTTTAATAGCTCCTAAGTCACAAGTTGCTTCCAGAGAGTAAAAAATTTTGTACCTCAAAAGCTTGAGCAACCAACTTCAGGCCAATCAAAATCAGAAATCACTTTTAGCGAGCAAAAGTACTTGATCGCTTAAAACTTTAACCAAGCAATTTCAGAAAGAGTTTCTCCATGTATCTATCAACTAAGTAGTTTACTTGCTTTAGAATAATTGGTATATTTGAAGCGATTGATATTTTACTTGCTATATTGGTTGGTCTAGATGTTAAGCGATCACAATTTTACTTGCTCCATGTTAGTTGGTCTAAAAGTTAAGCAATGAGAAAAGTATTCACTTTAGGTTAGTTGGTTTATTACTAGAGCGATTGCATGGTCGCTCAAAGCTTTGACATACATGGCTTTGGGCAACCAACGGAGCTAGTGCCACTTTTAGTCGCTATAATGGTTATAGCGACTTAAACGGGGCTTTAAGCGACTTAAATCGAGGTCGCTTAAACCCATTTTTTTGTAGTGTATCCCTCTAAATACAAACAAGATAAGACTAGTTTGTGTAAAAACATAGTCCATGAATAAAGCAAACAAGCCAAGCAACCAACCTTGTGATTCATGATGGTAAGGGTTGTTGGCCAAAAAAATTAAAGTATCAGTACCAACATATTTTAAAGTTTCTATCCCAGCATAAGGTACGAGTAACCTGATTCTTTTATCAATAACACCATCAATCCGGACGCGGTGGCAGTAATGGTAGTCTTGATTCCTGAGCCAAAAAACACATATACTGGCTTTAGCGGGTATGTTGTGCCTGTGGCAAGGATTTTAGACTCCATTCCATACCAAATCTTACATCCTAATTCCTACAAAAAACATGATGAACATCTTATATAAAAAACACCAACGCGGTATAAATTTAAGTGCCTAGAAAAAATATATTTAATTTTCCAGGTGGGACTTCTTGGGATGAAACATTACGATATTCCCCCGTAGAAGGAGGAGAAGTAGACTTCTTTTGAGAAAATACATACGCATGAGATTCAGTAGAAGGGTCCGTCGTTCTTGTACCAGGAGAGTGCTGCTTAGATCCAGCAGACCCTTTCCCACTTCCAGAAGACTTTTTTCGTATGGATTTTCCAATCGTTTTTTTACCAGGAGGGTCCGTCATTTTTTGAAGAATTTTCAGGTGCATTTTCCAACCGATCATCCTGTTTTTGAATATATCTTATGCTTAGATCGATCGGAGAAGTTGCTAGGTCCTCCATCGTTCACCTGTGTGGATGACGGTGAACTTTTCTGTTTTTCCCGAAGTATACGGTTGAACAACGTTAGTAACAATAAAAATTAAAACTTAGTCTCTTAAGCACACACTATCCAATCATAACTCTATTCACTTACTTGTTCCCCAGAATTGCCTAGTATCATGCCCGTAACTTTTGGTATAGGATGTCCGTAAGTCTCCATGGATGTTGTTAATGCCTTAACCAAAATTTTCATTTCCTCACATTGTTGATCCTTAGTTGCCATGTGTTCATTTAGTTTATCAATAGAGTCTTTCTTGGATTTCCTCGATCGTACTCCATCATTCCAGTAAATGCTAGCAGTCACCCCAAAGACAGCTCCTCTCACACGCCCATCGTTATCATTGCCGATCACAAGAGTTAGGGTATCCTCTTTATGACCAATATTTTTATCTCCGTCTTGAATCTTCTTTTGCGTCTCAGCCAGTGCATAAAATTTATTCAAAAAAAGTGTTAAATTCTGAATTAAACTTTCCGCACTCACTTTAGAGAAAAACATGAGCTTTATTCGGTTTTCTCACAATTTTTATCTGCCTCTTCCCTGACTAATTCATCTGGTAAATTTCCTTCTTTGTCGTCTCGTGCTTTTCTCCACATGAAGCATCGATCGGAAAGTTGATCTTCGGTAACACCTCCTTTTCTCCAATAGTATATGGTCTTAGTTATCAAACACACGTAGGAGTTTACATCCTGTCACATATATTATGACATCAACTATGAGACATAAAATCAATTCCTAAGCATCCTATACGGCAACAATATAGAATACATAGTAATATATGAGTATTCTATAATATCTTGGAACACGACAAATGAAACACAAAATCAGTGGAACAATGCTCAATTTTACAGTGAGGTGTATAATAAGACAAGGGACTTACTAATTTTTCTTTTAATCCCACGTATCCTGAACGTCTCGTCCGATGTGGGTATTTGGAGTGTGATATTGGTTTTTTCCCCTTTTCGGATTTAACCTTGCAGTGGAGATAAAAAGAATCTCATCAATATGTTAGGCTAAACAATAAGCATGAAACTATAATAAATATAGAAATATGTATCCTCTAACCTTGAATTCAGGCGATTGTACATGTTGTACGAATTTGGCCCAGAATTCTTTGTCCATAACTTTTTTATACTTTCTGGGGACTTTTGCAAGTTGTTCTTGACTATCAAGATATGGAGCTACATGGTTGCTGTACATTTTCCTTCTGAAGTCCCGTAATTGAGTACCAAGACGTGACATGGTATAATCCTTCCTTGAATCGGGGATGTCAAAATACATTTATCGTTTAATGGTATGTTAGCCACAGTTACACAACAAAAAACGATGAATAACGGAAGATCCGAAGATGCATACCTTTACTGAATCCCATATTGTCTCCTTTATGTCCGGATCGACATTTTTCCATTTTATATATCAAAGAACAACTTTTAAACGGACTAAGTGGCCAAGATAACTACTGAATAAACATTTGGGCTTGCCGCTAGGTCTTTGATATCTATCAGTTTCTATTTCACGTTTTTCCCGGTTCTTATCGTCAAACTCTGTATGCATCTTAACTAATATCGTCATTCCCCTCTCATTCTTCTTCTTATCACTTTTTTGTTTTGGCTGCTCTGCATCTTCCCCTTGTTTTTCTCCTGCTTCTGTTACTTCGGCATTGGCTTGAAATATCAAAGACAACCTTAGAATACATATGTTGTTTTAGTAAAAAAAATCATACATGATTTTAGACATTACCAGAAAATTCTTCATACATATGAACTCTAGCATTTTCTGGAACTTCTTCTAGAGAGTCACTGTCGGTGTCCTCATCTCCTTCTTCTATATAATAATCACTTGAACCACCTTCGGAAACCCATCATTCATCCTCAGACATGCCGTTATGGCCGTCGTCTCCCATAACATAAACTGTGTATATAAGTTCTAGTTTGGAATATGAGCCTATTTTGGAATAGCATTAGCTAAAACTAACAGCAAAAGAAGCATGTTTTCCAATTATATGACCTACATTCAATAGTCAAAGAAGCCATCTAATAGAACACTGATAGAAACTCATTGATGTGTGTAACTTAAGCATAAAACATCATTGTAACAAACATAAACTCATCTTGATTGAAACCCCTTATATTACATATATATATATATATATCTAAGATCTGAAGAAAATAAACTGTGAACCCCCTTTTCAAAAGAAAAAAAGAAAAAGTAAACCGAGATTGAAACAACCTATGATTGTCAGTAACTACTTATTTGATACAGCCGAAATAAAAACCCAAATCATGTTTTAAATAGTAAAAGAACATATAAAATCTAACATATGATTTTATGATATCAAACAAACAGAAAAAACTAACATAAGTATTCAATCGAAAATGGGTAGTAGAAATAATACTAGTAAGAACGAGCGAGTGTGATTAGATAGGTTACATGTAAAGATGAAAGTTAGTAATACAATTATGATTTTAGAAAAAAATAAATCAAGTTATCAAAACTGGATGGAGAAGAAAGTAGAACTTAACTTTTTATCTGACCAAAACATTAAACGAGAATTGATTTTAATTTTGAAATCACCCCGCCCAGTAAAATTCCAAAAATTCATTTTCATCATCCCTCCAAACATATGACTTAGAATGAAGATTCAAAATTTGTGTTTTTTTGTTCTTCCATAATTTTTCTTTCCAAATATTTGATTTGTAATCAATATGGTTAGTTTCCAAGAGAATTTCAGGGTGATTATCTTATTTTTAGGATAAAATTGTTTGTTTCCCAAAACCACGAACTATACTTTCCAATCTCTAACCAACTACAAAAAAGAACATAGAATAACTTTACGGGTATAATAGTTCTACATTTCGAATTATTTTTTTCTTAATTTTCATCCAATAGATCATACTCCCTCCCTTTATCATAAATTTAGTCATTTAAGTTATTGGGACTATGCTGAGGCAAGTAGATCTGAGGTTGCAGTTTCATAGGGGAATAGTTAGAGTTTTTCAACTCTGGAGAGATGCAAATGCTTGGGGAAACACCCCATCAAAATCAATTTCTTGTGTTTGAGTACCCATTTATCCCTAAAAGTTGCTTTAGAAAGCAGAGAGAGAACCATTATTTCCATTTACTTTATCTGCAACATGAAAAGTACTTGTTTGGTGATTTTGTTTTCTGTAATTTTGCAGAAGATTACGTGTAACTTCACTGATTTTATATTATTTTTTTCACTAGCCATTTGTACATGTTTAAAGTCGTAAAAGCGACAGCAAGGAGATAATAACTCAAACATAATATGCCAAATTAATTGGTCTTTTTTGTTTACAGGAAACTAAATTTCTATTTTTTTCCATATTTTCATCTAATTATAGTTATTTTTCCCTTAATTTTTTCAAAAGAAAAGAGTGATAAAAACAAAAAACAAAAAACAAAAAATGGTTAGAGTGGGTATCCCATTCTGCACATTATAAATGGTTAAAACTCATAACCCTCGTTTATCCAATGATTCTAGACTTCAATAATAAAAGAAATCATAAACATTACCATCTTCTAAATAACAAAATAAGAAATTGAAACAACCTTCAAAGTTTTCACAGAAAAAAAAAACTATAAAAAAAAACCTTCAAAAGAAAATATAAAACAACCATCAAATGAACCTTACTTTTCCATCACTTATGCTTCAAAAAATGAAACAAGCTTGGGCTTGTCATCCTCTGATTTGCCGATTTCTGCTTCATCAATCCCTATAGGATTGTTGGGCTGGTGGGATACAGTTGGAACTACCTCGTCAAAAATGCGTTGGGCATTTCTGGTATGCCAGAATCTCTTAGTGTCTCATTAACTGGTATAGCAGGCTCTTCATTAGTAATTTCAATACAAGCAGGAACATCAGCATTCTGAGCAGGAACATCAACATCCTTAACCCACCGACTTCAGCACGAATTTCAGCATCCAAAGGAACACCAGGAACCTTAGTAACACAAGTTAAAGTAATTGTAGTTCTTAAATTACGGGATCCAGACATTAGTCGAGGACATTTTTGTATTCTCTCATCAATTTCATCTCTGTTATCCCTCTTAGAACTCAATTTACTCCAATATTCTATGTATCTCTCTTTTATTTTATGTTGGTGTGGATTGTAGGACCTCTTTAATCACTATTTATATCTCTAATAATGAATACACTAATTTTTTTTAGGTTAAGTACGTTGCCTAATTTCTTCTTGGTATTCCATATAAAGTACACCAAGTATTTCAGTTTCCATATCACTAAAAATATGGCAACAAATATATAATATCATATGGAATGAATATTTCATGTTTATCTAATTTGTTTTTTTAATTTAATCTAGTTTTTTTGAAAGAATAGTCTAATCTAGTTTCCAAACATTCCAAAATTGTTAAATCGTCATATCCGAAGAATGTTTCAAAAAAAGAAGAAGAAATACTAATTTTATTTTATTTTTCATTAAATCCAATTACCTAAATTATATCGGCCACAATATCTCATTGTTAACACCAAAAATAAAAGTTTCCATATCAGACTCTCTCTATATAAGGTCTTATTTTTACAGTCCAATATTAACAAATTAATGCGACTTAAAATGCACATTTTTAGAGGTAAATCACATCGTGTTAGTTGTTCTAAACCCTACAGGAAAGTGAGACTAGGGGTGACCCTGAAATCCTATTAGGAACAATTGTGTCTTTTAAGTGAGACTAATTTAAAAGAGGATTAATAGAGGAAACTAAAGAAATTCCAAATACTTTCAGGGAGAAATTTGGAGAGGAAGATATTTATCAATAACTATGCATTCAAATTTTATAAATCAATCATACATGGCTGGTGATGGTGATCGACGAAGAGAAAAGGGCAAAGCCCCCATGACTGAGCAACAATTGAAAGAGTTAGAAGAGAAGGAAGAGAAGAAAGGTTAATCATCGTAATGCGGTTGATAGGGAGTTGAACAAGGATGATCTGGAGGCAGTACAAAACAGAGTAAGATACTTTTTGCATGATATTGAACTCGGGAAAAACTAGGAAGAAGCACTGTAGTATTAAGGGATCAGGAAGAGGAACCAGAAGTATTACCAAATAAGCGTCCTCTTGATCCCTTCAAAGATGACGCCGAGAAGGAAAGGTTTGAGGCAGTGCAGGCGAAATAGATGATGTTGGAGATAACAGACAAGATCAGGAAGGCAAGAGTGGCAGAATATTTACTGCGCGATAGTAATACAAGTGATGAGGAAGATGAAGAGCAAGTTTCTGTGTATGAAAGTGAAACAGCCACTCCAGATTCAGTAGAAATGGCAATTGCATAAGATTTTTTTGTTGGAGACCTAGAAGAAGAACTTGAAGAGTTTCGCGAAAATTAGATGAATGAGGCTAATGATGCGTTGTTGTCTCAACAGACCGATTCTGAAGCGGACGAATCAGATGGAGATAAAAACGAAGAGGATGAGACAGATGAGGAGGAAGATGAATTTGATGATTCTGATTCTGAGTGATAGTCTAGCAATGGGTAAGTCATGTCGACATTTGAATTAGAGAGCTGGTGGATTTTTGGGTAAGTGTTCGAATGGAAATGATGTTATAAGTTTAAAAATGGTTGCAGAACTTATATTATTTTGAAGAAATACCTATCATCAAAGTACAAAGAAGAATTCAAATGGATAGGGGTCTAATGCAAATGGTGATTCACTGAATAATATTTTCTTTTTGGTTTTTAAATTGTCAATGGAATTGTGGAAGTGGAAATGGATATTGGAAATACAGGGGACGATGAAGGGGAAAATTGTGTTTTTCTTTTTTCTTTTTGGTTTTTGGATTTTGGGTGTTAAGACGGAGACATACTTGTAAATGGAAGATCAATTTTTCCTTAATGTTTTAGTTTATGAACATGTAACTGGGTATGAAATGATAATGTTGCTGCTAAATATTGCTCAACACTGAATGAACAGAAAGGTTGTAACTTTTTTGAAACGCAATATGATTAAGTAAGGTTATTTATATTGTCCGATGATTGGGTATGATTGGATTGTTAGGTATTGATGATGTTGGAGATGCAAGTAGTAATCTAGAAACTAAAATTATGATCAAATAACTGGAACAGGTAGTTGAATACCATACAAAGCAAATAAAAAATGGGTACAATCATATAAAATGCAAGACTAAACTACGTTCAAAAAAATGCATACTAAACACAAGTTATTTTAGTCCTTCTTAATAGTTTTCCTTGCAATTATATGGGTTTGCATAAGGTACATCTTTCAAATTACATCTTTGATTCTCTATTCAGTCCAATTCACAGTTATACTAACCTTAATGGGTCTCAGAATTATCTTTACAAGTTGAAGATGAGATGTAGTGGGAGCATGCATAAATTAGCAAACATAATTGACAGAGGAACATAAATCAGGTCTAGTCAGAGTCAAGTATTACAAACCTCCAACTAAACTTCTGCAGAAAGAAGCATCTTCCAGAGGATCACCATTGTATAGAGAAATCCTCGGACATGCAACAAATAGTGTCCTAGCAGTGTCATAGATCAACCTTTTCAATAAGTTACAGGTCATACTTATTCTGTGTAAGAAGAATAGAATTTGTAGACCTAGTACATTCAATACCCAAGAAATAGTGCAAATAACCTAGCTTCTTCATTGAAAATTCCTTCCAGAATTCCACTAAACCTCTCAAACCAAGCCCTGGGAGCTTGTTTTAATCCATAAAGTGACTTTTTCAAATGACAAACATAATCATGATGAGTCTCAGCAACAAAACCCTTTTGCTTTAGTCATATAAACATCTCCATGAAGGAAACCATGGAGAAAAGTATTTGATACATCCAACTGTCTAATATCCCAAACTTTTGTCAAAGCAATAGTCAAAACACACCTGATTGTAGTAGATTTCACAGCTGGACTAAAGGTTTCTGAAAAATCTACCCCATCTTGTTGGTTAAAGCCTTGTACTAATAATATCTAATAACAGTAAACACTATTTGGTAGAGAGGCATATACACCCCTAGTTTTAATCTACAATCTGGCGAAGGGAAAAAATTATGAACATCTATTATGTTTGAAATTGAAAAAAAATAACACTCCAGCACAGAACAAGAGTTCAAAAAGAATCACAAGCTATAGATCTTCTGTCAAATACATGATTAACAAAAATTGGCATGCGTTGGTTGCGTCGTATTTGACTTGCACATAATTGACACAAACACTACTTGGTGGAGGCTTATGCACACCTAATTTTATTCTACAATCTGACAACGAATACAAATCAAAAAGATTCCTGAAATTATCTTGATTCCTGAGATGCTGCTTCTCAAAACTAAATACAAGCTTTATTCACTAATGCTGACATCCTACAACCAAATATTATGTCTGAGTCTAAGTTCAACAACCAAATATTCTTAAAACGTATAACAAACTTTAGATCATCTATCAATAACAGGAATCAGGATTGCATAGTATTCAACCTATAAAATCAAGTGACACATAAAACTACTTGGTGGAGGCATAAGCATGCTAATGAGATGTTCATAATCACCAAAACATGATACAATTACAGCAACATCAGATACAAATAAACCTAAAATCTACAACCACGTATAGATCTAAAAGATAGAGATGTTCATAATCACCATCAGAAATTGCATCATTCAAAATCAATAGTTTATAACCTCCAATTTGTAAAATCATTAAACCCCCAAATGTTGAAAAAAAATTGATTCGGAGAAAATAAATGAATAACATACCTTAGATGAAGATAAACCAGATTTACATTTCCAAAATTATGAATCAGTGTTAATTAATACTTTTATGAGAGACCAATTAAACCTAAACTTAGGCTTTAATCGATGTTTCACAGAAGTACTAATAACTGATTATATTTCTTGATGAATTTTTCTAAAGCTCAAATTGATGGAATTATAAATGGATGGAGTTATGTCTCAGACTCTTAATTGTTCCCAACCAATTATCTTTTTACTCTTCTAATTCACCTCGGTAGATTTTTATGGTTCATTGGAAGACCGGAATATTTGAGTCTGATTTTGTGCATACTCACTAACGAGTGTGCACGTGACCTTTTAATCTCCACCATCGATTCAATTTTGGGAGTTATATGACAAGGGTCGAGATCCTAAATAAGGAGGGTAATGGCCCATCTGTTAACTACATCTCTTGCCTATTCAATACTTATTCTTGATAAAGTGAATCTAGAATACCTTAATCCTTTCCTGGGTTTGAAAATTACGTTTCCTAAATTTGATAAACCTATATTTCATTCATCCAATTACTTATAAGGGTATATTGGTTATTTATGCTAAAAATGTACTATATTACTTTATGCTCCAATTATTTATAATGATTTGAAAACACATTTTTGCTAAAAAGAAAACCTTAAAAAACTTCATGATCCAATTACTTGTGGGTATTCTGGTTAACTATAATTGATATGTCATTGTAGTACAATAGTAAATTTGTTGGGTGATGATACCAGCGACTTGAGTTCGAAAAGAATAAAATAAAAAAAATAGACCAACTATATTGAGTCTGAATCTTCATGGGAACCCTAAATGTACCGTATGCTTAATCAATCATTCCAATATATGAAAATGAATCTTCAACGGAACCCTAAATGTACTGATGATGCTCATATTATATGCTTAATAACTCATTCTAATATATAAAAATGAATCTTCACCGGAACCCTAGTTCGATGTACCGATATTGGTCATAATCTACTTAATGACTCATTCCAATATATGAAAATGAATCTTCACCGGAACCCTAAATGTGTCTATTTTGGTCTATGCTTAATGACTCATTCCAAAATTTGAAAATGAATCTTCACTGAAACCCTAAATGTACCGATGTTGGTCATATTATATGCTTAATGAATCATTATAATATATGAAAAAAAATCTTCACAGGAACCCTAGTTCGATGTACCGATGTTGGTCATAGTATGCTTAATGACTCATTCCAATATATGAAAATAAATCTTCACCAGAATCCTAAATGTGCCGATGTTGGTCATATTATGCTTAATGACACACTCCAATATATGAAAAATGAATCTTCACTGGAACCCTAGTTCGATGTATCGATATTGGTCACAATCTGCTTAATGAGTCATTCCAATATATCAAAATGAATCTTCCCATGAACCATAAATGTACCGATGTCGGTTGTATTCTGCTTAATGACTCATTCCACTACATGAAATTGAATCTTCACCAGAACCCTAAATGTACCGATGTTGGTCATATTTTTCTTAATGACTCATTCCAACATATGAGAATGAATCCCCGCCAGAACCCTAGTTCGATCTACCGATGTTGGTGATGATCTGCTTAATGACTCATTTCAATATATCAAAATGAATCTTCCCATGAACCATAAGTGTACCAGTGTCGGTCATATTCGACTTAATGAATCATTCCTATATATGAAAGTGAATCTTCATCAGAACCCTAATTGTACCGATGTTGGTCATATTTTGCTTAATGAGCCATTGAGTCATAATCTTCACTGAAACCATTAATGTACCGATTTTGGTCATATTTTGCTACAAAGTATTTGTAACGTGGTTGCAATGTTACAAAATCAGGAATTTTGTGTAGTCAAAGGATCTGTGAGTTCAGACTTGGAACTTGCCAAAACTTGGCTTGACACTCAAATATACATGTTAGAGACTTAAGAGTCCCCCTGATCATATATATTGCTACAAACATCAAAACTAGGGAAAATCAGACTTGGAACTTGCCAAAACTCGGGAAATATGACTTGGAACTCGCCCAAACTCGAAATGGTTTACCGGTTGACTAAAAGTGTATATTAGTCTTAGATTTAGAAATTAGGAATTAGGAGTAATAAATTATGAGAAATTTAGAAAATTGTATTGGTTTTGCTTAAATGTACATAAATTAGGCAAATGCACCATTTGTTAGTAGTAAATTTGAGTTTGGATTTTTCTTGTACATAAGAACATCTCCAATGGTCATTCAAAAAGTTTAATCATGCTCTAAATTGGATAACAAGTCCAGAAACACTAGATAACAACTTTTACCATCCTAAAACTAAGCTTTCCCTTCAAATCTTAATTTAACAGATTAACAATAGTCGATGGAGGTGTAGAAACCCAAACTCCATCCATCTCCTTAGCTGCACCAGCTTTGGCAAGCATATCAACAACAAAATTAACCTTATATACATACATTCATCAAAAACTTCATCCATCTCCTTAGCTACACCAATCCAATCCATAACTTCTTTCACAAAGGACCAACATATCTGCAATCTAGGCCATGATCCTTAATCCCATATACATACATTCATCAAAAAACAAATGTACAAAACTACTACTACTATTACCGAGTTTGATCTTGTCAACAACAAAACAACCCTTTTACACCATACGATAGAAGATAACAGAAGACTATGATCCTTCAGTTCCAACAGCAGATGATCATCACTGATCATCATCAAAGTTACTTTCAAACTCCTCTTTTTCATAGTAGTAGTCTCTGAAATTATCACTGTTGGAAGAAGCAGCATGACCATAACCTCCATCTGCATCATCCTCTTCATCATCATCATCTTCATATCCTTTCCTTTCTCCCTTAATCTTTGTTATAGGATTGCCATCTATATACATCCCTGGTATCTTCTCACCATCTGAATCCATGTTCAGGGGTTCATACATGGTACGAGAAAATATCCGGGGGAGAGCTCTCTCTGCCAAATAGCATCAATACATTACAAAATCAACTTCCCTATGTCTTTCTCTCTCTCGAGCCTCTTCTTCTGGATCAGTAGATGGCTCACTGCTTCCAACCTTATCAATTTCATATGCTTCTTCACCTTCCTCCTTATTTTCACTTTTTGTGGCACTTCTTTTCTTGCTATAATAATTTTCATGTCTCTCTTGCCTTCCTTTCCTTTTTCTCATCTCCCTTGCACCTCTTGCATCACTTTTTCTTATCCATAATCAGAACTCATCTTCATTCTCAATCCTTTGCCTATCAAATTCGCCTCATTTTTCTGGCAATTTCTTGTTCTAAATAGGAAATCAATGTCTCAATCTCTTCACTTGTTAATGCATGAGTTGCTTGTTTTGCGTTTTATAATGCTGGTGATTGATTTTCAACAGCATCTTGATCTGCAGCATTGTTTGGTTCAGCCATCTCTTAATATTCTTCTCTCTGGAGATTTTCTTTTTCTTTTGGTTTTAATTAAGAGTATTTGCAAGTTAGATAGAGAGAGAGATTATATATATTTTT
This sequence comes from Papaver californicum, assembly GCA_023531435.1. Classification (NCBI taxonomy): domain Eukaryota; kingdom Viridiplantae; phylum Streptophyta; class Magnoliopsida; order Ranunculales; family Papaveraceae; genus Papaver; species Papaver californicum. Next base: position 3,987,551 of record JAJJMC010010016.1, on the reverse strand, counting down.
CATCCTTTTCTAGAGAGAGAGGTTAGATATATTTTTCTAGAACCATTATTACTTCTCGATAATATTTGTTTCATATCTTAACTCCTCCAACACCATTATGAGGAAATTGAGTCGGTCACCTAATTTGAAGGCCATAAGTGTAGCACTAATTTTATTAATTGAGTTTTCGTAGATTCAACACCTGTATAATTTTGTTGAAATTAGTCATATTGCTAACCAAGTGTTGTTAGTCAGGTTCATCACCTGTATAATTAGATAGGCTACTCTCGGGAATAAGACTGAGGAAAAAAAAAGAACAATAATAAACGATTATAAATGGGGAATTATTCATAAGTACACAAAATATTTAAATTTCCATATCACTAGACTCATTCATAAGTATACAAAATATATCAATTCCCACATCACTAAAAATATGACAGCTAATAAATAAGGAGATACGGAATGAATATTTCATGTATATCTAAATCTATGGGATGAATATTTCATGTATATTTAAATCCATGATCGATGTAATTATTTATTTATCTATTTATTTGCATTAACTCCAGTTACCTAAATTATATCGGCCACAATATCTTATTGTCAACACCAACCATATAGGTTTCCATATCACTCTCTCTCTATATATATATGTCTTTTACGAAAACAACAACATATTTCTTTTAGTTGTTTTCTCATATTTTTATAGTCCAATATTAACAATTGAAAAAATTTACGTACCATTAAAATCTGACTTGCAGGTGTACACTTGTGACTTGACCCGGTATGTTCATTTATAACATGAAACAGGTCGAATATGTGTAGAAGAATATCACACCTTACTCAAAGTTGTTTTCTTATGCAAATCACTTTTCCTTCCCTTTCTATCAGAATGAACTGGAAATCCTATTGCTACCAAGTTTTTCCTATGGGTCTTATAGATGTTAGATACAATTCACTTTAAAATACCCTAGGAGGCGATTTTAAGATCTCAGAGTACGATGTAAGAGTTCTTGAGCCTAGAGTCGGCGTATTGAGAATCATACAGATTACTGACACTTGTGTGAGATTAATGCATTTGATGTCGAAGGATATTGTGTAGAATTTGTCCACCGAAAGAGTAGATGCAGTTGTCCCTTTGATAGGGATTTTTTCAGTCTCCATAGGTTGATCGACTTCACGAACAAGTGGATCGACTTTAAGAATAATTGGTTCGGGATTTCCTTGAAGATATGGCATCTATGGTTGATGATGCAAGAAGACTAGATTAACTAAATAGGTTTCTTACTGATCAAAAGTATGGTTTATGATATTGATGATATTTACTACTTTATTTTTAGTTATTTTTTAATAAAATAATATAATAGGAATTATCCTAATTTTTTTTATTTTTTTAAGCATGAATTATGCTAATTAAGATAAAGTTTCTTTAAAATTGTTTCTCATTTTCTTATTTTTTTTGGCATAAAAACGTTGGTCTTGTATTTTGGTGTCAAGAAACTACTTTCAATCTCTAATTCTCCTATTAAAATAATCCCAATTCTTTCAGATTCCAAATTTCCCTTTAGTTACAAAACATCCAGATCTTTTTCATGCATTGCATTAAACCTTAATTTGCAAGACTATTATCATTTTCTTTATTTGAAGCATAGACTGTTATCATTGATCTAACTATCAATCACGTATACAAATAATAAGATCTATCTCCCTTAATATAATAGAAAAATTCATTAAGCAGAATACAGCCAGCACCAATACATATGTTGTTTCGGTGACTCAACTGATGATGAGGTCATTAAGAAGAATATGACCAACCTGGGTACATTAATGGTTTCGTTGAAGATTATGACTCGACAGAATATGTCATTAAGCAGAATATGACCAACATCAATATATTTAGGTAGAGGTGTAAAATGTGCTGACCCAGCACAGCACAACCCACGAAGTAATGTGCTTAGCGTGTTGCGTGTCGTGTTGTGTTATGCCAGAGATTCAAGCGTGATGTGTTGTGTCGTGCTAGACGACGTGTTGTGTTGTGGTGTGCCAAAAAAATAACTGTGTTGTGTTGTGTTGTGTTGCGTTATGTTGTGTCGTGTTGTGCTGTGCCAGCCTGCTTGTTTTATGTTTTCCAAATAAAAATATTTTTCAGATATTTAGATATTATATATGTTATTGTAGAAATACGTCAATATAACAAATATAAAATGTCATATATGGACTAGAATAAAGACTCTTTAGTGAAATATACATGAAATGTGATGTATTGTACTGTTTTCTTTAGTGTTTTATGCATGTTATGACGTGCTTGTTAACGTGTCATGCTGTGTCGTAGAAATGCCTATTAGTCTGGCACAACACTTCCCATTAAGCTAACATGTTGTGCCGTGTCGTGCCATGCCAGATCATGTGTTGTGTTGTGCTTTGCTCGAATTCTAACATGTTGTGTTGTGCCATAAGTGTGCTGGCATATCCCATTTTACACCCTATATTTAAGGTTCCAATGAAGATTCTGACTCAACTGATGAGGTCATTAAGAAAAATATGACCAACATTGGCAAAATATGAAGGGTTTTTTTGAAAATCCTGACTCAATTGATATGGTTATTAAGCATAGTACGCCCAACATCGGTACATTAAGGTTACTGTGAAGATCCAAACTCAATAAAATAGTTCATTAAGCAAAATATGCCTAACATCGATATATTTAGGGTTTTGATGAAGATTTTGACTCAGCTGATGAGGTCTTTAAGCAGAAAATGACCAACATCAGTACATTTAGGGTTTCACTGAAGATCCTGACTCAAAATAAAAATTCATAAACAAAATATGCCTAACATTGATACATTTAGGGGTTTAGGTGAAGATTCTGACTCAATAGATAGTCATAAGCAGAAAATGACCAACCTTGATAGATTTAGGGTTTCGGTGAAGATTCTGACTCAACTAGTTGATGAAGTCATTAAGCATAATATATGACTAACATCGGTACATTAATGGTTTCGTTGAAAACTATGACTCAACAGAATAGGTCACTAAGTAGAATATGACCAACATCAATATATTTTGGATTTTATTGAAGATTCTGATTATACTGATGATATCATTAGGCAAATATGACCAACATCGGTAAAATATTAAGGGTTCCATTTAAAATCCTGGCTCAACTAATAAGGTTATTAAGCAGAATACATCCCATATCGGTACATTTAGGGTTTATTTGAAGATCCTAACTCAATAAAAAAAATTCATTAAGCAGAATATGCCAAACTCTGGTACATGCAAGGTTCCGGTGAAGATTATGACTAAACTGATTAGGTCATTTAGCAAATATGATCAGCATCGGTACATTAATGGTTTTGATGACAATTATGACTAAATAAAATAGGTCATTAAGCAGAATATGACCAACATTGGTACATTTAAGGTTCCTATGAAGATTCAGACTCAACATAATAGGTCAATAAGCAGAATATGACCAATATCGATATATTTTATGTTCCAGTTTAGATTATGACTCAACTAATGAGGACATTAAGCATAATATGACCAACATCTTAATATAAGAATATTTTGAAGTTATTTTAAAATAAAAAAATCCAAAAAAAAGGAAAAAGATGTATCAAATTTTAAAATAAATAAAGTTCCAATTTTTATAAAAGAAAGAAATCCATTTTTGAAACTAATTTAGATTAAAACTAATTACAAATGATATGTTTTTGTTTATCTTTCCTATTAACTATTTCCAACCATTTATGTTTCCAAAAAATAGATAAAAACTAGCCCAATTTTATCTCTAAAAATTAAAATCTTCGGTTTTCACTTTAAATTATAGGCACTTAATACCCACTATTGGAATGATTTTATCTTAAATGGGGGTCTAAAATCCCATGTGTCATGAAAAAAAAAGTGCACCTTCGAGGATATATTTTAATATGGAAAGTTGATGTATTAGGTATTGGAAATGAGATGTGCACTTTAAAAGATACAAATTAGGGTTTTTTCTTAGAGATTAAGAGATATAAAAAATAAAAACCACACCAGAACAAAGAGTGGGAATTAAGAAAGAGTAAAGGAGAAAATGAGTTTTCGAGGTAGAGATGGGAATGAAAAGGATCCAAAAGTGAGGGATTCAAACAATAAAATATTAATAGTTGCACCCTCAGGGTGTCAATTACACCAGGAATTAAGGATTACTATTAACCTTGGCGGCATAACTACTGTAAGTGGTGTTCCATTGGATTCCAAAATCCGTACTATTGGTTTCATATGATTGGGATATCATGTTATTTCATTGAATGCCGAAGTTCATGATGGTAGAATGGTGCCATTCATGAAGATTCCCCTCTTGATGAAACTGTGTCTGGCATACCAGAAATACCCGATGAGCCACTTCTTGAAGAGAAAGTCAATGGGACTTTGGTTGGAATACCTAAAGTTCCACCAGAGCTTGCCAACAACCATGACAACACATGGACACGACCAGATGCGATGGTTGTTGCTGAGCAAATTATCAAGGAGATTTTCGGCTGATTTGGCTTGAATTATTTTGAATTATTTTATGTTTTTTTTTAGATTTTTCGGATGCTGGTTTTATTTTTTTCGTGTGTTTGATGGATGAATTTAGTGAAAACTGTTTGATCTTGAATATGTTTATTTTGTTACAATTTCTTTGTTTGTTATTTCACTTATTTGCTTCTGAATCACTTTATATATCTGTTAATCTGTAGGCTCGTATTAATCATTTTTTCCTCTTATCAAGTCAACACAAGTTAGCCACGATTCAAGCATTTCCATTTCGTTTTAATATGGTCCCAAAATTTGCTAAAAATAAGATATTTTATTAAAAAATATTAATTTCAAATAAAACGGATTCAAAAAATAGTAAAAAAAATGTTAAAGGAACAATATTTAAGAACATCCTACTCAGAAGAATATTCTGCACAAATTCTATAAACTTGTCTCTTATTCCTTTAATTAAAAGTTCAAACAATATCATTGTAGAGGATATTAATTATATTAATGCCTTGACTCTAGTCTCTGATTTTTTTTTCTTCCAGGCAGATGCCATCAATGCTATGCCCCCACAAGAAGTGCAATTACATATGCACAAAACTTTCCCAATTTCCAAGGGATAACCTAAAGTTATCAGGTGCAAATACCTTACCCAGAGCAGAGCCATAACTCAACCAACATCGATACACTATTCTACTCATAGAGATCATAAATGCTTTTTGGTGCATATTTTTTGATATAAAAATCCAATGTTATTATATTCTTAGAAGCAATTCTTACCATTTATTAGGTCATATCATAAGAAAATAAAAACAAAAACCTAGAAAAAGTCAAGCCACGTCATCTATGAGATTGATTGTGGGATATATAGTGGTCTAAACAGAATTATTGATTTACGGTCGGATTGAAAAGGGTTAATAGTTTATTTTTGGGAGTAAAAGTGTTAGATGAAGGTGGTTGTTTAATGTAGTAAATTCTCTTGTGTTATCCTCAATGTAAATTTTTTCTATAAATATAGAGATTTTTCCTTGTAATTACTTCACAAGAGTAAAAAGAAAGAGAGAAGATTTGGTGAGAAATGGCTGGTGAGAGAAACAAAGAACCTTTTCTTATTCAATAATATATTCCCAGAATCTTCAATTTTGAAATTGTCCAATCATAGGAAAGAGTCGATGAAGAGCCTCCACCCTCTCCTCGTAAGACCTGGTATGGTTTTTTACGAAGTTTCGATAAGCTTCGAAAGGAGAGTGGTGAAGATATAAGTGATGATGAATACGATGAGGAGGATTTCGATAAAAATATTTTTCCAAAGGTAAGGAGGTTCAGAGTGTGCAATGATGTTAAGAATGAGATCTTGGAGGAACAACCCCAGCCCCATCCTATTGGATAGGTAAAAATCAAGAGTACTTTGTATGTGATTATCTCAGAGTTGCATGCGAAGAAAAGGGTTAGGGTTTGAGGGAAGAGGAAAAGGAAGGTCGACAAAGATGAATTAAGTTTCATTTTTCTTTTCTTTTTGGGGTATTAATTAAGGTTTTATCTCATTTTCTTTAATATATTTTTAGGCTTGCTGTTATGTTATGTTTTTTATTAACGTGTTTAAATAGATAATCTTGAAATGGTCGGGTTTGTATGGATAATATTTAATATCTTCTTAGAATGTTATATGCTCATTTTATTCAAGTTTTTGTTTGTTATGTGTTTGATAATCGTTGACTCATATTAATTTCATGCATCACAGCTTCTCTATCTTATGTTAACTATGTTTGCCGATGTTATTATAATTATAGATATATGACTAAAGTTGGGTATAAATTGGTTTTAGGGTAATTGAATAAAGATCTGATGGAAAATAATTTGGTTATATGTATTTTACTAACAATCATTGAATAAAGATCGAATTCATTGATAAATACCATATTTTGAACATTTTAGATATGTATATTTTGCAAATACAAATTTTAAAATAAAGGGAATGAGAATAGTGAATTGAAATGGTAGTGTAGATTGAACATTACCCTAATCTGGTAGGAGTTTTAGAAATTTTTTCCTTGGTAGATTAATTTGTTCAGAAGAATAATCTGCCATACTTCATGTCATAGAGAACACATCTAAAAAGTATAGGAAAATGTGTAATAATTTTTTCGCCCGATACATGAGTATGATCAAGTGTATTTGATTAAAAATGTCTAAAATTTGATTCAATGGAATGCAATTGGACACTAAAAATCTATGAAGATCATTTTTGCTATTTGGTGCATATTTTTTGATAAGGAATTCTCACCAATTACTAATTGTAGCTGTTTTTTTAGAATTTTAATCATTTAATAATAAATTAATAATTTATTTTTGGGAATAAAAGGGTTAATATTTTAATTTTGGAAATAAAAGGTTTAGATGGAGGTGGTTGTCATTATATCGCTGCAATTATGTTGTTGAATAACATACGAAAGAAAAATAATAATTTGGGCATAGTTAACACTTGGTTGAAATTGGTGTTTTGTGAGAAATTAGTTTATGTGAAATTGGCAGAAATTTTCTAATGTCATCTCTATCTTCTTTGGCATGTATGCAAAAAATACTCTACCCATTGATGATAGTGTAGATGGATCAGAACCCTAAATTAGGGGTAATAATGAGAGTATAGAAAGTAAGTGAAAGCATTTAAAATATTGATTAGACTGTACCCAAGAGGAGGGTAACTCATAGAGATCATAAATGTTTTCTAATATTTTATTATTTTTGGAAATAACAAAAGTTATACCCATTATATGTGGGGTATATTCTTCCAAAAAACAGAGTTTGTAAACCAAAATGTAGTTTTTAAGGTTCTATGCTTTAGTTATTTTTGTGAAACTAATGTTCTCACCTCTACATCTTGTGGTGTTCCTCTTTCAGGCAAATATCACAAAAAAGTGCAAAAACAACTACCATAGGATTGTACCCTACAATATCCAAGATATTGAGTCCTTTATGAGAAACAAAAAAAATATTACATGTATTTAGGCTGGGTCCCTTTCTAATAATTGTATGTTGTAAGTTTCAGATCATATTTGTTATGGTAAAAATATCAAAGAGACCTAACCTTAAATTTGTATAGAAAAATCGGTTAATGGTCGAATTCTTTACTAATTACTATACTCCATGCCACATTTGCGTAAAAAAAATAAAATTATAAAATACTCCATACCACATAATTTTGTTCCCAGCGAAAAAAGAAACTGATACTTCCCAAAACCCTAATAATAATAGGGTACTATTGCCTTGACTTTTGTACCACGTATTCAATGTGGGGAAAAAATAGAAGTCCCCTAAGATAGGACATGCTAATAGGTGTTATGAAAGATTTTAAAAATTGGTTGAGAGAGATGATCGACAAGACGAGTAACTAAAGCCATAAATGATTAAAAAGGTCAAAAAAAAATAAGGGATGATTAAGTTTATAATAATTCGTTATAGTATTTTCTTATTCATAAAAACTCATTCCATTAGGTGTTGTACCGGTATAAGAGCAACATTCTATTTATTTATTTATTTTGAATCAATATTTTTATTATGTTTCTTTGTCGATAAATTTTTTAAAATAAACTTCTTAGATTTATAAAAATATTCCTTATTGTATAACAAGAAAATAAAATAAAATGTAAACCATTAAATTATCAAAAAAATATCACATATGCTTAGATTAGTTTTTATTGGGAATTAATATACATATGGGTAATCATCACTAATCCTCATCAATATGGTCTAAATCACTTTCTTCACTTGATCCTGGCGTGCCTTCGCTAGTTCCAGGAAAAGCCAATTCCACTTCATCAGCATACGAAAAATATGCATAACTTACGTCCTTCAAACTATCTGAATCAATATTAAGTACTATGACCTTTGGCGTCTTCACCCTGTTAATCAGATCAATGTAGTCAATCTCGGCCAAGATAGCCGTGATATCGCTTACAATAGTACCGGTTTCAGCACTCACCCGAGACGAGACACACTATATCCCTGATACGGTATTTGTCGATAATATCATCTGAGATGGACCGGGACGAGTTGGATGATATTAGTGTGGGGGAAAAAAATTTTAAATAAAAATAAAAAAATAATTTTCTTATTTTAGGGTTTCCAATTGTTTCTCATGTTTTATGGGTTTCATCTCAATTTCATGTCTCAAAGTCTCAATTTCCATGTTTGTATGTAATTACTGCTTCGTGTTTAGTACTTGATGATATGATAGCAATTCTATTAGGTTTGAGATTTACATTTATAATTGTTGCACATGGGTTTTATCTGTTTCATACAAATATCGAGTTTTTGGTGATATCCTGAGTTTGTTAGGTGGTATTTTAGAAAATTGAGTACTAGTTTTATATCTTAATAGGTGCAGTATGTGAAAAACGTTTGATATAATAATTATAGGTATAAAAATGGGAACCGATATTTCAACGATAATCTTCCTGATACAAAGTTGTACCAGTGTCTTGATCCCAGTAGAGATAAACCAAAATCCGATATTGACTATATTGATGCAGATACATATGTACTACTAAAGATAGCCTTTGTATTCAAGTTGTAAGGTTGGGTATAAATTGGCTTTAAGGTAATTGAATAAAGATCTGGAAAAAAAATTTGGTTTTGTGTACATTGCAAAAAATTATTGAATAAAGCACGAATTCATTGATAAATACCAGTTTATGAACATTTTAGTTATGTGTAATTAACAAATACAAATTTTAAAATTAGGGGATGAGAAAATTATATTTGAAATGGATAAACCGTTTGATAACAATATGGTGTAGTTAGGGATGTCAATGGGTACCCATTACCCTGAACCGGGTGCATTAGGTCCGGGTCCTAAGATTGAACCCATTAACAATATTGGTACCCGGCGGACAGAACCGTTAGAGCATCTCCAATAGAGGGCACAGGACATCGGAGGTCTTAAATAATTTCTTAAAATAAGAGTGACGCATATAAAAAATACCAAAAACTTTAATATTTTAAATGTATTGCTATAAATAAATCTTTTATAACAGGAATGCATAAATAAATTCAGAAATAATTTAGATTAAGGGTCTAAGAGAATGTCTTATCTAAACATCCGTTGGTACTTTCGCTTTAAAAAACTTCCAAATATATATATTATTTCTAATTTATTGTATCATATTTGATTTTTTTTTTTTAGAGCTCACTAATATTAGGTAATTTTCTGATGTGTCATATTATTTATAGAATATAAATAAGACCTTGACGCTGTATTGGAGATGCTCATAGGAACCGATAAGCTTTCGAGTCCTAACGGGTATTACCCACCGGGTATCCGCGGGTATCGGGTACCCGAATATATGTTTTTTGGTTGCTAACAGTGTGGCAGTTGGATTACAATTAACCACGATTGGGTTGAATATTAAAATAAATTTAAAAAAGTGTATTGGAAAGAGAAAAGACATGGTATAAAAAAATGAGTAAAGAAAGAGAAAGAGTACTACTACAATTTTATCTCCCAAGTCTCCAAACTAATACTTAAAGTCTCAGTATCAAACCTATATATCGAAAGTAATCATCATGAGTCTAGTGGTAACTTATTTACAATATCTTGTTGATGAAAATGATGAGATTGTATCTTATTTTGGTTGCACGACTGTTTCTTGTTATATAGATGATGATATTGATCATTCTGAAGTCGATGATAATGAGGAGGAGGAAGAGGAGGATGAGCATGATGATCAAGAGGACTATGATGAGGATGAGGATGATGATCTAGAGGATGAGGATGATGATCTAGAGGATCCGGAATATAAGTTTTGGTTTGGACTGGCGCTTGAGGATACGGATGAAGATGACGATGATGATGATCATGATGATGATGATGATGATGATGATGATGATGATGATGATAATGATGATGATTGGCCATTTCAAGATGTGATCACAATTGTGGACAGCAGCAGTGAAGAAGAAGGGGATTCTTACTGATCTAGTCCTCTAGTATGATGTTGCTGATATGCATGTATGGTATTCAATCACACCTTCTTCCATCATCTTTTGTTTAATTATATGTCTTTATCTTTTATCTTGTTTTTTGTTTTTGTTTTGGGTATGTTTTAATTAATGTTTTTTTTTAGATCTGCCTGGAAATTAGTACATCAATCTTGTGATTTTCAAACTTATAAATTTTTTTGGAATGTTTAATATTTACGGATGCAATATTTCTTTAGATACTATGTGCATATATTGTTTAATATTTGTCAATTTTTCATCTGTTTGAGTACTAATTTTTTGACAAGAAAAAGAACAAGATAATGAATGAGTACTTTGGTTAATTGACATTTTAGTTATGTGCAAATATGAATATTAGAATTAGGGGAATGAGAAAATTGAATTGGAAATGGCTGAATTCTTTGTAACCATATAGCCTAGTTTATTATAGGGTTTCTATTTAATTCACCACCATACTTCCTATTCCCATTTATCCTAATCCAGTGGGAGTTTAGATTTTTTTTTTCCTTGGCAGGTAAATTTGGTCAGAAGGTTAATTTTTTGCAGCCTTGGGGCAGCAACCCCCAAGGGGCATGATAAAAGATAATTAAGGTATATAATTTGAGTTAACCTAGGAAACACTTGTCTTATATTTTCCATTCTGAATATGTTGAACATATTTTACGGAATTTACAAATATTTTCATATATTTAGCAAAAAGTCTTAACTCTATTTCAATTTCATGGACTTAAGACTCTCACAATTTTAATAGTCATCCAAATTTACGCAAGTTTAGAATATTTTGTTAACAAATTTGGGGCATAATTAAGTAAATTATGCAATTACTTACCCTTTATCATTTATTCCTTTTATTCAAATTTGATTCATTACATATTATACAAAGGATATTTTTAGTGCATCAAATTTTTACATGGATCATTATGATTATATTTTAATCAATTGATTAATGGTATATCATTTTCCTATGAACAATTTTTATTATATATCAATATGCATATATAAAATAGTACTTCATGTCATAGAGACATATAAAAATTGTACTTAATGTCATAGAGACATGTCTAAAAATTGTTTCATAAATGATCCACTTTTGGGGTCTACCATTTAAAGAAATGTGAGGGGTTAGTATTTATGGAGGTGGGAAAATGAAGCATAATGATGCTTCACGTCCCCACCCTTTTGTATAACATTTACAAACAGTTATTTACTTTACCCAAATGCAAAAAACCGTACGAATTGTATATTAGGTACACCAAACGTTGGAAACCATTCGATGGTTATCTATATATAGTTCCATTGTAGATTCTCCATCTTTATAATTTATTCTACTATTAAATATATATCACCAATAGATAAGTTTCCTTTGGAACTAAAAACCGAGATATTAAAGCGATTACCTACAACAGAATGTGTTTTGCATAGCAAATATGTTTGCAAAAACTGGAGGGTCATCCTTGGTGATACTAAAATTGGTCTTCTCTTCTGTGTCACATCGCGCATGGGAGGCTACCCAGGTTCACAACTCTTCTATGGGGAACATTTGAACCAGGAATTGTACAGGCTATCGTAGCCAACAGTCATTCGAAAGATAGACTTATGTGGTATTTTACACATTTGTTGGTTGGGTCTTGCTATGGTCTCATGTGTTTATATGTCTACCATGACTCCTTCCAAGATCCTGTTTACATTTTGAATCCGGAAACAGGTCAGCACATCCATCTCCCTTGAAAATTCGGGCATCCGGACGGTGGATACATGATCTTAACAAGAGGTTTCGGCTACTGATGAATACAAGGTGGTTCGAATTAACCCGGCGGGCAAAGTTTAAGTACACACTCTCGGCGACAATATGGGATGGAGGAAACTTGAGGATATTTCTATAAGATTACGTGGATTAGGTGTATTTTTTGGATAGACGAGACGTACTTAATGATAGTGTCTTTCAATTTGATGAGTGAGACGTTCAACACATACTCATACCACCCACTCAGATACCTGAGGATGAATTCCCAGTTGTTGCGCTGATGTTGTTTGGATTTACTCTCTTTGCGTACTATGTAGATGATCGTAATAAAGAGGTCGGCATAGATTTTTGGAAATTAGACGATAACAATGTTTTTGACGTACCGCTGGGGAACTCGGGGAATGGAATTGGGGACACCGGTTTATAATAAAGTTATCATGGTATGAACGGACATCTTATGCCCTGATTTCCATGGGTAAGAACAACGACATACTATTGTGGGACGCCCGACATATATCGTTTTATGAAACATCCACTGGAACTTTGAGGGAAATCTGGGGAAAAATACTGTTGGAACGTGTTTTAAAATAGTTCCTCACATGAAGAGCATGGTCTCATTGGACGATTTTGGAGGAGTATCAGAGACATGCGATGACGATATCCATGTCACTCACACAATCACTTATCATCAGTAAAATCACTATGTTGTCTTTTATCAAGTAATAAGGTTATTATAGCCATTAATGTATTCTTATTCAACTCCACTCAGTTTGTCAAACGCTTGTTAATCTCTATATTACAACATATTATATAATATTTACTCATTTGATGCTTATTAATCAATTTTTACTCGTATCAATTCAACATGATTCGGCTATGAGATTATTTTTTTTTGGCTACAATGTTTTAAATGTTACAAATGCTAGAAGAATTGATGATATCCAAATATCCAATTTAAACTCGAAGTAATCAAAACAACAATACAAAAAAATGAATCAAAAAATGGTTTCAATCATTGAATTAAATCATTATTCATATGATCACAATAACTTTTATCAAAGTTATCCAAGATGCAAAACTCTTGGGAGGAGGATCATTATAAACATCTTCATTAGCAGGAGCAGGGAAGTGATAGACACATTTATGTGTCTAATTTGTTCCCGCTTTTGATAGTGTTGGAACTCATTTTTGTACTAATATTGTGTTTTTGTTGTAGATGTTTTCGGAAAATAAACATTTTTGGAAAAATTGACTCGAAAAGTGATATTTTAACGCCGGCGGGGGGGGGGGGGGGGGGGGGGGGGGGGGGGGGGGGGGCGGGG